>JAKUAW010000005.1:600000-963817 GCA_030566775.1 [Candida] smagusa | reverse complement strand
GAAATAATATTCTCAATCAGCGCTGTAAGACCCTCTTTGGTACCATTTGGTGTGTATGCACGAACGTCGAAACCTCCTTTGAAAGATATCACCAATGATTTGACAACGTCTTCAGGTAATGTTTCAATGAACTTATTGAAAAGCTTAAGATTGACATTGTCGTCACCGTAAAATTCACCCCCATTGAGAAATGTGATGTTGTAGTTTTCAACCACATACTTCAAAGTCTGAACACCATCTTCAATGTTTGGGTCTTGCTTCCATGTCAAGCTCATACTTCCAAATCCGAAAGTACCATTTAATTTAATTTGTTGTAATGACATTTTTTGTCCAACATATTGAATATTGAGAGTCTTATATATATATCTAGACAGGGGTACATGCGAACGATTTTCACCCCTACAAACTCCCTTTTTTCTTAATCACACATGTATAATATAGGTAAAATCGGAATGCACGGAAGTATTGCGTACTTCGGGTGCAAAAAAAAGGCGTCTCACACTTACTAAAATATTGTTAATGAGAGCAACGGTCATTGTGGAATGAAACTCCGTCCGGAATCTAAAACCGTATCTTTAAACGAAATACCGGAACTTTACATTTAATTATAAATACTAAAATTTATTGGCAAAAAATCTATACAGATAAAAACCGTGGTCGACGAATCAACAAAGGCTATAGTCACTAACATTTACAAGTAAATGTCGAGTAACTTGTCAGACAGCCACTTGTACCCACCCAAGACAAAGTCTTCCGAAGAAGCATAATGTAAAGGGTCAAGATCATCGCTCCTTTTGGGCTCTGCAGTCGAAACTGCAGAAATAAAAGGCAAATATAATGGTAGATGACCGGACTGCTAAGAATCACGGACAAGCTAAATTACATCTCACTTTGAGGGTACAAGGGTATCTCACTCATCAACCAAGTTGGATTCAGTGGCTCGTTAATAGAGTCAAAGAGAGACGTGACCTATAGAAATGATCCTATGAAGTACGTCGACGAAGAAAAAAAAATGGAGGCGGATTCCAGCTTGCTTTTATACTTGTGAGAAATCCGGGTAATACATGAGACGCTTCAAGATCTTTTGTTAGGTCTTAGTCACGTGCTGTATCATGTGAGCATCCAAGCCATGAAGATCTACGACCCAAATAACCGGTGATTCTTCGCTGGCATCGTCGTTCATTCCAACCAGCTCATTGGCATACCTTTCAGACCACATGACACGTTCAATACTCGAAAGACTCTCAAACGATCTTCTTGAAGAGATTTTCAAGTATTTAGACGTCCAAGATGTGAGATTCTTGCACTATGAACCAAGTTTACGAAAGTTTACAATAGCTAAAGTGTTTGAAAAGGTTCGTGTAAGATTAGATCCCAATAGGTTTGAGCGGTTTCATTACCCGGAAAACTCAATTCCTACTTTACATGTTGAAGAGTTGGTAAGATTTATTCGCGAAGAGTACATTCGGCCTCGAGTCTTGGAATTCGGTGGAATTGATGAGTTGATAGCTCTTCTGAAAGTCGATTCCAGCATATTGGATACCTTTGAAACTTTGAGTAACGTGCAACACTTAAACAGTTGGAAAATCAATAATGATGTATCGTTGAACTATGATTCGGATGGTTCAGATACTGTAACTACTCAAAGTGATATTTATGACAGTGAAGAAGATGATTTTAATGATGAGCAACCGGGTGCGTTGAATAATGTGGTTAGAGAAGAAAACGAGAGAGAAGAGGAAAGTGAAGAGGAAGAGGAAAGTGGACTCATTGAAGACATTGAAGTTAACATTGAAGAAGAAACTAATAATTATAATCAAGCTAGAATTGAATTAATAGATTTAAATCAGGAAATGAATGAAGGTGAAGACGCTTTGAAGTCTGAGGATGACAGTGCAAATGAAAACGAAACTATATCAAATGATTCAGAAAGTGATTCAGAAAGTGATTCAGAAGAAGATGCAAATTCATTTCCAATAATCCCTAAACATGGAGCGGAATTCTGTAAACTAGTTAACAAGTACACCAACTTGAAACAAATTCATTTGGACAATTTTAATTTAGAAAGCACACTTCTACCACCCAACTTGGTTGAACTAAGTGTATCTAGATGGATGCATCCTCCAATTTTCTTTCCTCAGACGCTTTGTAAACTCCTGGTATGCAGTTGGAATGCAGATATTGTTTCTTGTATTCCAACTACAATTACACATTTGAACCTCAAGGGCTATGCAAAGGAGGTCAGACGGCCATATTCAGGATTCTTTGACTTCAAACATCTAGATAACCTCAATTCATTAAATGTTTGCTGGCGTTACAAACTGGAATTGGGCCCAAAGCTCCCAAATTGTTTAAAGCATCTTACTATTGAGAACTCATACATCGACACTCTGGATTCATTTGCTACATTGATCCAGTTGAGAACATTCAAGTTGGCCAATTCAACTGTATCTAGTAAGATCTTAGCGTTAAATCTCCCAAACACTGTGGAGTCGTTAACGTACGATAATCTCAAAATGGCTGACTGTCGGACTCATGTGCCCCAATTCCTGGAGCTTGACTCGTATTACTATCGTAAAGTAAAGGACTTCAAGATTAGAGTAGTTTCGCCAAGATTACCGTTGTCCCTCAAGATTCTTAGCATCCGTGAAGTTAGAGGTGTTTACTTTGACAATTCTATTCCTTTTCCAAAAAAATTGCAAACCTTGGAATTAGTAGACACAAATGTCTTTAGCTATGACTCTAAGCTAGACAAGGTTGATAATAGTACGTTTCAAGCTGATTTGCCGCAAACTGTTCGGAAGTTGAAGATAAATGTGTGTGTGTACAAAAGCATTGATCTCACCAGATTAACCAAATTGGTTCATCTTGATTTGTCGAGATCTGAGTTTGATTTTGAAAAGTTGGTTCCGCGGATTCCCACCTCCGTCAAGTATTTGAATCTATCATACAGTTATCATAAGGCTTTAGATTTTTTGCATCTCACCAACCTAACCAAGTTATATTTGAACAGAACGGGGATAAGCCGCATCGAGGATGTTAAAATACCCAATTCGGTATCCACAATGAGTTTAGCCTTGAATCAAATCAAAGAAGTTGACTGTGGTTCGAATTTGTCCACGCTTTGTGTGTGCTTCAACCCTGTGACTGAGTTTGGACCCAAATTCCGCGATGAGCTGCCTGAGATGGTATACATTGGATGTTTCATTCAATCATTAAAGCAACTAGATCTTGATTCTTTGCCTCGGTCAATGAAACATATAGACTTACGAGGAGCCCGTTTGAGTTTAACGGGGAATCCAAACGAAAACGTCCTCAACTGCACCATCGAAAAGTGCACCCATTCAACTATTAAAATTCCCCAGTGGGACCGAATTCTACGTTCTGTTCCCGAGTTAAAAGGAGCATTTGTAAGACAGTTTGCAAATCATTTTCAAATGGGCACTTATTATGATGTCAAGCTCAGAAAGAGAAAGACTGCAACAATTATTGTGAAAGATGTCATAACGGTACATATTGGAGGAAGAACGGTTACAATTCCAAAACAATAAGGTAATACCCGATGTTTCTTTAAGCCTTCTATGAGTCCGATCGACTTGAAAAATGAGTAGTGGAGTCTCAAATGAATGTAGCTAACAGCATGTTCCGGCTTACATTCGTAATCACGTGTATTTCAGCTAACTCTGTTGACCTGTGAGGTCACGACGGGTGGCTACACTTAACTCATACGAACCACTATAAATCCTGTAGGCAACGGTTAATTACGCCTAAATTCCACTGTTTGATGGCACCTGACACAGATGTGTCATCTGCAGTAGTATATTTACGCATGGTGTTCAGATATACCGAGCATCAACATCACGTTACGTTGAAACTCAATATGTCAAATTTTCAGAATGGCATAATTACCAAGGAAGTATTACTCCACTGCATAGTTTTGAGGTTTTTTTCTACTATAGCTACACTCCATTTATTGACAACATCAAGCAACTCATGTACAAGGCTAGCCATGTGCTTATTGATAATCCGGGTAACAAGACATGTTCCCGGTAACAATACATGTTCCAGGTACAAGACATATTCCCGATAACAAGACATAACGGGGCTATATAAATGGCAATTCCATCTCCGGGGTACACTAATTTTTTTAATAACCCTCTTTTTCAAGCAAGAAATGAGTCTTGGTATACTTGAGAGGCTCTCGGATGGTCTTCTCCTTGAGGTATTTAAGTATCTAGATATCGAAGACGTGAAATATCTACACTATGAGCCGGTTTTACGAAAGTTTTCTGTTGCTAAGGTATATGAGAAAGTACGTCTTAGAGGTGGACATGATAGGTTTGAACCTTTTCACTTCTCCAAAAACGTTCCTATGTTATACAATGAAGAGTTGGTGAAATTTATTAGAGCTGGGTACATTAAGCCTCGTGTATTGGAGTTTGTAACGCTTGGTGCATTGGTTGATCTTGTGAGAATTGACTCAACCATATTAGAAACTTTTGATACATTAAGTCATACTAATACCTACCAGTCGATTGTTATTGATATGGAGGAGATGTTAACTATTGAATCCTCAGCTTCAGAAACTGAAGACGATCCTTATGAAAATTGGGTACCTCCGGGACAAGTAGTAGATGTAGAAAGTGAAGTTGAAAATGAAGACGTTGAAAATGAAGAAGTTGAAAATGAAGAAGTTGAAAATGAAGAAGTTGAAAATGAAGAAGTTGAAATCGATAATGATCAACCTATTCTTGTGTCAAATGATAACATGAATGAAGATATGCTTAGTTCAGATGAATCAAACGACGATGATTATATTGCAGACGACGAATCAATTTCAGACGATGAATTAATTCCGGATCATGAGTCTATTTCGAACAATAATGATATCGAAGAAGATCAAACTGAAACTCAATCTATTGCTGAAGAATCTATTGGCAGTCAACCTGAAACCTCCATCAATCAGCCAGTCATCTTCTCTACCCTGGTTGTTAACAATGACACAGAACTTTGCAAACAACTCAAGCAATTAACTAACTTGAAAGAAATGTATTTGAAAAATATTACATTGGAAGAAAAGCTTCTTCCTCCAAATTTAGTTAAACTTACTGTCGACGAAATGCAACCTCCTTTCTTCTTCCCTCAGACACTTCGTAAACTTAAGGTTTCTAAGTGGACGGCAGAGATTGTATCTTGTATTCCTACCACAGTCACACACTTGGAGCTCCGAGGGAATTGGGGAGATCGTAATTGGAGGCGCGTTGACTTTAAACATTTAGTGAACCTCAACACATTACTTATCATTTGGCCTCAACGACAGGCACTAGGCCCAAGACTACCAGCATGTTTAAAACATCTAACCATGGAAGGATCCCGTCTTGATCATCTGGAGTCATTTGCTAGCTTGACACAATTAAAGTCATTTGAGTTGTGTCATTCTAGTATTGAAAGTAAGGAATTGGAATTTGATTTGCCAGACAGCCTCGTGTCTTTGAAGTTGTATAGTGTTTATATGACAGATACTCGAACGCATGAGGCGCAGTTTGCAGCTAGTGACTCTCGTTACAATGAAAAGATTTCCAAGATAAGGTTGGTATCAAGGCCACTTCCTCCTTCTCTCAAGATCCTTGTTTTGCATAGGGTTAGAGGTGTTTATTTTGCTAATCTGTGTCCTTTACCAAAACACTTGGTTGAATTGAAATTGGTGGCTACAAATGCTTTTTGCTATGACCCAAAGTTGAACCTAGTTGACGACAGCAGATTGATGGTAGATTTACCCAAAAGCCTTCGTAGTTTGAAGATGAATTTGAATTTGTATACCGCCAACGATCTCGCAAACTTGAGCAAATTAACTTCGGTCAATCTTGCAACCTCCAGAATGGATTTTAGAAAGGTGATTCGACTGCTTCCTCCATCGGTGGAATCTTTGGATTTATCCAGATGTAATCTAGAATCTTTGGATGTTCTGCATCTCACCAATTTAAGAGAATTAACGTTGAAAGATAATCGGATTACAGACATTGAGAATATCACTGTATCTAATTCAGTATCCAAGATGAATTTATCACAGAATGAAATCGCGGCCATCAATAGTGGGTCAAATTTGGCAGTCTTATGTTTGTCTTCCTGGCTGTTGACTTCGTTTGGTCGCAGATTCCGTGATGAGCTGCCAAATTTGTTACACCTTTGTTGCCAAGGTTCATTTGAAGAAGTAGACTTTGATTATTTGCCTCCCTCGATTAAAGTCCTAGAAATTTCACACAATACGTATTCAGCAGACATGAAAGCAGTCGGAGTTCTTAATGAAAATGTTCTCACCTGTACAATCGACCACAGTGTGAACACGACCATTAAAATTCCTCACTGGGATCTCATTCTACAAACTTTTCCTGAACTTGAAGATTCATTTGTAACACGATTTGCAAATCATTTCCAAATGGGTACCTATTACGATATTAGAATAATAGAATATAACTTCCAGGCAACAATAATCGTGAACGATAATATTTTGGTGCACGCTGGAGGAAAGACGTATGAGATTCCAATTGAATAACTTTAAAAGAACCTTATCGAAGATTTTGCGCCAGGTCTTTTGAAATAAGAAAGTGATAAACACTAACATCAACCGTATATTTGAATTGCTGCTCACAAGTGGCTAGTCAGCAACTACGAACCCAGTAAATACTTATGTTTCCCGAACTACAAATAAAACTTCTTAGTGTAATTAGTTTACATAATATAGAACTATTCCAATGCATAATTATGTTTTATGTTCTCATAATACCCTAATTATAATCAAAGCTTACTACAATAGGTTAAAAATAACCATAGATCTCGGGTATTTCGCTAACCACAAAAACCCGAGCTACGTTTGCACTCTAGAGCTGTGCGAGCAGGTATGTATTTGTGTAAACCATGGAATTAATACTCATTCAGGTCGTACGCCCATATTGTTGCTCTCCGGGATTGATTTTCGCCTAATCCGATTATTCTTGGCCTTGGTAATCCGAAAAAAAACCCATGACACTTGGAATACTCGAAAGACTTTCCAATGATCTTCTTGAGGAGGTGTTCAAGTATCTAAACTCAGAAGACGTGCGATTCCTACACTATGAGCCGGTTTTACGAAGTTTTACGGTAGCCAAAGTGTTTGAGAAGGTACGCGTTCGGTTTAATGCCGATCGGTTCGAGCGGTTTCACTACTTCCGGTGGACGGTACCTACTTTACACGTCGAGGAGTTGGTGAGGTTTGTGCGGGCTGGTTACATCCGCCCACGGGTATTGGAATTCGGAAGTATCAATGAGTTAATTGCTCTTCACAAGATTGACCCCACAATTCTAGAATCTTTTGATTCTTTGAGTCATCTCGAGTATTTACAAACATGGGACTTGGATTATGATGATTGGTTGTACTATGATCAGCAAGCTTCTGATACGGTCACTAGACTCAGTGATTTTTACGACACTGAAGAAGATTCTGATGGTTTGGACGATATTCCGCGTTTGGTGAATGTTAACATTGGAGATGACCGAGACGGTGAAAGTGCGGGGGAAGGGGAGGTTAGAGAGGTGGTTATAGAGGAGATTATAGAGGAGATTATAGAGGAGATTATAGAGGAGGTTGAGGAGGTTAGACAGGACGTTGAAGAGGTTAGACAGGACGTTGGGGAAGAAGTTGAAGGCGAAAATGGTGACAACCAAGGCAGAATTGTTGGATTGCTAAATCTCAATGGGGAAACTGAAGAAGATGCAGAATCATCTAGCGATGAGGAGTATGATGAAGAGAGTGAATCTGGGGAGTCTGAAGAAGAATCCGAAGAGAATTCTGAGAATTCTGAATCTGAGAATGAGTCGGTTGACTCCGATGCTGAATCAAATGACTCAAACTCTTTTCCGGTGTATGTCAAACGTGGCGTTGAGTTTTGCAAACAAGTCAACACATACACCAACTTGAGGAAATTGCATTTGGATGAATTTAATTTGGGTGACACGCCTCTCCCTCCAAACTTGGTTGAGTTGAGTGTGACAACATGGATCACGCCACCGGCCTACTTCCCGCTGACCCTTCGTAAACTCAGGGTCAACTCTTGGAACTCCAATGTTGTGTCTTGCATCCCAGCGACAGTTACACAGTTGGAGCTCAGAGGATACACAAATGAAGTAGCTGAGCCGTATTCGAGTCTCTTTGATTTCAAGCATTTGGTCAATCTCCAGTCATTGAGTGTTGTCTGGCGTTACAGCCTGGCATTAGGCCCCAAACTCCCAACCAGTCTAAAGCATCTCACTGTGGATAACTCAAATATTGATTTTCTGGAATCATTTGCTAAGCTAGCCAAGTTGAAATCGTTCAAAGTGACCCGTTCTAAAGTGGACAGTAAGGTGTTGGAATGGGACCTTCCAGATACTCTTGAGTCGTTGGTCTATGATAAACTCAAGTTTCTTGATTCTCGTTCGCGTCTGGTGCAAGTGGCCGATGATGACTCTCGTTCCCATGAGAAAACCACAAAAATTCGGGTTGTTTCCAAGAAGCTCCCTTCGTCCCTCAAATTTCTTAGTATCCGTCAAGTTAGAGGAGTATACTTTGACAGTGTGCTTCCTTTTCCAGAAAATTTACTTTCCTTAGAGTTGGTGGATACCAATGTCTTCAGCTATGACTCAACACTGGGGGTCGTTGATAATAGTACGTTGATGATCGACTTACCCCAAACTCTTCGCAGGTTGAAGATAAACGTGTGTTTATACAAAAACATCGATGTCTCGAAATTAACCAAGTTGGTCTTTGTCGATTTGTTTAAATCCAAATTTGATTTCCCCAAGTTGATTCCACAGCTTCCAGTCTCCATAAAGTATTTGGATTTATCCAAATGTGATCTTGAAACCTTGGATTTTACGCATCTCACCAATCTATCAAGATTAGCTTTGAACAATAACGGAATAACCCGTATTGAAGATGTCAAAATCCCAGATTCCTTATCTCTATTGAAGTTGGCACTGAATGAAATCAAAGAAGTCAACTGTGGGTCGAATTTGTCGACTCTTTGTGTGTGCTTTAACCCTGTTACTGAGTTTGGTCCCAAATTCCGCGATGGTCTGCCTGATATGTTACACATTGGTTGCTACATTCCATCTTTAAAGGTATTGGATCTAGATTCTTTGCCTCCCTCGGTTAAACACATAGACTTTAGAAGCGTTGGTATAAGATCTGCTGGAGATCCTAAGCAGAACGTTCTCGACTGTACAATTGAAAACTGCAAGAGCTCAGTCATGAAAATTCCCCACTGGGACCGCATTTTACGTGCTGTGCCTGAATTAGAAGGTGGTTTTGCAAGACAGATTGCTAGTCATTTTCAAATGGGCACTTATTATGATATTAGAGTGAGAAAGAAATTGACTGCAACAATTATCGTAAGTGATAATGTTGTGGTGCACATCGGAGGAAAGATGATTGAAATTCCAATTGAATAGGTAGGCGCTGTATTTAGGATGATACTCAGACAAATGAGAGATACTTCGAAGCGGGTCTTCTGATTCACTAAATGAGGATACAGGAAACATCCAATGTGAGAGATTATAACAAATGCATCGCTAAAAAATGTTTTACAACTAGATCGTAGGTTATGAACTAAAATTTCAGAAAGCGAACTAATGTTTTAAGGTAATCCGTTATATTCATTCGACCAAATTAACCAATACGGATTTAGTTATTTATTTAGAAGACTTATTTCACAGCTGAATTATCAACTGACCTTGCAATATTAGTTACTTTGTATCTCACGTATCTTTGGCCAATAAAATCCGACGCATTGACCATATTGAAATAGTAAGTTCAGCATCTGTTCTCGGAATGAGAGGGTAATTGTCCAATATGCGAACATTCTTCAACCCTGTTACTGGCTCTGGTCAAATTCGTGATGAGATTCCTCGTACGTTACGCATTGTTTGTTACATTCCATCTAAATCTAGATTTTTTGCCTTACTCAATTATACACTTCTGGGTTAAAATTAATGGGATCCTAATGAAAATGTAGTTAACTGTACAATCATAAAACTGCAAGAGCTCGGTTATTCCCCATTGGGATCGGATTTTACGTGCTGTGCCTGAATTAAAAAGGGCTTTGTCAAGGCTTCCAATCATTTTCACGACGTCAAAAATAACGAGGCTACAAGGGTGCAACGATTATGTGGTGGTACTCATAATAGCATTATCCTTTCCAATTGAATAGATATATACGCTTTTAAGAACATGTGATAATCACACTAATTTCATATCAACCCTTTCTGGAGGACAAGAAAAAAAAACATGCGTATCCACACTAGGTGCCATAGCTCTCGTAATCCGCTGTCACACTTGACAGGGTTCAAAACCAATATGGGCCGTACGCTGATTTCTTATCATTATGCGAACATTGAAATGAGTATAAATGGCATTAATGCGTTTGTTATTGCTGTAATTTGAATAATTGGAGTCTCATACTTTGGCAATGCATACCCTGTAATCAGACGTGGATACCTGTACGAATCAGTGCATTATTTGATTGTGACGTACGGCACGTCTATTAATTAATTAATATTTACATCTATTATTATCCGTAAATGGTCGGAACAACTAATCAATGAGATAACAGAAATTTCACAAACCTGAAATTATATTTTGTGGTCCGAGATATTTCTATATATATGTAGATATACAAGATTATAATCAGTAAATTATCATGAAGTGGGAATTCTGGGGATTGACAGCCGCTATTATAGGAAGTGTTGCCGCTACACAGGTGCCAGATGGTGCCTACAAGGTTGAGTTTGACAAGTTATATGGTAAGAACCAAGTTGATGCACTCGCACGTAGAGATAAAACTAGACCATATGTAACTAAAAGGGATGGAAGTGTGTCAGTTGCTGTTCAGAATAACTACTATTTCTTTTTGGTCAACATTACTTTAGGCACGAACGAACCAATTGGTGTGCTTATGGATACTGGATCTTCCGATTTATGGGTCATTGCCGAACAGCACAAGTGTTTTTCTGTGCCAGATTCCAAAGCCAAAAGAAACGTCAAGCCTTCACCCACCTTAGAAGAAAGAGGTTGGTGGGACTTTACTGAGGTATTGACTGAAAAACAACAAACTCCTCTGCCTTCTGCTGATACTTGTACTTCTTATGGTTCTTTCAATACCGCAAGTTTGAATGGATTCAAGAAGAACGAAACTTACTATCCATTTGAAGTTCGCTATGGAGACAATTCCAGTGCTACTGGTTTCTGGGGTATTGGTGATGTTACTGTTGGTGATTTCACTGTTAACAACCTTTCATTTGGAGTTGCTAACGAATCTTCATCTGATATTGGAGTTTTTGGTATTGGTTTGCCGTTATTAGAAGGTACTGCTCCTCCGCCAGATTTTTACACCCATAACAGTACCAAGTACAATGCTTCTCATTTCTTTGTGTATGAGAACTTCCCTGTCAAGTTGAAGACTCAAGGTCTCATTAACAAGATAGTGTATTCCATGTACTTGGGTGAAGACGTTGCTGATACTGGACATTTCTTATTTGGAGCTATCGACAAAGCAAAGTATACAGGTCCATTGGTTACACTTCCTATTTCAAATGGTGAAAAGGACATTGTTTCAAAGCAACCATCTAGACTAGATGTTTTGGTTGAATCATTTGAGTTTTCTTCCCTGTCTGGATCAAATGGTACTGTGGAAAGTGAATCATTAGGTGATGATGGTTACTATGCTTTGTTGGATTCTGGTACCACAGCCGCTTACTTTCCAAGACCTTTGTTTCAAAACATTGTAGATGCCGTTGGTGCAAAACTCAGTAAGAAGAAGGATGCATATGTTTTGCCCTGTCCACTGAAGGAATCTGATGCAAAGATAACTACTAATTTCGGTGGTTTGAAGATTGATGTTCCATTGAATGAGCTTGTGTTCCCATACCTGAAAAAGGAATGTTTCCTTCATGTTTATCCTCAGAAGAGCTCACAAATTATTTTGGGTGATGTCTTCTTAAGAAGAATGTACGTTGTGTACGATTTTGAGAACTTGGAAATCTCTGTTGCACAAGTCAAATACACCAATGATTCTGATATCGAAGTTATTTCTTCGACTGTGCCAGGTGCTGTTCTTGCGGAATTGTATTCGTCTACCGTTCCTTCAAATCGTACTTCTTCTTTGAGTGCATCTGCTGTTCCATACGAACATTATGGAAAGAAGAAAAATTCCGCCATTTCAAAATCAGGCTACTTATCGGTTGGTCTCATTTCAACGGTGGTTTTGATGGCTGGTGCAGTAGTTATGTTGTAAGATAATTTATACTTAAACTTCGTTCAATATATCTTGCTAATTGTTGCCTTATACACATTTAGAGTTAATAGAACTTTGTAAGCACCTCATATTCTTCTATGTAATTAAGTATTTATGCCACTTTGTGACATGTCCCTGTGTCTGTTTCGACTTAATTGTTTGATCGCAAAAATATTCGATGGCTGGCTGTTTTTTTTTCTTCCTTACAAATAAGCAGGAGACCGCCGATAAACTATAAACGATCAAAAAAAAACATCCGGTACCATGCCAACGGAAGCAGTGACAACTCCAAAAAGTGTAAATTGTAAAAATAGCTCGTATTTCAAGGGGTGTGGACCCCCTGTGATTACATCCAAAGAGTTCATACCCTCAAGAGCCTCCAATACTTGTAAGCGAGACTCAGTCAAGTATCACCTTACCGAGTATAAAATAGTATATGCAAGAAGTGCTACATGCTTGATGCTTTTTGTGCTTGTGTTGATCTAGCCCACTAAAATTAATTTCATTTGCAGCCATTTCTTGGAAAAATGCAGGATCGTATCATGAAATTCATTTTCTACGTCTTAACAACGGGTATACCGAAGATAATTATAGAACAAGGGGATGGCCTATAAATACTGATGAATAACCTTCAATTTCTATATCATCAAACATGCAATTGTCTATTTTTTCTTTATTAGCTTTAAGTTCTACTGCTGCAGCTGCTTCTACATTTCAACTTTTAGTAGTTAGAACTGGATCAATCTATCAGTTTCTGTCACTTTATAATGCCGATGGAAATGTGAATATTGGTGGAAACACTCGTGACTTATTTGAGTTAAAGGATGATAAATCATTATTCGACTTGAATGTCAACAAGTTTGTTTCTTTGAAAGATAACAATTATATCTACAGTGATTCTCCAGACAAGAGTTTTACATTAAAGAACGGTTATTTGGTGCATTCTAATGATGGTTTCTCTGCATGCCCTTATAAAGGTGACTCTAAAAACGTTCAATTGACTGTCAACTGTACTGATCCTGCTGGTTCTCCTATCGGACTCTTTGTGATAAAGGACTCCTTCTCTAGTTATAACTCGACGTCTTCTGTGCCTTCCAACTCAACTGTCACATCAACCACAAATGTCCCAACCACTAAGCACACTGAAACTACAAAGACTGAAACTACAACTTCTGAGTCTACAAAGACTGGAACCACAAAGACTGAAGCCCAACCTCCAACCAAAAATACAGTGGTGCCACTTCCAACCACAGTTAAAACTGTCACTACTACTGCTACAGTTGTTAGAACTGTCACTTCTATCATAACCACTGCTGGAGATCAAGGTCTTGTGTGTACTTCTACGACTGTTATAACCAAGACTGATTTCCCAACTACTTCTGCTGCTCCATCTACTTCTCCATCTACTTCTCCATCTACTTCTCCATCTACTTCTCCATCTACTTCTCCATCTCCATCTCCTGCCCCAAGTAATGGCGTTAAATTCGGGGTTATCGCCATTCACTCTGGGACTCGTTTCCAAAATGCTCCAATCAAAAAGGTCTCTAGTCATTTGCATGTTTTCTCTGTTGGAGGAGTAGTTGGTTCTAATGTTAGCTTCACTTTGAAACCTGACGGCACCTTGGTTGACCAAGATGGTACCGGTGTCTACTGGGATTCAAAGACAGGCGAATTAGGTAACGTTGACCCTTGGGGTAATGAAAAGCCTAGCTCTGGTTTCTCCATCAAGGATAACCACTTAGTTATCAATGGACAGGATACTTGGAAGGCTTGCCCATCCGGTCACGATACATTCTCGTTGGCCAATAACGACTGTACTGGTGGTACAGGTATTGCTTTATTTGTTGTCAACCCTGTGAATGTATAGTGCCTCTTCGAAATTTTTCATCTTCTTCCGTTTCTATTTATTCGTTTACATTAGTTTTGTATTAAAATATATTAACTTCTATCAACATCTGTACTATATATTCTGTTATTTTTGATAATTGCATAATGAATGACTTCTTCTACAATTTATGCTGAGCTGATAGTCTATGGCTGCAACCGGAATTATGCATTATACGGAAAAATGAAGAATAGTAGCGTATTTTACATGGTTTAATTATGGAATTCATTGTAACTACTTCATTTATTTCGGACTTAATATTTATTTAACGAAAGGTACCAACATTGCTTAAATATCCTATTTACGTTCGGGAAAAACATATAGTTGAAGGAAAATAATCCCCTCAGTAGTCAAGAGGATTTTGATAATAATTAGGTTCAGAACCTTGAATAAATAATATATTGATGAATGACCGAAGTTGCAAACCATCGAATATGGCTATAAACTACATAAAAAACTTGCGATTAATTAATTTTTGGTATCAATGCTAAACTGATCAGGAATGAATTTATTCCCAAGGCCATTTTATTCTTATTGTAAACCCATTTAAATGACATAATTTAGGTTTGATTATTAATAACTCGAGGGAAAGAGAAACTCATTTTATTCCAACGCAGATTACCAATTCAAAAGCTTAATTAAAGTAATCTACTACCAATATCTTTTTTTAAATTCTATGCAAGTTTATTGAAAAAATTATCGTCATGTATCTAGGTACAAAAATTTTCTTGAGTACATTGCAGGTGTTCTGGTAGGGGGCCCTGTATTGTATCGCAGTTTCTGCAAAGTATGATTCCTCACACCACTTATACCTCATAATTTTATTATATGTGTACTTGCTGAAAATTTTAGCAAGCTTAATCGAGGTAGTTTAACTCGGCACTATTTGTGCCTCATACACTGCTAACAAACGGAGTAAGTAGAATAATGGTTGGCATTGAAGAAACATGAACTATAATGATTTTCGTAAAACATAACTAGTATTTGGCTCACTACTCATTCTCACAGCGATTTAATTAACTTCAAATTCATGGATATGCTGATTTGGAGACAACATGCGTCTACCTTTGCTGGTGATTCCCTTATCAAAGTTTTCTTTATTCAGGCACGCAAGTATTCACCCCATGTTTCAGTAATAAAGAACAATTCGGTTAGTTATTTTACTGCATTATCTATGTTCATATATCCCACCTCTGTCTTGTGCTATTCGAACGAGTTGAAACAAAATATATGATAGTTCAATCTTGACTTTATTTTTTACTATCACCGACTGACAGATTTTTAAACCATGATTGCAGGACAAAGGTCTTGATGAGATGAAAGGTTAAGCTTGTGTAAAAATGCTTTATACCAATACAATAAAACCTACCCAAGAAGTGATTATTTGGAAAAAAAACTGCCAATGAGGTTATGCTAGTTTTTCAGGTGCCGATTTTGAATGATTCATTCGTTAGTGTTTGGTCGCAGAATCTGCTTCTAGTTGAACCATAAAAACAAAAATATTAAAATTAAGCCCGATACGGGGCTCGAACCCGTAACCTTTTGATATCCTAAATAAGAGTCAAATGCTCTACCGATTGAGCTAACCAGGCATTTTCTGAACGCTAAAATTTCGTAGTTTTTCATGTTATATCATTATTCAATTGTCAAATATCATCCTGTATATGATAATAGTTTTATGGTTCAAACTTTCTGTTTTAAGAAATCGGGAATATGAATGAATTTCTTTTGTTTCTAGAGGTAGATTTGTTCTTACTCTTGGTCAGGTCATACTGTGCTTGACTACTTTCATAACTGATATATTGTTAACCTTTCAACAATTGAAAGAACTAAAAAAATCTGCTGATAGACTGGGAATGGGACTCAGGGTTGAGTCAAGGGAAGCTTCTAGCTACCGTCGTACCTTTTAACAGCTTCATATTCATTTTGAAAAAGTTGCGCAGGAAAGAGGAATTCGCCTAGATGATTTCTCACTATTGGCTTGCAAAAACATTATTGTTTCCTTTGATTCGTCCCACTCAAATTCAAACCCCAAGTATATTCCTCCAAGAAGCGTTGTAGGAATGGTTAAAAGTTGAATTGTTGGTCCTTTCGAATTCACCAAGTGAAGAAAATTGGTTCAACTTCAAATGCACTAATTTTTTCAATATTGGTGATTGGCATTTGGAAAATATTATAATGATATCAAACTTCGGCTTCTTCGATGGTTTTATAAAAGGTTGTTTACCGTCTTTGGGGATCTCTCCTTCATATCGGAATGGTGACTTGGTTTCGGATTCTGAATTCTCTTTTGCAAAAAGTTTATCCAAATCTTCTTTTACATTAGCCTTCCACTTCTGTAAATACTTTTTGAGTGCTGCATTCTTCTGGTTTATGGGTTCTTTGCTTTCTAAGATCATATTTTCGACCTTCTTAATCCTTTCCATAAGCATCTTTTTCGAAACTTCTGAGTTTTCTGCCATATTGTAATCTTCCATCAGTTTCGGGCTATGAAATTATTTAACCAGATGTAAGTATCAGTAGTAAGCAGAAGTTTAACAAAAAGTGACCTATGACAGTATCAAACGTCAGCCACAGTTCTAATTGATAGATAAACACCCGATAACCTTAAACTCTGTGTCACATGATTATAATTCGTGGTCATGTGATATATCATATTCTGTACACGTGACATTGGCATTAACATCACCAGTTTAGCATTTCTTCAGAATTCCAGCAAAACTTACAAAAACGTTCAAATTTACAAAATACTATTGTACTCTCTTGTTGTGTTTACAGGCACGTGTGTCGGCAGCAGCTTTTGTTGTATATTGGTGTCGGTGCTATAACCTAATTATACTATGGTTGCGAACAGCTAGTGTTCAATGTAGTTCTACTAATCAATGGAGGTTGGGTGACCTCGTAGTTGTATTCTAGTTCAAGTAAACCTTCACTAGTAATAGTATATACTGATGGCCTAGTCCTAGAAATAGGAATAGCACTTGTAAGAATATATCTGGAACGATCCTATGGTATCGTTTTTGGTATATCTGATAACTAGTTTAAGTGATTAGTGATGATCAAGATTGTCAAAAATATTATTCTCATACAACTTATATCCAACCTCACATGGTCACGTGCGGTTATTGACATCCAAGTCATGTGAAGAATCAGGTGATTCACACGTGCCTGGCAACACATGAAGAGGACTCGTTATACAACAACTATAACAAAGTGATTTTGCGTACCGTGATGACTGTTTCTAGTGATGACTGGTTATTAGTGTTACCACTATTACAGCCACTTACTTTCATAGTCTAGTATTTTACGCACTTACTCACTTTGTTCGTTCGTTCGTTCGTCCGTCATTTTTATCTCTATAACATTAAATACCCTAAAAATCATCACCTAAACTATCAATAGTAATGGCCTCACCCGGCTTAAACGGAGGCAAACCCAAGAAAGGACAACCATCACAACGGAATGCATCACCCAAAGCACAAGAGCCACACCCACCAGTCTTTCCCTCAATCGTAAAGTCGATTTCTGCCAATTCCTCATCCTTGAAAGCAACCTTTGTCTTCAATCTCTCCTCTATTTTGATTGCCTCAAGGGTGGCACTTTGAGCCATCGTTCCAAGAAGAGTATCCTGGACCAGTCTTTGTTTTTGCTCGGCCAACTCCTCCTCTTCCTTGAGCCCACACGTACAGTCCTTACACGCCTTCCTTCTCTTACCCGCAACAGGCTGGCACGCCTCGGGTATGACCAAGTTGGATGTGTTTAAGTTTTTGATCAAGTCGTTTTCGTTAATGATGTAGTTTGCGTCGTTGTCTTCGTCGTTGTCGTCGTCGGACTCACTAAAGTAGGTCAACTTGGACTCGAGCTTTCTCTTGAGCGAGTCGTCGGCCTTATTGACTGTGATTCCCGCAAGCTTTCCACCAGTGGTGGCCTTTTTCTTTAAAAGCACGGTTTCGACCGGCTTGGGCTTCAACCAGTCGGAGCCTTCGACAATGAAACCCGCCATCAAGGCATCGATATCCTGGTCCTTAGGCAAGTCGCCCACCAAGGCACCATCAAGGGCAAGCGAGGTGTATATTAACTCGATCAAAGCACCCGCAATACTCTTGTCTGCGTTGGGATTCACATACACAATTTTGTCGTATGACTCAGGCTCCAACGCGACAGCACCCTTGGTGACTCTATCTGCGATGTGTTGTTCGACGTCGTTGCCCGCGTACTTGGCCTTGGTACTAGTCACCAACGCAGCGTCAGTAACAGCAGTAGGGTGTAACAACAATAAAACCTTCATTTAATCTTACTAATCTGTGAAAATGTGCTTTTAAGGATGCCGTCACGTGCACACGCCGGTAAAGGGATGACAAATTGTTTAGTAGTTATTGGGTGTAGATATTAGTAATGGGTGATTTGATTAATAATATGCGGTGTTCAGTGGATGATAGTTGATTGGGGTGTAGACGTGTATTAACGAGGGTGTGAGTAGGAGATTATAAGAAATGGCTGCAAATGATGGTATAGATAAGGTTTATAAGATATTACGTCAGTACGAACACTACAAACACTGCGAACTAGTGAGTAGTTGTTCGCAGTGTTTGTTCACAGTGAGCAGTTGTTCGTAGTGTTAGTTGGTAGTGAGTAATGAGCATATTTCGATTGATCGATGCACTATCCATTATTATCTTGGATTTTGTGGTCATCCGACTCGGATGTTTCCGTGAACAGCTGATGTGCGACCAACGGTACGTGGTATAATTACAGTAGCCAGCCATCATTGTTATTTAGTTTCATGCTGAGTTATCCAGTCTCTTCAGTAATTCAGTGCTTCGTCATCACCTAAGTCTCTTCCTATGAGAATTCATGGTTATGATCTAATGCCATGATTCTAAAAATGAACTGACTATAGATAACGAATGATAATGAACAGGGATGAAAACAGGTGTAAGATAAAGATAGGATAATGAGATGACCATAAAGAGCATGAAGAGCACTGTTACATTTAAAGGTAAACAGCACACCTTAATGAAGTACAAATTCAGCATAACGATTTGAAGTGGAACGAATGTTAACTACAGAGCTTGTTTTCACAGTTACAAACATAAACACTTTGTTTTATAAGACAAGTGAACAAATCACTTCGTTCGGTTATTTCGCTCGAACATAAATACTTTGTTGTATAAGACAGTTATATGTGAACAAATTTAGTTTGGTGGTGCTAGTTATAGTTCATTAGTTACATTCACCTATACCGAAAGCTAACAAACTACAAACTAACTCACTTCGTTCGTTTGTTAGTTGTTAGTTTTCGTCAACCGTCGCATCACTCACATCATCAACATCCGTCTCATCATTATCCACAACACGCAGAACCAGCAGAACTGCCAGCAGTATACTCTCTCTACGGTCGTCGTGGGTTATCGGCGGCAACACCGGGTGCTTGGAAATAGGACTAGCCAACGGGGAAGTACTCCAGCTATGCAGTCGCAGGTGTGAGCGGGAAGCCGGGCGCGAGGAGAACTTCGGGGGTCGCGGGGACGAAAGTTGCATGAGCGATAGCACCGCATCGTTATCTTTGTTTTCAAGGGCCACATTCAACGGAGGGAGGTCCTTCTTGGGCAGTTTTTTCTGCGAGCGCGAGAGCGCCGCAAGCAAAGCGTCCTGAGCCAGGGACTGGTCCGGCGACGGCACATTGATCGGGCCCCTGTCCTCAAACGGCGACTTTTGGAGGTAGCGCGAGGTGGAGATCTCATCATCTTTAGGCGCCGAGCTCGGCATCGAGTCGAAAAGCACCGTGCCCTGCGGCAAGGGTCTGGAAATGCGGTCGAGCATCCCCTGCTGCGAGAGCGGGCGAGGCTTGGGCGACGCCTTGGGTATAGGCGACTGCTGGAGTGTCTGTAGATTCAAGTTGTACGAGTTCTGCGGCGTCCACGCCGCGTTGTACGATTTCGGCCGCATCTTCTTTGTCGGCGAGTTGGTCACATCAAACGTCAACTCCGTGAATGATATCTTCGAGTCCTCTTTAAGCTTGCCAAATGCCAGACTAAGCCGATTCTTCAACTGCGAGCTAATCTCGTTGAGATCCTCCCTGTTGTCGTCCTGAAAAAGCTTCTTGGCCGACTGGAAGAACTGCGGTGTTTTCTGGAGCTTCTGTTTGGACCCCGGCGACAGAGTGGTGTCATCATCCGACTCGTACCTGTACCGTGGCGTCTTGAGAAGGTTGCGTCCTCCGGCCATGGGCGGCGAAACAACATTAAACATGCTCATCTTCTGTTCTGGCGACTTGTAGTGGTCGCCGGCGCTCGAGTTTGCGCGTTTGAGCGACGGACTGAATGGCACCTGGGGCCCGTTGCTCTGCGTGATCGTGCCTGGCACCACACGCACCCGTTCTTGCTCCGGTGTGCGGAGCGTCTGTTGCTCCTGTTTCCTGTCGTCACTGCGCCGGGGTGGCGTCGAAGGCCGCATCAATGGCGACCCTTCTGGCGTCGACGGCTTCTTCATGTTGTTTTTTTTTTTTTTCTACCTACAATTTTTGGTGTCTGTTGGAACAACAATCGACTGTTAATGCTTCTCTTGAAGGGGTTAAACTAGTCCTTCGTCGCGTTCAAAACAAATGCCTGATGTGGTAATGTAAACATGATTAAGGTTTGAATTTACAGTTTGCGTGTCCCAGGGTTTACAGGTTGCGTTGTTCCGCGTTGTAATTAAGTATGATAGTGTATGATTATGTATGGTATTGATTTAGTTTCATGATGTGCGTTTAATTATCGATTTAGAGGGTTTTCTATAGTTTTAGAGCATTTTCTAGAGATTGTTGATTGTTTGATTGTTTGATTGTTTGATATGTGACGGATTTTGTAACAAACGGATGGAAATACAAATACGAGGTTGTGGATTCCAGAGGGTTTGGGGATTCCAGAGGGTTTGGGGATTCCAGAGGGTTTGGGGATTCCAGAGGGGTTGAGGATTCCAGAGGGTTTGGGGATCCAGAGAAATAATTCTTGAGGAATGTTTGAGGAGTGGGATGGAGGATGATGGATTATCGTACCATGTAGAGCCAAGCATTCATGGCACGTGAGTGAATGACACGTGTATTATTATGGTATAGAAGATGAAATATGATGTATATATTATTCAATTGAAGAACTGAATTTGCTTTTAAAATGAAATATGATGTACAGACGTTACTACTCTGCATCGAGTTTTTAATATCTCTAAAGAACGAAGTGTGTTTAAGAATTCACTTACAAATTTGCTTACAAAGTTACAACTCACATATAAACGTAACACATTTACAACACATTTACAACACAAATACGACACATTACGACACATTTACAACACATTTCAAACCCACTTACAACACACTTTCAAACTCACTTTGTTCGTTTGTAAGTTCGTTTGTAAGTTCGTGATACGTTCACGTGACAAACAATTGTTTACATTTCACCATGAGCCAACCGCTCTTACGCAAGAACAAAAGCCTCTCGATGGGGTCCGCTACGCGGACTTCAATCCTACTCGGAACATCCCCAAGACTAACAGATACCCTTGGAAGCAAACGTCGGTCGCTCCTTTCAACACCGGCATCTACAAACAAAAGAAGACAAAGCAGTGGATTAGGAAGTATTCCCCTCCAAGCACCAATAAACCTCCAGGTTCCGTCGTCCCAAGGTAGCCAAGTGACGCCCCAAGCAACACCCCAACCGGCCGCAGCACCAACCGCCGTGGATCAGAGACCGTTGCGTGACCGCAACTACCAGACGCTCATCCAACAACAGATCTACGACTTTCTCGTAGCCAACAAGTTTGAACTAGAGATGAACCACTCGATCACGCTCAAGTCGTTGCGGCAGCCCACGCAGAAGGAGTTCACGCTCATGTTCAAGTTCATTTATGGCAAGTTGGACCCGTACTATGTCTTTCAGAAGTCGATTGAAACAGAAGTCTTCCTGCTTCTCAAGAGTTTGGGGTACCCGTACCTCGACACGATCAACCGGTCGCAGATCAGCGCTGTTGGGGGCCAGAACTGGCCGCTGTTTCTCGGGGTGCTCTACTGGTTGATCAAGCTCCACGCGAACGCGGTGGTGCCGCTTGACGCGATTGCAGACTCGGAGTTCATCAGTCCCGAGGACGAGTTTGACAAGGTGTTTATCACGTATATCCGCGATCTGTACCACGAGTTCATCAACGAGCGTGATGATTACTCCGGTTTCTATGACAAGTTGCAGATGGACTTTAGCCAGCTTAATTCCAAGTTGGTGGTGGATATCGAGCAGCTGGAGAGCGAGAATAGAACGTTAAAGGAGCAGTTCACAGTGTTGGAGCAACAACTCAAGGAGCTCAAGAACGCGGAGCACAACTCGAAGACGCTCGAGGATGATGTCAACAAGTTGACGGAGTACATCGAGAGTATCAAGTCGCACAAGGACAAGTGGAACGAGACGTTGAGTAAGATCCAGGCGGAAATCACCTCCCGCGACCTGCAGCTTGCGTCCTTGAACCAGCAGTACAAGGTGTTGGAGGAGGAAATCGTCAAAAAGGGCACCACCATCACAGACATCCACAATCTCAACAGCGAGCGCGATCGTATTCTGAAGGAAATTGATGTGCAAACAAGCAAACTCGAGAGTTCCCAACGACTGTTGGATGATTATGAAATCGAGCTCTCCAAGAACCTTCAGAGTCTTCACAACTTTGTCGCCACATACAACGACATGGTGGCCCGGTTTAACAGCGATGTGAGTTTTGAAATAACAGTAGCACAGGACATTGCTAAAGCACAGGCCAAGTTGAGTGCGCTGCAGATCATCGACAAGAGCCTCAAGGACGAGAAGATTGCGCTTATCAACTTCCGCAGTGATGTCAACAGTTCTATCCACCAGCTCCAGGACGACCACATCAAGCTCAAGGAGCAGACCGACGTTGCCGAGGAAAAGATCCTGGAGCAGAAGGAGGAAATCGACTCCCTCACAAACAGGCTTCAGCAGGACAAACAGACGTATAAGGAGTCCTACGATGAGATGATTAATAACGGCACCACCTACTCCGTCCAGATTGAAAAGTTGGACCGCGATTTGCGTTCCATAAAGGTTAATGCCAACCAGGGCATTATTGAGATCGAGAGCCAGCACAGAGATGCCATGATTGAGCATGATGAATTGCAGCATTCTCTCAATAGACAGAGGCGTGAGTTACAGGATAGGTGTCATAAGATAGCTGAATCTATTATGACTTTTAAGTATCATATTCAGTCTAGTTTATTGGAGTTGGATGATATGGTTCTGGCTGAGAATGATGTTATTCGTGAGGGTTAGGGTATTTATTTCTATGTTGTATTATTAAGTGCCACAGTACGAACGATGTGAGTACGGTGAGTGAAGTATAAATTGATTTGAGTAATATTAGAGTAATGATTATTTTGAGTAGACAAGCTGGATATTACAAGAAGTTTAATCTATTGTCAAAACCAGGTAACCCAATTATTGATTATCAATATCTCCTAAATATTAAGAGTACCATCGTAAAATCCTTACAGTCAGATTATTTTCATTTACTTCCATCAAGGTCATATGTTAGAATTAAATTCAATAGATAATCGAACCTAGGAGTGTTGGCTCTTTGGGTGAAGCATGCACCCCAAAAAGAAAGATCAAAAAGGAAAGAATTGACCGAGAATTGTCATTTATATAATAGAAATACCCTTTGAAGAATTGTAGAGTGTCAATTCTCTAAGTTAAAGACTAAGCAGATTTTCCGGTGTAATATGGGGTACCGATGCACTGGAATAACCAAACTCTCTGATAAGCCAGGCTCTAATAAATAGAGATATCTTTATACTAACAATTCTTACAACTATGAAACGGAGAGTTTTCCAATTCTTCAAGTTAAGTCTAAGAATTTTTGAGATGCTGATAAGACAAAAGGTGGTAGATATTCTTTGGTGTATAAAAAGCCAACCAAAAACTTGGTAGCAGAGCGAGCGAGTCTATTGATTTGATTTTATTAGATTGTTAAAGTTAATCGATATTTTACCTTCAAATGTACATAAGTGCACTTGTTTACTAAGATTCTTCAACAAATTTCACAAGGTTTAAGTTGCAATTGTCCTATTCCAATTATATAATATCATGGAACTTTTGAATAATGGGCTTAGGGGATGAATCATATGAAACATACTTAACTGGAGAGAGAGAATTCTTTCAACTCTCACATACCGTGTAAACCGATTCCACGAAATCAAAGAGCAGCTTGAGAAGTACAGAATGAACATCATCTTTTCTAGGTTTGATATGGTGATTTCAGATTTCATGAAACCCGATATCAAGATTCCAGAGTCGCATCCTGATTCTTATTACCAATTGGACGAGTTTACTATTAGTACCATCATCAAGAGGTTCATTGATGATGAAGGATGATCAAGTCGCTCTACCAATACTCTTTGAGCACCAGGGAAGTGATTTACAGGGACATTGTGTTGAATGTGCTTGAAAACAGAGAGTTTTCAGATACTTCGAAGTTGCTTTCATGTGCGGTTGTGTAAGTCCAAGAGTTTTTATATGCTAATAAGAGTGAAGGAGGAAGGGATTCATTGATTGTGAAGTATCAAAGTTCGCAAAAGAAGTGATTGTGACTAGAAGTAAACGCACGAACGAAGTTATTCGTTATAGATAACCAAGTAAACAAATAGAAGATAAACTCACAATGAACAATTACTTGCTATAGATAACAATGTAGAAGTAAACAAATAGAAGAATAAACTCACTTCGTTTGTTGTTTGTTGTTCGTTGTTCGTTGTTTGTTGTTTGTTGTTTGTTGTTTGTTGTTTGTTGTTGCGTGCACCACACAATCACAAATCATCATGGCAGACATCAACATCAACGTGACTTCATCAATCACATCAAGTGAACGTAAAATCTCGCCACAATGGGACTTGCATTACCTCAAACAACGTCTTGAGTTGATTACCGGAGTGGCACCTCGGTTCCAGAGAATTCTCTACTACCCAATTCCATCGTCCAAAGAGAACCATGTTCTTGCGGACGCCGATAGCTACAGCGAGGAGCGCGACCGAGCCACTGTTGTGGGAACGCTCGGGCTTGTGGCGTACTCGCGTCTCCACGTGGTGGACACCAACCCCGACACCGAGATTCCCGACATCCTCGAGGATGACGGCACGCAGGAGTACCAGATGACCGAGGAGGAGTACGCGCAGAAGCTGGGCACGGTGTTGGCGTGGAAGAAGGAGCGTGGGTTGGGGCGCTTCGACCCCAAGTACAACGAGCAGCGCAAGCAGCAGGCCGAGGAGAACGCATCCAAGGCCCAGACCATCAGTGTGGGGCTGCGTTGCCGTGTGATAAGCATTGCTGGGGAGAGAAGAGGTGCGGTTCGTTTTGTTGGAAAGATTCCTGTGCTTGACAAGGGCGAGAGTGAGTGGGTGGGGGTTGAGTTTGATGAGCCTGTTGGAAAGAACAATGGTCTGATTGATGGCCAGGTGTTTTTTGTGTGTAGAGACAAGCATGGTAGTTTTTTGAAGCCTAAGCAGGTTGAGGTTGGGGATTATCCTGAGTTGGATCCTTTTGAGAGTGATGATGAACTATGAACTACGAACCACGAACGAAGTGAGTAGTGAGTAGTGATTAAACAATAACAAACGAGTAATTGGGAGGTTTCATATCTAATAAACGACTATGTTTCATAATCCAGAGGACTAGTACTGTATAAGCACATAAGGTTATCTGATGAATCATATGAGTATTGTTTCATGTAGTCATCTAGATATTAGAGTGATATACAAAGTGTAGAAATTGGAGTGTTCTCTGTATAGAAATTGGAGTGTTCTCTGTATAGAAATTGGAGTGTTCTCTGTATAGAAATTGGAGTGTTCTCTGTATAGAAATTGGAGTGTTCTCTATATAGAAATTGGAGTGTTAGAAATACAAATTGAAGCTTACTAATTTACAATGGAAATTACAGTTAACCAATGAAACGAATTGTAATCGTATAAGATACATATCAGATATGTTAATCATAAACCATAAACTCAACAGTAAATTCACCATAAACATTAATTACAAAGCAATTGCAAGTTCAACGTAATTACTAATTAAGAATAAGAATAAATAATAATAGATTATTTCAAAAATAACAAAGTCACAACTCACAACTCACAACTCACAACTCACAAACCACAACTCACTTCGTTCGTTATTCGTGTTCGTTGTTCGTTGTTCGTTATAATCTTCATTTTTCAAAATCTCAGATCAAAAAAATATGTCGGAATTCACCCAAGAAGGACCACTCTTCCAGTTCGTCTACAACTACCTCTCGCAAGAAGATGTAACCAAATACCTCCGTCTTGTGATGGTGGTTAGTGTGTACCTCATGTTCCGTGGATTCTACCAAAACTGGGCCAAGGACAAACAACTCAAACAACAAGTTGCGGAAGATGAAAGGGAAGAAGCTACCAGAAGCGAAAGAGAAGCCAAGGAACAAGCGGAGATTGAAGAGAAGTTGAAAGCTGAAGAAAAGGCGTTTGGATGGGGAAAGAAGACCCGGACGGTTGAAAAGAGAAAACAAGCGATTGTCGAGGCGATTGCACAACAGACCAGAGAACACAACCAATCGGTCTACGACGCCCAGGACGATTCGGACATTGAAGAGTTTTTAGAAGATTAAAAAACACGATTACATAATCGCAGTATTGTAGATATTTGCATCTCATCGCGAGTGAAAAAATCAATCAGCATGGCAGGAGACCCGTTCTTATCAGATCCTTCACGCAAGAGGAAGCGTAACAAGACGACGAGCGTGAGCAAGAAGGCGCGTGTGGAGGAGAACGACGACGATCTTTCCGACTTGAGCAGCACGGAAGAAGTGGAAGGGGAACGCAATGACGAAGAGTTATCAAGCGATGAGGAATTCGAAGACGAGAGCGCCGCAGACAAAAGAAGACGGTTGGCCAAGCAGTACTTGGACAACTTGAAGGACGAGGAGGAATTGGGCGGCGACTTTGACGCCCAGGACTTGGATAACGACAACATCTCCAGACGTTTGCAAGTGGATGTGGCCGAGAACAAAGGGCATGTGTATAAGTTTTTGGGAGACAAAGTATCGCTGCAGTTGGACGACGCAGTGACAAGGGTGATGACCAGAATAGGATCCAAAAACCTCACCAGCATGTCTGTGAGATACCCATATTTGTACACTGTTTCCAAAGATATCGAGTTGATTAAGTGGGACATTTCATTAGATCATAAGAAGCCGCAAAGAATAAAACATGTGCGCGGAGGCAAGCAGTTTGTGGACGGAGACAACCACAGTGCGGACATCCTCTGTGTTGCGGCCCTGCCAGACGGAAAATACGTCATAACGGGAGGCGCCGACGCCAAGTTGATCATCTGGTCGTCTGAAAACTTGGCCTGTTTGAAGGTTCTCAGCACCAGATCGGCAGTCAACGCCCTCGCATTCAGAAGAAACTCCGACCAGTTGTTTGCCGCATGCGCAGACCTTAGAATCAGAACATACTCCATCAACCAATTCACCCAGTTGGAGATTTTATATGGTCACCAAGACAACATCACCGACATCTCTGCTTTACTGAAGGAAACGTGCGTTTCTGTTGGTTCCAGAGACAAAACCGCCATGTTCTGGAAGGTTGCCGAGGAGTCCAGGTTGACCTTCCGTGGTGGGGACTCTGTAGAAAAGAAAAAGAAAAAGAAGACCGACGACGACGAACCTTTTTACCATGAGGGTCTGATCGAGGTCACGCTGATGGTCGACGAGTCCAAGTTCGTCACAGGCTCCGACAACGGGAACATATCTCTATGGTCCTTGGCTAAAAAGAAGGCCTTGTTCACCAAGAGACTTGGCCACGGTTTGCAGCCACAATTCTCCCCAGCGAAAGCAAGTGCTGAGGCCAATGTGGATAATGCATCGAGACAAATCCCTCCTGCTCAACCTTATTGGATTACTGCCATACATGCGGTTCCTTTCAGTGATATCTTCATCACCGGTTCCTTTGATGGGTCGGTCAATATCTGGAAAATCTCAGATGAGGGTATGCGTGATTTCAAGTTGATTGGAACTGTACCAAATGTTAGAGGTATGGCTGTTCGTATAGATTCTGCTGAGGTTGATCTGAAATTGGTGGTGTTTGTTTTGGTTGCAAAAGAGCATAAATTTGGTAGATGGTTTGGAAAGGTTGAGGGTAGAAATGGTTTAGTTTCTTTTACGTTTGATATATAGTCTAATAAAATCTGCATTTAATGATAAACAGAGAGGGGTAGATCTGAACGAAGTGAGTTCTAGCGAACGAAGTGAGTTAGGTTCGTTTGTTAGCTCAGTGTTAGGTTATTTAACTGAATTCGTTGGTTGGTTGGTTGGTTCGTTCGTTTAATTAACTCGTCGTTAGTTTGTTCGTTTGTTCGTTTGTTCGTTTGTTCGTTAAATTAACTCACTTTGTTCGTTAGATTAACTCACTTTGTTCGTTAGATTAACTCACTTTGTTCGTTCATTCGTCGCACGTTTCAAATCATTACTCTTTATTAATACCTATACCTAAAACGCAGCCTCATCATCCCCAGCATCCCCAGCATCTTCATCTCCGTCATCAAAATACTTCTCCGCATTATAATCATCATCATCATCCTCCTCAAACTCATCATCCAAATCTTCCTCCTCCTCAACCTCGTCCTCCTTATCCTCATTCTCAATATCCTCAGCCAAATTGGTCAACTTCTCCAACATCAGCTTAGCCTTATCCTCATCAGTATCCACCAGGACATTATACTCGGTAAGTCCACCGTTCAGCTTGAACGTCGACAATGCTAACAACTTCTTCTTCTGCTTATTCAGAATACCCATCACACTATAGAGCTCCTCAGGAAACAACTCAAGCTGGTATGGATGCTCTTCGATGGTTCTACCTATCGTCTTGACTTTCTTATACTTATCTGAGTATCTTTGGATTCCATCCGCAGCTGTGTTGGATATGGTGCGCTTGACGGCACCGTCGCCATTCATGGCGTTCTGCAAGCTGCCTGTGTAGAATGGGCCATCTGCCACCAACTTGGAAAATGCAATGGCCTGGCGTGCAGCCTCTGTTTCGCGCGCCGTGAGTGCCCCATTGACGGGCAATATCAACTCACTTTTCTCCGTCGTTCCCCCGGAGCTGAGCACATCACTGTAGTCGAGTCCGAACGGAAGAAGCTGTCTACCGTTGTTTTTGGATCTGAAGGACATGTTTTGGGTGAAAAAATCTTGAGATGAGAAGTTGATTTGCGAGAGGAAGTGGGTTGGAAAGAAGAGTGGCCAAGAGGGTGGGAGGACGCGCGAGGGAGAGTGGGAGTGGGAGGTTTGGAATGAGGACTTGCTAGAGAGATAGCGAGGGAGAAGAGGTGGGAAGGGTACCGACAGAACGCTGGTTACGTAAAAGCTTAGTCAGCGCACCGACGGACTGGCGTGGAAGGGTTCCATGTCCAGGACCATTATATGATTGTTGATATAGGTAATATAGGTAATAGTGTTTATTATATATTCTAGTATAATAAATTTAATCCGCTTCTAATGAAACATGCTGAGACAAGCATAAATTCACCACAGCTCATCAACTATAAATAGACCAAAGTGTTTGATATTTATAAATCAATGATAAGATATCCATTATTCAGTCAACGATATTAGTCATCCAAATATTACACACTCATACATAATTACCAGTCTAGCATTTACACAATCGAAATCGTATGCATTACCACCCGGACCCCGGTCACATCAATTAACAATCCTTCACGTGACAAAAACATCAAAACAAACATGTCGGTCTCAAGTGCAGAAAGCATCGAGATCCCACCCGGATCACCTGATTCGGCGGATGGTACGTTGGTGGTGATCGTGTGTCGTGCCAAACACTTACCCAATCGGAGGAAATTGGACAAACAGCTGCCGTACGCAACGCTTCGGATAGGTACCATTGCACAGAGGACCCCATCGTGTTTCCGGGCAGGGCAGACGCCGGAGTGGAAGCACGAGGTTAGGTTTACACTTACGAGAGACCGCAAGCCATTGCTTAAGCTTGATTTGCTTGATGAAACCAAAAACGACCCTACACCAATTGGTAGTACGGAAATTGATTGTCTGATTATATTTGCGAATCCAGACAACCAACAGGACGGAAAGTATATATATGATCGGTGGTATGATCTCACGCTTGGGGGTAGACGCGCGGGGATGTTGTACCTCGAGATGACGTTTTATCCCAGTGCACCAGTGTTACCACCAAAGATTGTGGAGTCACACGAGCGGCATGTTCAGGAGGAGGCGTTTCCCCAGCCCACGTCGCAGTATAATCCGATCAAAGTGACGCACGGGATGCTTGTGTCACGGGGGAGCAACAACGGGCATGCGTTGAATGGGTCAACGGACTCGCGGGGGAGATTCAATGGGTTCCAGGAGTCGGGTGGGTCATATGGGGAGTCGCATCGGTCGCATGGGGAGTCGCATCGGTCGCATGGGGAGTCGTACGATTCATATGGGGAGTCGCGAGGCTCATATGGAGAATCGTATGGGGAGTCTCATGGGTCGCATAGTTCGCATAGTTCTCATGGACATTCTCATGGCTCTCACGGGTCTCATGGGCACTCACATGGCCATCACCACCCTAGAAGCTCCCATGGAAGCACGGACCAATTCTTCCCCCAATCAGTCAACACACATCGTAGCTCGAGCCCCCACAAATCACGAAGTTCAAGTCCCCACAAATCACGCAGCTCGAGCCCAAAGAAATCAACAACGGATGACATCTTTGTTAAAGAAGAAGAACTCAAAGGAGCAAAAAAGTATGCCGCCAAGTTCCACAAGTTTAAAGAAAAGCTCCTGCAAAAGGAACCGATTTCAGCGCTATGGGAAGGAGGGTCGTCGAGTGCAACGAAATCATACGGGTGGAAGTCGGAAAGACTGGTGTCGCCAATCAGTGCGTACGAGGTGGATAATCTCGAGCAATTGCAGAACCAAATGCGCCGGTCGAGTGCGGATTACCATGTGGATGAAATCGAGTTTGAAGCCCCTGTTCCTCCTCCTCATTTTGTCAACCTGGAGGTGTCACACCAAAGACCACCTCGCAAACAGAACAAGTCTCCCTCAAGAAAGCCTCCGACCGACGTCACTGCTCAGTTTTCCAATCTTCTGGTGAAACCACACAAAAGCATTCCATTTTCGGCAGACAGTATTGGGATGGACGATGATGAGGTTCCGACCAATGTGTATATGATGAACCAGCCGGTGAAACCGTTGACTTTCAATGGTGATGGAAGCACTGCGCACAAAATGAACCCTGATGAAATCGATCCAAAGTTTTATGCTCCTACGCCTGGTGAGCACATGAAGCTCCACATGAGCCAGCTCAGCGGACGGCCCAAGGAGCTTGATTTGAGAACAAGTGAAACCGGTTACTTGGGAAATGGCAAGTTTTCTCCTTCGGTGTTTCAACGGATGGTTAAACATGATTACGATGATTTGAATGAGAGTGATATCATGAGTTATAGGGAGAGAACGGAAAAGCCAAGAGTACCTCCAAAGATCCCTCAGGGATTAACAGAACAGGAATATTATACTTTGGAGAAGGATAGTTATATTAGGGATTTGAATGGAAGGCGGCAATGACGACGAACGAACAATCGAACGAAGTGAGTTTGTGAACTTACGTAAGTATATCCCGAACATAAAGACGCAAATAGTACATAAATTTAGTTATAATCATTCTTAGCCATTTTAGCCATGACATGGATCGACGTGATCGACCTCAATCGTAATGCACAGTTAAACATGCAGATAAACAGAACAGATCAACAGAACACGTAAACACAGAGAACACATGACAAAGAACACACACATTACATACACATCACATAGAACACACATCACATAGAACACACACTACATAGAACACACATTACATAGAACACACATTACTTAGACACACAGATTAATCACCCATACACGTAACCGATCCGCCCAAACACCGTAATCGATGAGCCCAGGGGGCTCAATGGCTAACACGATCTCACACAAAGACAGAATGCCGATTGGTGCCTCACATGCGTTGAGTGCACATGGTGCATATTCAAGATGTCGCGGCGCGCTCGTCTCGTATTACCGTCAGAATGGGTGCAAAACTAACCACCGGAGTTAACTGTTTCCTGGTGATATGTATCGGGTAGTGATTAGAGTGGATTTATATTAAAGTAGATTTCTATTAGCGTGAGATTTACAGGCGATTGGAAGAAGATTGAAAGGTAACCGACTGAAAGACGACGAAAGATGAAACATGAAAGATGAAAGACGAAAGAAGCAAGATGAAAGGTGAAAGATAAAGGACCAGAAAAATGAAAAGCTAGATGATAAGCTAGAAGATGAAAAGCTGAAGATGAAAAGCTGTGAAACACCGTGAAAGGCTGTAAACTACTGGATATCATAAAAGATATTGATATAATAGACTGGTTCATAAGAAAGGTCAAGTATAATGACCCAAGTTATCATAGCAATCAATAACAATAAGACAATGACCGAATTTCAACAACTACGAAACACGTTTCAAGACACGTTTCGAAGATGAGAAAGCTTAAAGACTATCTAAATCTGAGACTATGAGACATTGAGACTTTTCTGGATCCTCAGAGAATCTCATGATTTGCCCGAATAACATGGCTGCAAAAACTTCATAACACAATCATAGATCTGTAGCTGTATTTCACGTGTATCATTCAGTTTCTTGGCATTGGCTGGTTTTGGAAGTATGGATACCGTTTTAGTGTGGGATTGTTAGATAACGGGGAACTATGAGGTCTAGTGATGTGAGACCCGGAAACATGGCCAGAGTTTACTTGGGGAAACATCGAAATTTACAGTCGACTTTGTTTGAGTGAAAGGTTGTGACTGAACATTACGAGTGAGTTTTGGATAATCGTTTGATTTGGAGTAACTGTTAATTCATAAACTATTGAACAACTCACAGTCCAAAACTTAGACTGTTGAACTAAGAAATTCATGAACTATTAAACAACTCACAGTCCAAAACTTAAACTCTTGAACAAAGAAACTAAAGTAACAAACCCATAAACTAACAAGCTCATAAACTCATATATCCACAAACTCAAAAACTCACAAATTCGCTTCGTTCGTTTGTTAGTTCGTTCGTTTGTTAGTTCGTTCGTTTGTTAGTTCGTTCGTTTGTTTGTTCGTTCGTTTGTTAGTTCGTTCGTTTGTTAGTTAGTTCGTTTGTTAGTTCGTTAATTCATTTGTTAATCGTTTGCATCGAAAGACCGCTCTCACTAACGAACGAGTGAGTTTGCTTGTTCATTCGTTTAATAATTCGTTTGCTCGAAGACCGCTCATAACTAATAACTCAACTAACAAACTCAGAAACGCTCAAACTATTAACCTCATAAACCTAGAAACACAAACTCACTTCGTTCGTTCGTTTGGTCATTTGTTTGTTCGTTAGCTCGAAAGACCGCTCATAATTCATAACTCAACTAACTAACCCACAAACTCTCAAACTCACTTCGTTCGTTTGAGAGTTTGTTAGTTATTCGCTATTCACTTTTACAGAGTACAAACTCACAAACTCACAAACTCATTTCGTTTGCTGGTTCGCTCGTTCGTTCGTTTATCGTATTCAGTTCATCATTTATTACAGTCATCATCCGGCCCTTGAGTTTAAAACAAGAGTAATACCAAGAAGAAGAAAAGAGAATCTGGGGTCAACCAAGGGCTCTGAATAACAACTGAAGGTATCTGTAGATATAACCTAGTGACTATCAGATAGGCCAATCATCATCCACCCTAGAACAAAGCAGCAGCAACAACACCGAGCATACCCAAAGTAAAACCCTTGGCAGCATCGGAGCCGAAACCAACAGCACCATTGTGACTGGAGCTCTTTCTAGCGGACGAGGAGGCGGCTCTGGAGTTAGAGGCAGAAGAGCCTTGAGAAGAGAGAATGGAGCTGGAGTTGGAGTACAGCGACCAAGAGTAGGAGGAGGTGGAGTTGGAGTTCTTAACACCCTTGTAAGCTGGAGCAGCAGTGATCAAAGCAGCAGCAGAAGCACTGGAGACAGAAGCAACAGAAGCAACAGAAGCAGCAGAAGCAACAGAAGCAACAGAAGCAGCCGAAACAGAAGAAACGGAAACAACAGAAGCCTCAGCAACGGAAGCCTCAGAAACTGATGCCTCAGAAACGGACGCATAAGAAGCAGAAGCAACAGAAGAAGCAGAAGCAGCAGCGGCAACACTGGCAACAGAGGCGGCAGAAGCAGCACTGGAAACAGAAGCAACACTGGCAACACTGGCAGCACTAGCGACGGAAGCAGCAGCGGCAACGGAGGCGGCACTGGCAACCGAAGCGGCAGACAAGCTGGACGACTCCTGAGGAGTCAACAAAGTCTTGGTGATGGTGATGGTGGAAACGATCGTGGTGGAATCGTCATCAGCAAAGACGTGGCCAGCAAGGGCCAACATAGGAACGATTGACTTGAACAACATTGGGGAAGGAAAGACTAGGGTGGGTTTGATTAAAAAAAAAAAAATCAGGAAAAAATAAACTTTAAATTGGTTTCATCGAAAAATGAAATTAATATGTCGTCAATTACAATGGCTGCAGTGTCCGATTACGCTTGCTGTGAGCCGGGGAGGTTATTTGCGGTAAACATCGAGGTAAGCGTGGATGGACAACCCATCCCATCACGATAAACCACTCAATTCTGTAGATCTGCTGACCCGGAGCTAAGCATCTTCATCGTCAAGTGTGTAGTGACGCAATTTTGTGACTTAAAAAGACGACGAAATCGGTAGGGCTCATACCGTTCTGGACTCTTTTTGTAAACATTCCACGGGCTCAAAAGAAAAGTGCAATTTTGCAGATCTCAATAGCGCGCTAGCATCAGTACAATGGGTGATGGGACGCATGATTGTGGAGTAAGAATGTCTAGGAATTGTGGAAGCATGGTGGAGGTGTTGGTGGAGGTGTTGGTGGAGGTGGTCGAGACTCCCACTCCCACGCCCCTTCTCCTCGGCCTCTCCCTCGTTCCGCAATGTAAACATTTGTGGCTTGCTCGCTCAGAAAATGCAGATGAACATTGACATTGTTTTTGTTTTGCTGCTTTGGGGACATTTTTTCCCATTTTAGATGTTCCTGAGTCGGTTGGTGACTTGAATTGTTTGATATCCACAAACACTATTATAATGGGAGCAGATGGTTCTATTTACACAAACTCTAGATGTGGAAAAATCATGGGTCCTGGTTGCTTGACGTGTGTTTGTAAATATTGTGTTTCGCTTATTTTATACTTTATGCTTTGATCGGGTAATGGAGTTAGTATGTGAGTAATAAGATTGTTATTGTTGGTATGGGGGTTTAGGGGTTTGAATGGGTTTGTGAGGTTTTGTATAATAGGCTGGTATTTTGATAATAGGCTGGCAAACTGCGAAGTGAGCGCTGGCAGGGAGATGTTAGATGTGAGGGATGAGATGGATGTTAGAGATGAGATGTTGGATGTTAGGGATGAAATGTCGCTTAGAGGTTATACGTTCTAAGTAGCTAAAGTGAGAATTAAATATTCTTCCGTAAACGTAAAAGAAGTTTGCAACCATTTTTTTGTGTCTCAGTAACAAGTACAAAGAATGTTTCCGATGCTGACTCAGGATAGGTGATACTTTAAAATCACTGAAGTTTAAGAATCATCGAAGTTAGAGAATCATCAAAACATGGAAAATCTACGATTGAGTAAGCGATTTTAATACCTTCATTTAATTAGAAACATTCTATTCAGTTTTAACTATTTTTGTGAAGATGACTCGACTGTTCTGAGTTGTTTCAGGTTGATTTTGATAGTAAATTAATGGGTTGAAAGATGTGTTAGATGGGTGTATAGTTTGGGAGTTTGTTAGTATTTCGGAGGTTTCGCTGAATTGAATAAATAGGATAGGTTGTAGGTTTGTTAAGTCGTAGGTTTGTTAAGTCACTTCGTTCGGAAGTTTGTTAAGTTGTAAGTTTGTTAAGTCACTTCGTTTGAAAGTTGATGCTCACCTCGTTTGCAAGTTGATGCTCACCTCGTTTGCAAGTTGATGCTCACCTCGTCGCTATCTACTCACTATTCAACTCATCAATCTCCGCCATCTCCCCCTCAGTAATAATATTCCTCTCCCCCCTGTCCCCATCATCATCATCATAAAACTCCCCCTCAGGTTGCACCGCCAGATCCCGAGCAAATTGAGACCCCCCCTTCGTCTCCATCGCCTCAAACCCATCCTCCTCCGCATCATCCAACATATCCTCCAAGTCATGAGGAACCTCATGCATCTGCACCGAAGGCGCATGCTTGGTATGATCCAAATTGCTAATCACACTCATCAACACCTTATCCAAATACTCACGGGAGTTGGCATTGTTCATATTAGAAGCCCGAACATCCAACTCATACGTCGGCGCATAATACTCATAGTACCCATTATACGGCACTTCCGAAGGCAAAAGCTCATCGCAACACAACCCCGTTTCATAGGTCCACGTTCTGGCCACGTTCCGAATGGTATACCCTCCACCACCGAGAACCATAGTTGGAATATTGAACGACTTGACAAACTGCACGCAGTTAGCATGTCCTCTCATCGACAAGTTGAACGGCCCGAGTCTGTCTCCCAGCAACGAGTCTCCTCCGCACTGCAACACGATGGCTGACGGTTGGTACCAGTCGACTATCGCCTGGATGATCGGCTCGAAAATCGACTTGTACGAAACATCGTCGATTCCGTCTCTTAACGGGATATTCACCGAATGGTACTTGCCCTTTCCCATCCCAATATCATTCAAGTTACCGGTACCGGGGAAGAACTCTCCAAATTTATGGAACGAGCACGTCATCACCCGGTCGTTGGTGTAGAACGCTTCCTCCACCCCATCGCCATGGTGCACGTCCGTGTCGATGTACAACACCCTCGGATGCACACGCAACAACTCTATGATCCCCAACACAATATCGTTCAAATAGCAGAACCCACTGGCTTCCGACTTCTTGGCGTGGTGCAACCCGCCGGCGTAGTTGATCGTGATGTCCGCCACCCCACGGTTCATCCGCGCCGCCGCTTCCATCGACCCTCCACACGAAATTTGGCAAAACTCGTAGAGCCCATCAAAGACTGGACAATCATCCCCCACATTAAAAATCGTCTGTTCTCTCTCAAACAAGTGGAGGTTGTCTGGTGTAACTCTACTGATAAAGTCGATATATTCATCTGTATGGAACTGTGTCAACTCCCCTTTGTTGGCTGGTTGTGCACGATATATTTCCATTTTCTTATAGAGCCCGTAATTCATAATGAGCGAGTGCGTCATTCGTATCCGATGGGGTTTCATACAGTGCCCTGTTCCGTAGAAGTAGTTTCCAACATCTTGATCGTAGAAGTACGCTACTCTTTTTCTTTTCTGGGGGTTTACTTTGAACTCATCAAATGGGAGGTCAACGTACATGCTTTTTTATTTATTACTAAGTGCGACTGCGAACTACTACGAACTACTACGAACTACAACTACGAACCAAGTAGTTGTAGTGAGTAGTGAGTAGTGTAAATGGTTTTGAAGATAGTTTTACGAATCGTCAATAATTACGAATAAAGTAGGTAATATAGTCCTGAAAATGTACAAAGAACTAATCCTCATTACTGTGAGTGAAATGGCTGAAAACTAGTAGGCCATAATAGAATAACTAACTAGTAGGCCTGAAATAAATACTCAGTAGTGCAAATGCCTGAAAGAAATACTCAGTAGTGTAAATGCCTGAAATAATAGTACTGACTGCTCAATTCGTATTGACTTTTAAGTTACTTCAACACTCACTTTGTATTGACTAGTGTTAATCTTACTACTGTCAGTTCACAGTAAAACACTCTAGAAATAATGGTATTTAACAAACAAAATGATACTCTAAAAAAACAGTTAGTTGTTTAATTCCTACTAAAGGATAAAATAAGAGTATCCGCTAATCTTTGTGCAAACCACAAAAGAGTTGAGATATATAGTATAAAGTGCGTAATCTTTCGACAGAAATTGACAATTCCATTAATAATCAATGAATTTTTTAATCTTTTCACTGAACTATCAAGGTTTATAACGAATTCTATCAAGGTTTATAAAGAATTCTATCAAGGTTTATAACGAATTCTATCAAGGTTTTAACGAATTCTATCAAGGTTTTAACGAATTCTATCAAGGTTAAGGATTTGACATATTGTTATATTATGCATTGGTCATGAAAGAGAGAACCAATGGACCTATAAATATGAAGTACCACTTTAACAATTTTATGATGAAAGAGTTTGGTAATGGCTCTATAAATATATAACTGCAAAAATTACACTTCAATTCACCATTAACAGTTCCAATATACTCACCAGTTCCACTACTCACTTCATTCGTAATGACTCTCAATTATACTTAAACCTATTAATAACAGTCAAATCACCAGAACGAATGTTCTTCAGATCCTTCTTCAAAAATTCAACATACTTGGAAACATCAGAACATACCTTTGCATGCTCCATCTTGGACATATCCCTCCAGAAAGTCTTGGAAGTAACAGCAGTACATGCAAACCATTTTGAGATGGTATGGAATTTAAGCTCCCAATCCACATCGCCGAAAGCAGGCCACTTTCCAGGCAATCCTAAGTTTCTACGGGTAAAAGCATCATCATAGCTGTCGCCGTGAGGCAGAGCGTTTTCAATGGCATTGATTTTCGGACGGTGGATATGCAAGAAGAAAACATCCGGCATCCTATATGGTTCGTTTTCCTTGGAATGCTCCTTTTCAAACTCAGCCAACAACTTGTTACTGTACTCAGTGGCCTGGAAAGGCCAGATACGCGAGTCCATTTTCTTTTTAATTAACCAGGCCTTCCAGAGCTTCATGAAGTCGGATGTTTGTTGGGGGTCATGTTGAACAATGGTTGTTTCCTTGAATTCCCCATCCGAGTTGGTGAAACCGGCGAGGTACGTCTCACGGTCCACCAAATAGTACGGCTCGTTCATCACGTGCAATGCAGGCATAAAGGTTTCACGGTCACCAACACCATAAACACCTTGGAAGAGCAATGGGTAGTAGTGCGAGAACCCGTACACATTGTAGTACAAGGTCAACATGAAAGATCTAAAATGCTCACGCTTGGAGAACACAATCTGGCCGGTTTCCCCACCCATTGGAGGAGGAGTGCCCTCCAAGTCGTGGAAGTGCACCTCGACATCCCTGTCTTTCTTGATGTAGTCCTCAAACTTCATATCGTTGGGGATACCCAGTCTCCGGATGGGCTCGCCGATGTCGAACCGCGCGATGTCGTAGAAAATAGGCGAAGTGCCCTTCCGCCAGAGATCCGGCCACAACACACACTTGGTGTCCAAAAACACCTTGTGTTCAAGCAAAAGGTCCGGGTTTTTGATGGGGAAGTTATCAGCGTCCAACACAATCATGTTGTCGAATGATGACACGAGCAATCCCAACATCTTGAGTTGGAACGACTTAATGTCGAGCTTCTTGAGCAAGCTCAGACCGATGATCCGCTCCACAACAAGACACTTAACGTGGTACAGAGGCAAGAGACGCTCGCAGACCTGCGCATCATACTCGTGCTCATACGAGAAAATAAGCTCGATGGGCAATTTGGACCCCATCTCTCTGACCTGACCAATCACCGTCAACGCGCCAAGGAGATACTTGGACCCTCCATTGAGCACTATTCCATCCCCGTTGACGTAACGCAATGGCGGAGGTGGGAGGTCCCGCAAAATCCGCACCACGTTGTCGTGGTGTGTCTGCAAGTCGTGGAACTGTTCGTCGGTGACGCTCACTCTATCTTCCATGAGAAACTTCTTTGTAAACGGCGGATCATTCTTGTTATACGGCCACCCTCCAATGTTCTTTTTCTCCTCAACTTTGTCACACAACGGCGCATTCCTGAGAATCACCGTCTCGAGAAGATCATCGTAATATGCCTTTTGGTCATATTTACCCATCAACTTCGTTTCGATCGCTTCAATCATCTCTTTGCGGTCCTCGTCAACCCCCGCAACCTCGTTCAACATCTCCTTCACTATGTGGTCCATAATTAACTTCAGGTTCTTAGCCGTGTACGTAGCTTGCATGTCACTTATCACCTGGTCCACCTTGCTAATCGACTTGAAGAGCTTGTCGGTGTATGCGAAGTCCATCTCCAGCTGAAGGTACCGGAGTGGATCGGAATTGTCCTTATTGAGTCCTCCAATTGCTTTGCGTAGCACTTCATCGTGACTAACGTATGATAGTTCCTTCTGCTGGAAAAACACAACCGTCATAACAGCCATGCACACGAGACAGCCTATCACGAGCACCTTGGCCGGACTTAACCTCTTAACGTTCATTATCAGTCGGTATGCTCCACCGCCAAAGCTCTCAAGCTTTCTATAAGCACTCATACTATTTTTTTTTGTTGCTGTTCTACCGATGATCCACAATCGTGTTTTTTTATCTCACTGTGTATGATTTACAGATCTCCTCCAATAATTTTGGCCTTTGTCCGCCTTAAATAATAGCTCGTCCCAGATAGCACAAAGTTAGTTCGCAAACCCTTTTGTACGTTCCTGACGCTTACGGTATAATACACAAATTGCTTTTGCGCCAAGACTTGACACCTGATATTTTCGTTTGCGTGCACAATATGATGGGTTGTGCGTTGCATGCATACCCATGGTTATATGATTCCCTTGGTTGTGAATATTCATTTGGCTGCAAATTCACGGTTGTTTGTGATGAGTACTACCTCGGTATTTAAGGAACCTTTCAAAGTAATTTTGTGAAATATGAAATTCAATAGATGTGTGTTTGTGATTCGTGTGTTTCTCGTTTCTTCTTTAATTATCAAGGTGGTTAATTGTTGAAGGAAGGTTATGGAGGAGATCTGTGATGAAGCTGTGAAAAATGATATAGGTTTTTAGAACAGTTTTTGGTGATGGTATTGTAGAGATAGGTGTGAATATATCTTTGCAGGATCATTGGATTCTTCATTAATTAAATATGAATTATTTGTGTATAATTGTGTAGAGCTTACGTGATTGGGGAATGGTTCATTCATGATTCAAGGTTATGAGGTTATTAATTTATGGTTTGATTTTGTTTTATTCATGATTTATTTATAATTTATATTTATTATACATGATTTAGTTTAGTTTGGTTCATAATATAGTTCAGCTTCATTCATGGTCTAGTTCAGCTTCTTTCATAATCTAGTTCAGTCTCGTTCATAATTTAGATCACAGTTTAGTCCATAATTTACCATCATAGTTGATAAAAAATATGCATATCAAATGAGGCTTACCCCGATCACAAGATTTAGAGCAGGCGGTAAAGCTAAGAAATGTGCCGTAAGAATAGAATAAAACAGTTTCATCAAGTTCTAAAGGTTCTAAATCATCTTACTATATTAAAAAAGTGAAAGAGGTATATTTAGATAACGCCAAGTGTTTAGATGTTCTAGAAATTGCGGTTTTGTGAGTTTTGTAATCTTCCATTGGGCTGAATCTATAATACTCTATGTTTTAAAAATACATTTTTCGTGTGTGTTCATTCATTACCTTAATCACTGACAATCATCACCCATTAAGACTCGATTCTCAAGGCCGATATAGAGGCAAGATCATTTTATGTGAAGACTACAATAGGAACTTGCATGGGGGCTCATAAATCGTTAGATTAAAAAATAACTATCCTTTAATAAATCCCTAGCCTTTTAGTAGTATCTCTGGGATCGAATATAATCACTGGCAGATTCTTTAAGTTTCATAGCTTCATAAACTATACGAAATTCATCATTGACATTCCCCAATATACTCGAAAGGTCACTCCACTTTAAATTATTATTGTAAAGCCGCACCAGCATTACCCTGTAGATGTACCAAACATAGAAGATAACCTATTGTCACACAAATACAAGTTTAAAAGAGCCAGTGGAAATGAAATCGGGGTTTCATCGATAAAGCGTCCAAGTTTGTTCAGATCGAGCTTCAAACTTTGTAGTTGTTTGATAGCCAGAAGGTCTAGAGAAAATGCTTCCACTGAACATCCATAAACCGCAAAAGATTTTAACGTGTGGGGAGGAACGTCCCATGACATTTCTGCGAGGGTTATCGAATGCAAGTAAATGGGGGTTAACAGAAGAAACGAAAACTGAGCCAAAGTGAGATTAACCAGAAGATGTTCGAGCGGGTGGTTGGATACTATGGGCAGTTGATCTGGGAGGCATGGATAGAGTCAGAGAAATAAACTGGCGGGAAGGATAAGTCCAGTGAAAACACTCGGAGAGTCCTAAATCGATGACACTTTGTGTCAACACTGGTAAAACCTAGGTTCTCGCACATGAAACGACTGCAAATTAATGAGTCCCAAGATTAGGCAATTTGATGTTATTACACACCAACACACCACACTGGCTGGAAAGTCGTTAGTTGAGTGGGCAAACATAGCATCGTGTAAACCACACGGAAACTGGCATCTCAAATCGTAATCGGCAAGATCAATCGAAATGAGCGAGTCTGGCAACCTCCACAATACAATAAGTCATCATGAGCGAACTTTAGGAAACTTGCTAGGAAGTCAGTGTGGATTATCAATAAACGGCGGGAAATAAACCAATAGATCAACCACTTCTGGTAAGTGAAGTTCTTGAATTGCAAATACTTCAATTTACTTTTCTGTACATTCACCTTTTAAGTTGCAAACAACACGAAGGTGTCAAATCTCTTATATTTACCGGTAGAGTTTCCAAAGTTACCAACCTTAGACCTTTAATTTTCAATACACTCAGCTTTGAGTGGAAAACGTAAGTGCTACATGTGTTTGACTCGTTAATTGTGTTTACTCGATGATTGTGTTTGACTCGTTAATTGTGTTTACTCGCTAAATGTGTTTGCTCGCTAATTGTGTTTACTCGCTAATTGTGTTTACTCGCTAATCGTGTTCGACTCGCTAATAGTTACATGTTTTATGCACGGAAGATTAAATACAACCTCGCAATTACTGATTGTATGGAATTCAAGTTCTCTAATATTCGAAATGGATATCTTCCGATTTGAACTCTTCAAGCTTTACTCTAAATATTTTATACTCAAATCATTCAACATCTGGGCATTCTGACAATGTACTGATATTTCACAGATGTCGGCCCATTCGTATTGCATAAGTTTGCCAACACTTGATATGCAAAGTTTAATTCTGGCCCCATCTACAATATCTGGAAAACGAATATGATCAAGTCCAGAGCATTCTCAAAGAAGATGCTTTGTGGTATGTATCCGGGGTTATTTTTGAGAAATTCCAAAAAGAGAAACACTGAGATGAAATTGTTGGTTGCAAATGATTTGCGCGAAGCAACTCATAGTCCAAAGGCAGTTTTATCCGCGTCTTGACAGTCTTTGACAGTTTCATGTGAGTAGAATACGTTAGATTCTACTGATGCAAGTAGGAGCTTTAGTTTAGCTAAGTCTCCAGGTTCAATGTAACTGGTGATTTCTCCTAAAATCTCTGAAGGTAGGGACATTTATTTTCATCTTGTGACGAAATATCAAGTAGACGATGATCCGGAGCGCTTGTGGAATCCATATTGGGTGTCATTGATTATATGAGTGAGAACTTTGTAAATGTGATTATACTGTTAACTGATTTACATATTACTTTAGTATATTGTATTATATGGATGGTAATTCATAGTTACCTTGCATTTAGACTGGCTCAGAAATTGCTTGTTCGTTTAAATCGAATAGTCACCAACTTAACGCCATTTCGTTTGTTTTAAATGAAACGACTTTCGTTGGTTTATTAAACTCTCTCGTTAGTTTATTAAACTCTCTCGTTAGTTTATTAAACTCTCTCGTTAGTTTATTTTCATACTCACTTCGTTCGCATATCAAACTCACTCCGTTCGTTTATCTTCGTTGACTTTCGTTCAATCACTCTTCTTTCTAGAACACTCATCCAACTTATAAACACCCAAAATATACGCCAATCTAGTCACCACCAAATCTATAGCCATATCAATGGAATCCTTAGCCAAATTAACCTTCGAACCATCAATCTCCTTCCAATTCACCGGAAGCTCCTCAATCGGAATCCCCTGCAACTCAGCAAGAAGCAAGATCTCAACATCAAAAATCCACCTCTCAGTATGCATGTGTGGAAAAATGTTCTTTGCAGACTCAAAGTCGAACATCTTGAACCCACACTGCGTATCCTTGACATTTCTGATACCAAACACAAACACCAACGTGTGCAAGCCATACATTAAGAAGTTTCTGATGAATGATCGCTTGACCACAGCGTCGGTATTAACCATGTGGGCACGCGAGCCAATGGCAATGCTTCCAGCCTTGGAGCTCTTAAAGTGCGCCACGAGTCTATCAACATCAGGGAAATACGTTGCACCATCGGCATCTGCAAACAAGATCAACTTGCCTCTGGAGTGTAGCACACCGTGTGTGACAGCTCCGCCCTTGCCTCTATTTTTAGCAAGTTGGACCACACGCAACGTGTGCGGTGCGAGTTTGTGCTCATTTGCTTTGGAAATAGCGTATTCACCGGTTCCATCGCTTGATCCATCGTCCACAATCAATATCTCGTACTTGATTCCTTTCTGCTTCAAGTGCTCGATACTCTCATCCAACATCTTACCGAGTCGCTGCGTTTCATTGTAGCAAGGAATCACCACACTGAGATCAATCCCATGGTCAACGAATGTACTACGCGAGTTGATACGTGGGGGTAACTCATGCTTTTCTTTGCTTCCATTCGTAGAATACTTGGATTCCGACTCCACAGGAAGACGTGGGGTATGCGAAAACACAATGATCACACCATAGATGGTGATTATTAGTGTTAATGCAATTACCAAGAACAACAACATGATTTTCGTGAAAAATTGTTTTGTGAGTCTCATAAGCGAGTGAACGAGGGAACCTCGTGAGCGCTGCGAATGGGACATTGAACGAACAAATTGGTTGGTTCTCAATGTAGTAATCCTAACCAATGCTGTTATCTTTTCAAGAGCATACTTGTTAAGCGATTCAAACGACATGTAGCTATGTTAAGCTGGATATGTTGTAAACGTTATATATCATTTGCTTGTGAGAGATTGGTATACATATCATTTACTTGGTAGATATTAAACTCATACAACTATGTAACACATTTCCAAGTTAAACCCAGATGTTTGAGATGAAGAAGAATAGTAAGAGGTGAATGTCATGTCAAATCCTTATGAAAGCATATCCTCAACTTTTGTCATATAAAAGCATCACCAGATCTGAGAAGAATGTAAGATCTTATAAGAATGCCCAGATTTTTCAAGAATACCCCCTTGACAGCAAAAACCACAAACAAAGCTATGACAAATTATGGATCAGCAACCACTTTAGTCTCAAAATATAAAGCACGGTAACATCCCCCAAAAAAATCATGTCCGAAATACAGAACGATTACATTAGCAATATCTTGCTTGAAGCCAACGTTACAGGAAAGTATAAGAATTTTAATATCACGGCGAAGTTAAATCAAGCCATCGATAAAACTTACTTATCTAGTGCTTTAAAGAATATAGTCCATAGGCATCCCATTCTTGCATATTATGTGTTCAGAAAAGAAGGAACCAGTGTTGAAGATGATGAAAAATACGGTTACAAAAACTGGTACCATAAACCGTTACCGGAATTGAAGTACGGAGATGTGGTTGAATTCCGGACCGCAGATCAGTGGAAAGGGAATGTCTACGCTGACTTGAATCACATTCACTTTGAGTTGGACAAGGTGCAACCATACTGGAAAATCATAGTGTATGAAGAACTCGGAATAATCTCGTATGTCACCGAACACACATTGGTCGACGGACAAGCGGGAGTGTATTTTTTCGAAGAGTTGGTTGAGGAATTGTCAAAGAAATGTCCAGACCACTTTGACGTGCTTTTTACGAGCGAGACTGCGCACGAACAGCCGAAATTTACGAGGCACATTTGCAACCTTTACGAAAAAACGTTGCCGCCTTTTGACACCAGTGGATTCCGTCCTGCTTTGGGAAGCTACGAGTGCTCGACCTTGGAGAGCACCGCCAAGTTGTTGAACTTGAACGCGGAGGAATTGAAGAAACTCCGTGCGAGCTTGAAGGAAAAAGGCTTGAAGATGACTCCGTTCTACCAAGCATTGACCACTCAAGCACTTAATGACGTTGTTCTTAAGCATTTTGGAATCGAAGGAGCAACCGTTCTTCATGCGGCGGCTTCTGATGGCCGTAAAAAATACTCTCCGCTCCCTCACGGTCTCAAGTTTAACTTTTTGTTCGGTGGTGTGGGTGGCTTTTGCACTCAAAATGATGATTTTGAGTCTATGTACAACCACTTTGCTTCTCAGATTGTGCGTGGAAATGAAGATATGTCCATTTATTACGCTATGAACACTTATAAGCTTGCTGGGGGTGGGGCAAACTTGGATTTACGGAATTCAAATTTACTTGAGGTTGACATCAAGCATGGTGATCTTGCTGTTATTGATATGGTGTTCTCCCAAGATTTGATCAGATCGGCTTATTTTGGTATGTCCATTATCTCTACTCCTGTTGGGGGAATGAACATTGTGTTTAGTGTGGAGAAGGGACTTGCTGGGGAGGTTGACAAGGATGGAAATAATTTGGTTGATGAGTTTGTGAAGGAGGTTAAGAGTCGGTTGGTTGGTTTTTGATGGTGCGAACGAAAAACTGCGAACAATAAACTGCGAACGAAGTGAGGTACTTAATAAAGCATAAACTGATTCAGAACACATCAGACACTGAGTGGTTGGTTCCCTCAATGTCAGCGAGAAGATAAGCCGTATTATTCTAACAACGATTATGCTTAGAATTATGATGAGAAAACTTTAAATCTGCCCCATTGAAAACTGATGGTCTTTTTGTAGAAGCCTTATAGCAACGCTTATTTTGCAGCCAATTCTAATAAATTCCATTTTTTTTATTAAATATACAGAGACAATACAGAGATAGAGCAATATATACAGATAATCAATGGTTATGCGAATGGATTGGCGAGACTCGTTTAGAAGGTCAGCATTCACTAATTTGCACAGAACTCACTCATCAATCACAGATACAAAAATTAGCTAAATGAACGAACTCACGCATCAACCACCCATTCATACAAAATTAGCTAAATAAACGAACTCACGCATCAACCACCCATTCATACAAAATTAGCTAAATGAACGAACTCACGCATCAACCACTCATTCATACAAAATTAGCGAACTCACTCACTCACTTCGTTCGTGAATGAGTTAGCTAATTTCCATCACTTCTCGCCAAAGCACTCACCCTATTATTCAAAACTCTCGCATTATTCATAAACACCTCAACCAACTCCTCAAAACGAAACACATCAGTACCCTTCTCGGCCTTCTCAATCGCACCAAACAACTCCATTGAGTCCACTTCAATCTCAATCTCATGCTTCTTCTCCTGCGTGGAGATCATTTTCCCGTTCTTATTTCTCAGCTCGTGAGGAATAAACACCCTGGTCAAGTCAAACCTACTAATGGTAGGAGCATGCACCCACAGGTTCCGCTTTTTCTCACGGACCAAACGAGCGGTGTTCCGGGCCATCATCGAGTCGATCGACTCGTCGTACACAGGCATTTCCAACGACATCGACAACCGAAGATCGTAGATACACGACGGGTTGTACACATACAAGTCAGCCAAGCGCTGCTTCTCAATGGCGTTGTATCTGGGCGGATCCAAGGTGTTGTCCTTGGACACACGGATGGACTTCTTTCTGCCGTTCCGGTCGCCAATGTCATAGAAACTGTCTGTCATGTCGGAGTCCAAAGTGTTGAACTTGCGCTTGGGCTTTTTACTGTTTTTCTGTCTCTTAAGATCGATCTGGTAGCTTGTTTCCAACTCCAGAAACAACTTCTGCACGTCCATCCACGCCACCTCTTCGATCTGCATGTCGAACGTTGTCGAGCTCTGGTTGTTGTAGATACACTCAGTTGTAATGTCCAACTTCAACCGTTTGGCAGTGCCCTTGTCCATAATACGGCCAAACTTCAACTCCAATTCCACATACTTGCGGTTTTCCTCTGGAATATTCTTGAAGTTGGCAAAAATCCACCCGGAGATGGTCTTAATCATCAGTGATGTTGGGATGATTCCTGTTAAACTAACCTCAAGATCCACACTAGGAGTGGTTGTATGGTTCAACGCTCTCTTGTCGGTGAGGATACTGTGGAACTGCGTGTGTCCGCTGGTTTCCGCAACAGGCGCTTTTTCATAACGTCCCTTGTTTCTCAGACGATACTCCTGGGCCCAAACAGGAGGACTCTCATATCTTCTTGGTTTACGTTTGATTTGTTTGATTTTGGCAAGGTCTCCATTGATGGGATGTTCTGTTTGTTTATTCGCTTTCTTTATGTCCTTTTTTATGTCCTTCTTTATGTCCTCCTTCTTTATATCCTCCTTCTTTATATCCTCCTTCTTTATGTCATCCTTTACATAACCCTCCTTTACATGATCCTCCTTTACGTCATAATCCTTCTCTTCATCATCATCAAACTGGGGCAGACCTGGAGCACTACTATCACTACTACTAGGCTCTTTGTGCACTCTACCTGGCGAAGAATCCACATTACTGATACTGGACTGTCTGCTGATGTTAACCAGGGTTTCTTTTCCGGTGGTGATGTCCACATCTCTGTCGTTGGTGATGTCAACAATACTGTTGGACTTGCTCTGTGGCTTGGTGAATTCAGGGGCGTCGTTGAGGATGTTGGTTATTGAGTGTCTCTGTTGGCTGCTGGCGTCGGAAGCGGGGTCATTGGTGGCTTCTTTCTCTGTTGGAGGAGAGTCGTTGTTTAGGATGCTTCCTACGTTCATCTTGTTTTGGGATTTTGTTGGCGCACGACTTCATTCAAAGTACGAAGTGAGTGGTATAAACTTTCAGTTTAGAATCAATAAACAGAAAATAATTAAAACTAGAGCACTGGACTTTTACATGAATCTGATGTTTTCTTCAACTAGTGCTGTTTCCCAATAAACTTGTTCCCAGTAAACTTCTGCTGACTAAAATATTAGTCAGACAAATATGACTTCAGTTTCTTTCATATTTCTTAATGTTTTTTGACCTTTTGATTTATCTTGATGACCTCGCTAGATCTCCCAATTTCCCAATTTCTCATGATCTCGCAATTTTCCAATTATCCACTTTTCCAATTTCTCGTGATCTCTCAATTCTCATAATCCCCCAATCACCAAACCCTCCAATCACACAATCTCTCATAACCAACTCATTCTCTCTCCCATCTGCATCAAAACGATAGTACACCCCAATTTATAATCATTATGTTCTAGAATTCGTATGCACAAAATGTCAACCCGGTTTCATCCACTCGCACCATTCCAAACGCACGCTACATTACTCATTCCACAAACACACTTTGTGACTACATGACTTTGCACCTCGGATCACATCCTTTCATCCAGACTATATCTTTCTACATAATAAATAACTAATTCAACAACTTGTCCAATCTAGCCTTGACACCATCAATGAATTCTTCGGTGGTGACGTAAGAACCTCTGTCAGTCTTACCTTGAGCCAAAGCCAAATCCTTGGTCATGATGTTGTCCTTGGAAACGGTTTCAATGGTGGCTCTTTCCAACAATTCACCGAAACTGACCACTTCTGGAGTGTTGTCCAACTTACCTCTTTGGATGATACCTCTAGTCCAAGCAAAGATACTGGCGATGGAGTTGGTGGAAGTTTCCTTGCCTTGTTGGTGTTGTCTGTAGTGTCTGGTGACGGTACCGTGGGCAGCTTCAGCTTCGAAGGCCTTTCCGTCTGGGGTCATCAAGACCGAGGTCATCAAACCCAAGGAACCGAAACCTTGGGCCACAATGTCAGATTGCACATCACCATCGTAGTTCTTCATGGCAATGATGTAGCCACCCTTGGACTTCAACATTTGGGCAACCATGTCATCGATCAAACGGTGCTCATACCAGATTCCAGCAGCGTCGAAAAGAGTCTTGTACTTGGATTCGTACAAACCCTCGAAAATGTCCTTGAAACGACCATCGTACTTCTTCAAGATGGTATTTTTGGTGGAGGAGAACAAGTTCAACTTACGTTCCAAAGCCAAGCGGAAAGAAGACTCGGCAAAGTCGGTGATCGATTGTTCGGTGTTGTACATGGCCAAGGCGACACCTGGGGCGTCGTACTTGAACACAGGGATCTCTTGGATGGCCGACCCGTCGGCTGGCTTGAAGACAAGCGACAACTCCCCAGCCTGTGGGATCACCAAGTCGGTGGCCTTGTACTGGTCACCGTAGGCGTGTCTGCCGATGATGATTGGTTGTTCCCAGGTAGGAACAATACGTGGAATGTTCTCAATCACAATAGGTTCTCTGAACACGGTACCACCGAGAATGTTTCTCAACGTACCGTTAGGCGAGAGCCACATCTTCTTCAAGTTGAATTCCTTGACACGCGCCTCATCGGGGGTGATCGTGGCACACTTGACACCCACCTGGTACTTGAGAATAGCCTCTGCTGCATCGGTCGTCACCTTGTCATCGGTTTGGTCACGGTACTCAATACCCAAATCGTAGTACTTCAAATCAATGTCGAGATATGGCAAAATCAACTTGTCCTTGATGAATTGCCAGATGATTCTGGTCATCTCGTCTCCGTCCATATCGACAATTGGATTAGCAACACTGATCTTTCCCATTTTTTACTATTTATGTTTCTCTATTTTTTTACCTGAGGGGCTCGTCGACTTTTATACTCGGTTCATTTCCCCTCATCGAATCAAATGCCCTGCCTACAAAATCCGGGGAGGAAAATATCGGAACGATGATCTGTTCATGTGATTGCCGACTGCCGATTCCTTGCCGAAGGTTTCGCGATCGATGCTTTGATTAGATGCTTCTCGACTGCATCTGCTTGGAGATGCACTTGGAGATTCCTTAGATTCTTATTGACAAATGAGGATGGTCAGATTTGTAAGTAGCTGATTACGTCATTTCGAGTTTACTGGCATATGTACATTTGATGTTTTCTTGATAGGAATGTTGAATGTGGTGATTCATGATTAGTGATTAGTGGTGACATGTAGCAATTTGTGGTTTTGATTCGTTTCAGTTGGTTTTGTAACACATGTGATGTTTAGCTTACTATTTACTGTTTGCTGTGATTGAACTATTCAATTCCTCGCACTATCTCCGTCTGATCACCATCGTTCGTTCCTCCTATTTATTCCGTCTTTTTGTTGGTTTCAGGTTATGAACTTCCAACTTTTTTCTGTTTTTATTGCGTTCTGGAACAACAGAGGGTAGTTATGCGTGATATTGTGTAATTGCCATACAAGCGATCGGCTTGTAACTGTAGGGACAACCTGAAAAGACACGAAAAGACATGAAAGAACGAAAAGACATGAAAGAACGAAAAGACACGAAATACACGAAAACACAACAACGAATAAACGAGACCACAACGTACTAAGAGAATAGTCATTTTGACACCATTAGTAACTGTATAGCAAGGTTTTGTGTTGCGGATAAGCGTTGATTCGTTTGGAGGAAATGCGAGTTTGTAAGCATAAAGATTAGCGAACAAATGATGACATATTAACCAGCTAATGGTGCTAATATTGTGCGTGATCGTTCTATTGTTCTTTAATTGGCATTATGAGTTGTGCAGTGGATATTGTCTGGGGGAGATGCGGTAGGGTTTTATTGTTTAGAGGCTGAGTTTAGGGTTTAATTGTTTAGCATGGCTGGGTTTTTTATTGTGGGATGTAGCAGTGGTTGATCCATTGGAGTTGTAGAGTCTTATAGAACGATTATTAGAAAGAAATAGATAGAAATTATTTCGCAATTCTTAGAATTCGTTGAGAATTGAGTATTCGTATTTCTTTATTTTTATCTGTTAGGCTTGTTATAGTTCGTTATCGTTTTTCATCGTTCGTTATCGTTTGTTCTCGTTATCATTCGTTATCGTTTGTTCTCGTTATCATTCGTTATAGTTAGTTATCATCACCATTCGTTTAATTTGTCTATTTCTAATTGGAACTCATTCGTTCACATCTATAATTATTACATTCTTTCGTTCTAGGTTTGTGGGTTATTTAGAACTTTCGAAGCACATCATTCAAACTCACTTCGTTCGTTCGAATGACTTGGTACGTTCTAAATAACCCACCCTAAAACCAAACCCATTAATCTCCAACATCCCAACAGGCCTAGGAAGCATCTGATTCACCCGAACCAACTCCCCAATAAACCCCCGCATCATCTCCTCATAAACCAACAGAAAAGTCTCATAATCATCAAACATCGCATGCTCCGTACCCCTCGTATCCTCATAATACAAAACCTTCAATGCATCCTCCAAAACATCCCCTCCAACAGTCACACTCAACCCCACATTCATCACCCACACATACCACACGGACCCGTCCAACTCCACCTTGAACTTGCGGATGGCCAATGAGTTGATTTTGTCTAGAATGGAATTATGCACAATCAAGTTCGGAGGATACTCTTCTGTGCGGGTGCCATACCGAAGCACAATCTTCCACTTGAACAACTTAACTGTGTCGGACGACTCCCCAACCACATCCATGCATTTAGCACACTTCACGTCGGGCCCATCCACATGCATGGCCGCATTGGCGCTCATCAACAAGTAGTGGCTGCCGATGGTCACCGTGGCGTCGTCTGGCGGGCGCAACGCCTTGTTGTAGTACGCATGGCCGTCGTGACCCCCATGGGGCTTGTGACAATGCCAGAAATCCATCAACTCGTACCAATACTCGGACGGCATGTCCATAAACCGATACTCCTCAGAGTCCACCAACACCGCATCGCACGCCGCACACCGGAATTCAAACTGGTTGCGGTGGTTGGTCTGCGCGGTCTTGTTGAGCAAGTCCTTGCACGACCAGCGCGGCTCCGCGTCCACACCCCCAACCCTCGGCGCTCCCATCTTCACGACCACGCTCAAGTAATCATCCAATTTCTTGATGCTTGTGATTGTGCTGGAATCCACCGGCACCGGAAGCTTGACGGCCATGACCGTGCCGGCCTCCACCACCAACTCGTTGTCCTGCGATATCCCGAGCCTGCGGATCGCCTGGATCTCCTCCGCGTACTCAAACACGCACGTTATCAGCCCCAACGTCGGGAGATATTCCGTGTAGTGCATATTCCAAAAATTACGCGTGATGTCCCAAAACACAGATGATGTGCTTGGCTTGGACCAGACCATTAAGCTTACAAAGAGAGCCAAGGTCGTGAGGCTCGACTTCGAGCGCATCATGGATAAAAAGACTGGCTTGCCGTATGTCATTGCAAACCACACCAAACTAGCAAACTCCATTGCCAAGCGTGACAAACACAAGTCCAGTAAGGTGTCGAAACATGCCCACGAGTATGACAATCTCGGTGCTGTGCTTCAGTTCTATCAGTTATGGTGCCATGGTTTGTTTCCCAAGGCAAAGTTCAAGGATTGTATACATTTATTGCGTGGTTTGGGTGCAAAACTGAGTCAGCTTAAGTTGTATAGGCGAGAGATGATAGCGCGTGAATTGGACAAGCTTCGTATTGCGCAGGGGATGGTTCCTGAGGGGCGTGATGATGCTGGGGAAGATGATGGTGTTGGTCAGGACCAGGCTGCGGGTCAGGCTGATGACGAGGATGATTGGGATTTTATGAGGCCCAGAGTCCCACGTAATAACGGGTTGTTTATAGATGATGAGGATGAGGGGGTTTATGTTGCTGCGGAGGATGAGGGGGAAAAGAAGGATGAAAAGGAAGATGACGGGGATGACAATGAGGATGATCCTTTTTCGGATGATGATATAGAGATTCCAAAGGATCTGGTGGACGAAGTACCAGACATGCGCGATGTAGAGGGTGGTGAGATGGAGGATTATGAGATGGAGCTTATGAGGGAGTTTGGATAATTGACGAACTAAGGTTTGTGTATTTTGGCTAATCAGATTTCACTTAACGTATCTACTACGACTAACGAACGGAGTGAGTTAGTAACTCAATAAGCTACGTATTACATTACCTTACAAAATCAATTATTTATCAGTTTACATTACTATCCCTAACACTCTTAAGTTAATGAACATCGTTTATCTTTTGGTACACAATCATCCAGTTATTTTGGTGATTAAGTTTGTAACAGTTATTAACATATTAGCAGATATATATAGAGATGAATTGGATTGTAAACGATCCGGGTGTTGCAGAGCTGCAAGTTCTCAGTAATCTAAACAACGGACAAAGTGTCAGCACCAAAAACAAACATTAGCTCGTTCTTCTACTACACTCATATAGTTCGTTCGATATGTAGCACTCACAACAAACTTTAGTTCGTTCGATATTAAACACTCACAACAAACTTCGTTCGTTCGATATTAAACACTCACAACTAACTTTAGTTCGTTCGATATTAAACACTCACAACAAACTTCGTTCGTTGTTCGTGGTTACAAAAAGCTCATTTAGTTCGTTCGCTATTTAAAGTAACAGTCGCAACTCACAACTCACAACTCACTTCGTTCTTTGTTCGTGTCCGTTGTTCGTTGTTCGTTGTTCGTGTTCGTTATGCATCCTCCATCTTCACATCCTTATCATCCTCCTTCTTCGCCTTCTCAGCAGCCTCCCTCTCCTGCCTCAACTTCTCATCCTCCAAAGACATTCTCAAAGCCAAAGCCAAATCAGGATCATCAGCAGGATCAAACCCACCAGCACCGCCAAATGCATCCGCGCCACCGAAGCCAAAGTCGTCGTTGCCCATGTCCAAACCTCCTTCCACAAGAATACGCGAGTTGGCAACAACTTCATACAACAAACGAGGCCCTGGAGGAACAGTCACCAAATGTGAGTTATCATTATTATTTATAATAGCATTAAACTTCTCCAACTTGGCAGTATTGACAGCCTCCTCGCCGAAATTTATAATGTCAACCGCCACATTGTTCTTCTTCATCTTCTTGGCCAACTTCTCCAACTCCTTGTCGGATTCAACCACAGGACTGCCCACAAACACTATGATCCGTTGGCCTCCCACCTTGTTCTGACGGTGCTTCAAAGCCAACGCAGCAACCTGGAGCCCGCTCGAAAAGTGGTTCTGTCCAGAGATCTTGGTGTCATGGACACCACTCAAGATCTTACCAAAGTCGGTTGTAAGCGTCGAAAGCACGTTAGGGCCCTGTCCTCCATATGCCAAAAGCCCAACTGTATTTTCGGGGTTAGAGTTCACCTTGCTCTGGAAAATGAACTCTGTGGCGGTCAATTGGGCATCGAACCTCGTTGCCGCGTAGTCCCCGTTCCGCATGTACTCGGAGTTGTCGATCGCTATCATTGTTGCTTCAAGTACCATCTTGTATGTTGCCACTGTTTTTTTGAAAACACTTTTTTGTGCTTGACACGAATGTACACCAAAGCTGAGAAAGAACGCTTGATTAAGCACTTTAGGAGGAATTCAGACGCTCATTTGAAGCTCATGCGCACCCAGTCCGACGCCTTGGTTGCTATGGCTGAGCAGCAGGTTTTGCGGAGACTCAATAGTGTCAGTGCAACCTTGTGGAATGTGAAGATAAAGGATGTTCTTCGGGTAGAGCGTCATCATAAGCCTACCTTGAGGAATTTGTTGAAGGATGTGAAGGCTTTGGAGGAGAGGCTGTTGGATTCTCTGAATCTGGTTTTTTTTACTTCGACGAATAGGCAGCATATACATGAGCCTTCTAATTATGAGTCTTCCAAATATGAGTCTTCCAAATATGAGTCTTCCAAATACGAACGGAGTGAGTAGTTGGTTTCATTCGAATGGTGTGAGTATGACAAACACAGTGAGTAGTTAATTTTAGAAAACACTACGAACGAAGTGCATGACTTACAAGAAACTTATCTTCCAAATACAAATGGAGTTAGTTGGTTTCACTGCGAATAATGTGAGTATGACAAGCAAAGTAAGTAACTGAAACTTACAAGAAACTACAAATCTCACAAGAAACTAAAAATTTCACAAGAAACTAAAAATCTCACAAGAGCCAACAAATATCACAACATCTTACAAAGTGGTACTGAATAGCGTGAACCGCACTAACGTATACATTTACGTGTTGTTAATATTTCTATGTGTCGTTAATACTTCTGTGTGCAAAATTATCGAACTAGTCTTTTGAAATCTTCAAACTTAGCAAAACTCACAATTATGAACTTTATGACAACGTTCAACTAATGAGCTTACTATCCCACTAAACACCAAAGTTCTAGATGCACTTTTGTTAGTTAATTCAAACAAGAGCCGATTGGCCTATCGGGTAACTAAGATTCACGATTTTAACTAAACTAATCTTCTTACCGCTAATCTGGATATGGACTTCTCAACAAGAGATAAGTACTACGTTGTTGTTTCCAGTGGATTTAACAAGATGGTTGATTTTACAAGATTTTCTCAGAAGTGGTTTTAACAAAATAGTTGATTTTACGAGATTAAACAACAGAATCAAAAATCTTTTAAGCTATACGAATAAACAAAAGTAGTGGAAGAAACTAGAAGGTGATAGGTAAACCGTTAATAGTCATTCAATATACAGTAAACCGTCAGCATGTCCAATAAACAGTAACCGTTAACTTATCCAAACAATAAACCGTTAACCAACACCAAACCGTTACTCAACCAATAAAAAATAGACAGAACAGACTCACTTGCAATAACAGGATTCAGTGCAATTTGCACAGGAGACACAGTTGGCACAAGTTGAACAAGAAGAACAATCAGAAGAGTTCGAACAGTTGGTACATTCAGAGCACTCAACACAGTTAGCACAGTTAACACGAGCAGCACAGCAAGTAGAGGAAGACATTTCTGGTTTTGTAGAGAACAATTGCAGGCTTTTTATAGTTTTCAGGAGTGATCAGCCGAGATTGCGGACGTTCCATGATGTTCCCGTGGGACCCCACGGTTTCATGTTGGGCCGTGGAACACCACGGTCAACCGGTATTTTTATTTAACAATAATGGCCATTACGTATGAATGTAGTTTGTTCGTATCGTGGAATTGAATAAAAGTTGGATGTGATGTGCCTGTTGCAGCCATTTTTCGCAGCCATTTTTCACTTTCAGTATATTTCACCATTTTGTGTTTAATTTTACAAAATAACGAAAAACAAGAACGAGAGATTTAAACTGGAGGTATCTAGCACTTTCAGTTAATTACAATCATCAATTCCCTTTATAAGTAATCAAATTCACACTTTACCTTCCAAATAATCTCCTCTTTACCCTACAACTAATCAATTAATAAACACATTCATCTGACGCCCCTAATATCATCATGGAAATACGTACCCTACAAATAATTAATTAATAAATATATTATCTTATGCTAAGCTTCCTCTGGAATATCATCATGGAAATATTTACCCTCTAAAGTAGGCTTGATTATACCAGCTCTAATAACAAAATCACCAAAAGGTTCACCATCATGTCTCTCCAAACTCCATCTCTTGAATAAAGGCTTCAAAGTTTCCAAAATTTCATCTTCCTTGATGGAATAACGGTAAATCTTATTCAACCTTTCACCATGGTGGCCACCACCAAGCATTAAGTTGTAAGCACCAAGAGCCTTACCAACCAAGGCCACCTCGGCTACCCAAGGTCTAGCACATCCGTTTGGACACCCGGTCATTCTCATCACCACCGAGTCGTGTCTTAAACCGTACTCTTCCAAGGCATCTTCCAACTTGGTGATTAACACAGGTAAATAACGCTCGGATTCAGCCATGGCCAAACCACAGGTAGGGAAGGCCACACATGCAGCAGAACTCAACCGCAAGCCAGAAAACTCAGTGTTGGAAAGCTTGTACTTGCTCAACAAGTCCTTGATGTCTTGGATGTCAGTATCAACAATGTTCGACACAAGCAAATGCTGGTTACCAGTCAATCTGAATTCTCCCGACTTGTTGTTTTCCAACAAGTACTTTGCGATTTCTTTCAACCCGGTCTTCTGAGGCAAGTCCGCGGTGTCTTCGATTCTACCGTTTTCAATGAAGGCGGTAAAGTGGTTCAAGCCCAACTCATCCTTGGTCCATCCAAAGTAATCCACGTTGGACTCGATCTTGAATTGCTTTGGTTCGCCAAACTTGTAGCCGAGCAACTCCTCCACCTTGGCTTTGAACACATCCACACCCAAGTCGTCGATGGTATACTTCAATCTAGCGTGCTTTCTGTTTGTTCTGTCACCAAAGTCTCTCTGCACAAGCATGATCTTCTCACATGCAATGTGGATTTGATCCTTGGAGATGTAACCAAACATGGAACCTGTTCTAGGGTACGTCTTCTTGTTGTTGTGGGTGGAACCCATACCACCACCGGCCAAAACATTGAAACCAACAACTTCGTTATCTTCAACAATGGCAATCAACCCAATGTCGTGTGCGTACACATCCACATCGTTGTATGGCGGAACAGTAATGACAATCTTGAACTTTCTTGGCAAGTATGTAGGACCATACAAGGGTTCGTAGTCAACCAATGCATTACCAGCCACCAAAGTTTTCTTAGTTTTGATGGCATTCTTTCTTGCGTCCCATTTGGCCGAGTCACCAGGCTTATCACCGTCGTCTGGTCCTTCCAACCAAATTTCGTGGTACGCTGTGGTTTGCGGTAACAAGTATTCGGAGATTAATGTACCAACTTCAGAAACCTGACCATGGATCTTAGCATTACCTGGCAACGCAGAGATCATGACATTTCTGTTGACATCACCACATGCAGCCAAGGTATCAAGCAATGCTGCATTCATTCCTCTGATTGCAGGTTTCAAGTTGTGCTTGACAATACCGTGCAATTGGAAGGTTGCTCTGGTAGTCACCTTCAACGTACCGTTACCTCTTTCGTCAGCCAATTCGTCCATCTTCAAATATTGTGCAGGTGTGGCACGACCTCCTGGTAATCTAAGACGAACCATAAATGCATACGCAGGCTCAAGACCCTGTGATTGGAGGTCTTCTCTGATATCTCTGTCATCTTGCATGTAGATACCATGGAACTTGGTCAATTGTTGATCCACAGCAGATATAGCACCGGTGGAGGTGTCACGCAATCCCTCAGCAATAGTACCTCTCAAAAAGTCGGAGCCAATCTTCATGTCTTCGTTGGTGATTGGTTTTGGCTCTTCCACTCCATCCACATTATCAACTCCCAAAGCTGTCCACAAACGAGAAACCCACTCATTGTATCCGGTAGAGAAACCATCAGCATCTTGATCGTCTCCAAGACCAATCTCAGTCAACTCAGTTCCACCATACAACTTCAACCGGGCATCTATATCCTTGGATGGCTTGTTGTAGTAATGGGCATCTTCCTTTCTAGGCCAGTACTGGGAGTCTCCAAGACCGAAAACAGAGTACTTGACGGTACTCAAGTCAAGATCAGTCTGGGACTTGAATGCATCCCAGAATTGTTTCCCGTTGGTTGGAATCTCACCTTGACCCGACGTAGAAATGACAAACACGACGTTTGTTTCAGATGGTAAGTCTTCAGTACCCAAGTCGTTCATGGAGAGCACCACCGACTTGAGACCACGGCCCAATGCTTGTCTGTTCACCTTACGTGCAACAGCCTCGGCATTACCACCGTCAGATGCAAACGCGACAGTCAATGGAGGTCCAGACAACCCCAGAATCAACTTGGCAAACGATTCATCCGCAAGCAACTTCTGCTTGCTTTTGACTGCCGAGTTGGCATTCTGGGTTAAGTTTCTAGACAACACCGGGTCTTTCTTCAGCAAGATGGATAACTTGTTTTCACGGTCCAAAAAGTCTTGGAGTTGTTTGCGCAAGTTGGAGGAATCCAACTTGAACTGTTCGGACTCGGTGGTGATGGCCGGGTTGTATCTATAAAGAGGCCAACTACCTGAGCTGACGGCTTTCTTGGTTTCAAGCAATACGTCTAATGTGTTGTCTGACTCCAAGTTGTATGGAAGGTATGCCAAAACAACAGATGGACCGTTATACTTTTCAGCCTCAATCAAAGCTTGCAAAACCTGAGTGTAGGAAGAGTAGATGGCAACCGAAGCAACGTAAACGCCACCATAGTTCATGGCGTACAACCCCACATCTTTCTTTCTAAAACCATCAGCGGTAGTTGTAGAAGGCTCAGAATCAATCACCAACATGTTGATGTTATGACCGCTGGAAATCACATTGTGCACACCAGAAGATCCCAAATCGTAACACCATGAATCAGAACCGAGAAGCCAGTTGTTCTTACTGGTAAAGTGATCTTTGTATGCGAGTAAAGACTTGCCCACCTCAGTGTTCCATTTTTCAAGCAACAGTACGGTTTCCTTGGTTAATTGTGCATCTACAACCCCAACCTCTCTCTTTTGCACCAACCATTTGGTCAAGAATCCCAACAACTCTGTGTTATCAATCTGGTTGTTCTGAATAGCGCCAGTTACCAACTCAATCAACTTCTGCGATTGGTGAAGATCATACAAAAACGACCCATATCCAAACTCAGGGTTGTGTTGGTTTGTGTCGGTGGTGCCAAAGTCATTCAAAACATTCAAGTTACTTGAGCTAACCTGCTTTAAAACCTTCAAGTATGCATCTTCCAACTTGTGTGCGCTTTTCACAGCGTTTGGGGTTTCTGCATCTAGAGCACGCACAGAGGTCTCTCCGTAAAACACATTTTGCTTTGGAGATGAAGACCGGACGTTTGCAAGAAGACTGTTTACTGCCTCCTTGACTTGTTCATCGCCTATACTAGCACCCACAATCTTGGTGAAGTTTTTGAGGGTCTGGAACGTGGAGTATTCTTGGAAAAAGTCAAGAACGAGCGGGGAAAAGCCACGGGACTGTTCTACAATCGAAAGCGTCTCGACTGTGGCAGGAATGATACTCAACAAGGTCTTCAAGTCGAATGGTTTATAGACTTTAACGGCAATTACCAATGCATTTTCTTTGGTGGCTGTTTCTGTCAATTCAGAAGATAACTGCCCCAAAAACAAAATTGCATCCTTGGCATCCTTGGTCTTATTGGCAATTGCAAACGGCTGAACGTCAAAGTAGCTGAGGACGTCTTCCACGGTTTCAAATTCCACTTTTGGTGCCTCGGCTATAGCAACCGGCTCATCTTCCGAATCAGAAAACAAATGGAAGACCGATCCTTTGGTTGTATTGGCCAAACTATATGCCAACCGGGCATTCTTGGCAACATCCTTAGACGTATGTGAAATAATGATCGGAAACTTCAAATCTCTCAAGATGGTAACTGGTGAATAATCCCCATTTTCCAAGTTTACATGAGACACAATAGCATTGCTGCTGAAGCTCGGTAAAGAAAAAAACGGCAAGTTCTTAAATATAGTTGACCCATTGGTAAGAACAGTAGTAATCTCTGGGCTTTTACTGGTCAAGTGGTTATCAACCACGAGATATGCATCATTATTTTCAATCAAAACTGTAGCATCAGGATATGCAAAGGTACCCGTAACAGCTTTAGCTGTTTGGGTGACGAATACTGATCCACCAATACTTTCAACTGTTTTATTAACTGCACATGTTAGTATGTTTTGACGTTCGACAGAATCAACTTACCAGTCAAAATTTTATTGCTACTCATAATTGTCTAATAATTTAGGTTCTATGTTCATTATATATGATTGTAATTGTAGCGATAATGTGGCCATAGCACGTGACATTTGGATATTTCCCCAAATTATTAACAAAACATCAGTGATTCGATGGAGGTCATGTGATACAGACCCTTGATTGCGAATTTCAGTACAAATGAACGAAAAAACGATAAACGACCAACGAGCGAAAGCGAGTTTTTAAATGAAGGGGATTTATGGGGTTAAATGCGACAACGTGTAAGTTTAAAGATTATCATCATGTTTCAAGTTGACAATTAGAGTAATGCAGATTGGCTATTTCTGGTTGTACATGTTGAATAGAATATTACAGATTAAGTGAAATAAATTATTACAGGTTGGCACTGGAATTCTTACAGGTTAATTCTTACAGGTTAACAATCTTGAATAGAACGATCCATAAAAAGATCAAACTTACAACTCATTTTAATATCCATAAAAAGATTATGTAAACCTCATTTGGGCCGTTATTCATAAAATAGTATGTAAACCTCCCTTCGTATGTTATCAAAAGACTATATAAACTCACAACTCACTTGTTCGTTGTTCGTTGTTCTTAGTTATTCGTTATTTGTCCTACAAAACTTCATTCTAAAAATTCAATTATTACACACCTTACAATTTAGCCTTTTTGGTGGGAGATGATGTAGACTTGTTTGGACCTCTACTCCATGCACGCTTACAACGCATGTTAATACGCCCAAAACATGACATCTTAGGAATCAGAGTATTATACTCGGCCCTACTCAGATGTGGCATGTTAAGATTGGTATAAGCAGCCTGGTAAATCAGCAAAGATTCCCAGTTTAATCCTGGAGTCAGATTACGTCTCTTTTTGCCGCGGTCGAACTCACGTTTGCTGTAATTCTGGGCTAAGAACCAATCTTCAAATGCAAACTCGTGCTTGACAGTCTTCACAATAGCATCACTTATTTGCTTTGGGGTATTCATCTTACTCAACTTTATTGAGTGTCCAATTTTTCTAAATGTCTCGTCTGGGCCCCATATGTAGATTTCTCCACCGCCCCACTTCGTTGGTGGATTGTAATCTCCGTACTGGGTGGTATCGTACCGAAATGTCTCTTGAAACAGTGTCCTGTTGTAGTGAAATGTGTTTTCAACTTTGCGTTCCTCGTAAAAGTTGTCAGGTTTTCCGCCAAACAATGCATAGTTGCCGCATACTTGATGCATCTTTGATTTAGATGCATAGCGTCCTGCGTTTCCAAATAAGCTAGATTGTTGATTTACTTCTTCTGCCCTCAGTCTGGCATGCTGTTTGGGAACAGCAGCCATTTTTTTAGAAGGCTGCAAAAAGCTTTGGGGTTGGTTTTGAGTATTATGCAACTGGTTTTGTGAGAATTGATATTCATTTTGAAAGAGGTTAAGAAACTGGTCGTTGGAGAAATTTTCATATCCTTGACTTTGGATTTGGATTTGGTGCTTTCGATTTTCATTTTGGAGATTATCATTTTGATTATCAATTTGGAGGTTACTGTTGTCAAAACTAAGAAAATCAACATTAAAATCGCTCCTTTTGTAGTTATTGGCAAACTCAAAACTCTCACTTCCTAGATTACTATCATTCAGATCCCCAAGTTCTTCAAACCTATTGTCTTCCAAAAATTGGAAGAAAAGATCATCATCATCAATTTCAGCCAAGCATTTTGAAGGCTCTATTGACGTATCGCTTTCTTCAAGAAGCTTACCTATCATTCCTTGAACAATAACTCCGCTGTTGTGCATTCCAAAATAAATATATTGATTCTGTTTGCTTGGCTTTTATAATTTGTATGGCATACTCCAGCGCTATTCTTACTATTAAAATTGCAAACTGGAAAGTAAAGTGTATGAAAGTGTAGTGAGTAAAGTTTCTGTTTGATTTGTGTAATTTCAGCCGTTTGCTGATTTTTCAATTGATAGCTATAATAATTAGTTCACTGTTATTTATGGTTGTGCAATTACTAACCGCCATCTATGAATTTAGATGTCGGTTTTCTCCAATATTTAGGTTAATCAACACGGATTTAGGTTTACTATGATTCTGGCTAATCATTCATGAATTTTGTTTACCATAATTTGGTTTATTGATTGTGATATATGATAATAGGCTCCCCATAATTTTTGTTCGCTATGATTTTGTTTCACATAATTTGCACTCCCATTTGTGATTTTGCAACTGTTCATTTTCAACCAATATTCCTTCATTTCTAATCATCCTCTCAACCAATAACATTATTTCAGTTCCCTACATAATAACTTACCCGCATCTTGCATTGTAATAGCTTTTATTACTGCATCTGGCATTACATATTTTCATCATATGAGATAATTATTAGGTGTGGCTCAGGATTATAAATGAGCACCACTTTAGAAATAGACACCAAGTACAACGTTAGACCATTTGTTGAAGCCCCATTGTCAAAATGCGGGATTGAACCCATTAAGTTAGAGTCCATCGACTTAGGAACGTACTTAGAAGGTCCCTCGCCAGCAGCCGTCAGCTCCAGAAGGAAGTTGGCTGCACAGTTGGAAAAATCACTTCTGACGTACGGATTTATCACTGTTGTTAACCATGGGATTGACGTCGAAGAAATCGAAAGAATAAAGTCGTACGCTCAGTCCATTTGTGAATTGAGTACTGAAGAACAAGCAAAGTATTTAGCGGGAGCTTGGAAGTCAGACTTGGAAGATCGTACAAAATCATTAGGCGCCGAACGCGGAGCAGGATTCAAACCCAAGAAGTACTGGGCAATGAAGAATGGAGTTGAGGATTCGATCGTTTTCTACAATTTCGGGCCGTTAAATCATGATGACTACTTGAACTCCGGATTCCTGTATCCAGAACTCATCCAAGCGCACTTGAAGGAGATCGCCGGATATTACCGTAAGCTCCACAATGAGGTTCTTAGGCGCTTGACCATCTTGTGTGACATTGTTCTTGAGAAAGAAGAGGGTTTTCTCTGGGAAAACTACTTCAAGGTTGTTGATGGAGACTATAAAAACCTGGGTGGAGGGGTTGGGAGGTTTATGATGTACGACGAGTTGGATCCGGCGGATGAAGCCAAGGTTGATGGCAGTTGGCTTCGGGGTCACTCTGATCAGGGTGGATTTACCTTTATCACATCCCAGCCTATTTTGTCTCTTCAAATCAGAGACTACTACACCGGTGCTTGGAAGTACGTTGGACACATTCCCAACTCATTCATTGTGAATGTTGGAGATGCGTTAGAGTTTATCACTGGTGGTTTCTTTAAGCTGTCTGTTCATAGAGTGATTGCACCTCCAAAGGACCAAAGAAACTACAAGAGATTGGTTTTGATTTACTTTTCTGGTCCAAAGCAAACCAGCATTATTGATCCAGAAGCATTGGACTCGCCCAAGTTGAAGAGATTCGGGATTACCAAGCCTGAGGAATGGGAAAAGATCACTTTTGCCGAATGGAACAACGAAAAGGGTCGACTCTTTGGAAAGAAGGAAATTAACGACATTGAAGGAGATGAACCAAACTTGGTTTTACTTTATGGTAGACTCCATGAACGTTGGCACCAAGCCGAGGCCAGCTTTGATTTAGAAACTGCCAAAAAGAGGTTTAAGGTTATCACTATTTAGTTTACATGAATAACAATCAAAAGCTTTTTAATAAGGGTAGTAAAACATATAAAGATCAAGAACTGAAGAAGATTTCCATCAAAACTCTCTAAAGAACTTGTTTGAAGAACCACGCAATAACGTTAACAACGTAGTTAATGATTGCAATCACATCAGATTGACTAGTAACGATTTGGATCAGGGTGTTCCAGATGATACCAGAACCAAGAAGGGCAGTAGTAAGACCCCAAGCAGTGACAGTCTTATCCTTAATAAGAGTACCAATGAGCTTGATGGTGAAAGGTTGCACCTTAGCGTCGGTAATGAGAGCTTCGGTAATCTGAAGACCCAAACCAGACTTGTTCAAAGAAATCATTATGTCATCAATACTGGTGACAGTTTGAAGGATTCCGAGTAAAGTGTTAATAGCAGCAGATTCAGCAGCGTTGAATACACCGCTGAAGATATTGTTAATACCACCCCAGATGTCACCAAAGATTCCAGCAGGTTGACCTGGGTCTTGGCCAATTGGAGTAGGAGAAGCAGAAGCAACCAGGAGAACAGATGACAAGGAGGATGCGATGGATGGAATAACCGATTCAGTTGATGTAGCAGCGGTGATCACAGAAGCTTTCACAGACACACTAGGAAGAGTTGGTTGCACGGAAGGAGCAACGGAAGGAGGAGCAGTTGGCACAACAGAAGGAGTTGGCTGAACAGTTGGAGCCACGCTAGCCTTGGTTGCTGGAGTAGAAACAGTGGTGGCAGTGGTGGTACCAGCAGTGGTTGGAGGGGTGGTGGTGGTGGTCTTTGGCTTGTTACCGCCAAACAATCCGCTGAAGAAACCAAAGATGTCACCAAGGAAGTCTCTCTTTTCGTTCAGAAGAGTAGCGTGAACATCATCTTCAGGGTAGAGACTCTGCAAAAGATCCAAAATAGCCTCTTGGTATTCTTCAGGAACCGAACCAGCGATATCAGAAATCGAATCTCTCTTCTTAAGTTGACCAGTGAGAAGAAGTTGCTGGAAGATATATGTTAAACCTGGAACCATTGAGTAGTTTGTGTAGAAGTCTCTAACAATGGTAAGAGCCAAACCAGACTTGTCAGCAGCTTCGAGGATCTTTTGTAAACCGTTCTTTTCAATGGTGCTCTTGACGAAGTCGATGGCAGTACCTTGAGTACCCTTGTTGGTCACAAGAGACTTGAAAATGCTCAAACCTAAACCACTCTTCTTCAAACTGATCAAGAATTGCGTCAACACAATGTTTTCTCTCTTGCTGATAGTAGCAACTTCTTCGTAATTGACGGTTTGTTCGACATTAGCAACAGGGAGTGCGACGGCTGTAGTAGCCAAAAGGGTAGTACCAACTATGGTTTGGATTCTCATCTTTATTGTTGTATAGAGATTCTGGGTGTTGATGAATATTTATATGGATGAGATCATTCCATGTTTACTTATTTAGGAAATGCTTCTATAATAGCAATCTCGAGAAAACAATTATGGTAACGGGTAGACAATTCTATAGTTTGAAGTTTAACAATTAGTGATTTCACCACAAAGGGTGTAATGGTCCTGCAGAGTCCATTAATAGACTACCTGTCAGAAAAGACTTCCTAATTAGGAAATTTGTTGAAGTCAATAAATACCTAAAATGGCTGCACACATCCACTAAAATTCAAAAGTTACTGACAAAAAAAGAACCCTTGATGCTTATATGCATCAGGCTTCTCAGTGGTGGTTATGGCTTACTCGGAATATCGTTTCCATGCTTTTTTTCGCTTAACACAATATGCTTCTTTGAAGGCTTTTATAAGTGCTTAGGTCAATCTGTAAGGTACTCACCGAGATTACGCATGGCTTCACAGGAGCCTGTTCTACTATATGAGAAACTAGTATATGTTTCTCCCCTTTCATGTTTGAGGAAGTAAACGTGGGGTAATGAAATTCTTATCCCTAGGTCAGATGATTTAAAAGTCTGGGCGTGATATTTTTACTTATCCGGGACATGATGTGAAGATTTAAACTCTTTGCATTTTAAATTGTTGAGGGATGATTAGTACAGGGGTGAATAGGTATTATAACGTTTCTCTATAGATATAGAAGGTGTAAATTATCTATGGTTTGATGATGTTCGGATAACCTTGGCATTTATTGGTTAATGATATGAACGAAGCGCTTATACTGTCTTACATTGGGGGTCTTTGATGTAGGAAAATGGGGAATTGTTGATTAGTTGGAAATGAGTTTCAATGGGGGAAATTTCAATAGAGGGAAGTCATTAGTATAGGGAAATGCTAGTGAATTATAGGGAGGTGTCATTAGTTATAGGGAAATGTGCGCTATACGGTAATGTCCTTAATGTACTATAGGGAAATGTTGTGCAATACATGGAAATGTCAATATGGAAATGTCAATACATGGAAATGTCAATACATGGAAATGTCAATACATGGAAATGTCATCAGAGGGAAGTGTGATTATGTAATTGTAGGAAATATCAAGGGAAACGTAATTGTGTAATTGTAGGAAATCAGGCATTAGGAAATGTCAATAGGTGTAATTGTGTAATTGGAACAAAATTAGGCTAGAAAGAGAAATGAAAATAGTGATACCCTTGAATACCCAGTTTTCCAAATGGAATACCCATACAATCAGAAAAATGTCACCATGATTAATATCACACTCTTTCACCAATTTCTAACATTAATAACATCGACCCATTATAAATTGCGCTTCTCAGGACATATATTCCCGTCTGTAAGGGACGTTGGTGATGAATACCTTACGTCAGCTTATATTTTGTCAGCTACAGATTAGCCCAGCACTACAAGTAGAGGAAACGCCTTCCGCCACAACTATTGATTAGAATAACACTGGGCTCCTCGTTATTACTATGGCGTGCTTGAAGGCGGATTATATATAGAGTCAAACACAAGCGTACTTATATTTAAGAGAAATACACCTTATAATTGTACAGGATTAATTAGTAGGAACTTATAAATTAACCCAATCTAAACTTAACACCGTCTAACATTATCAGTTGATTTTATGTATTAAACTAGCCAGTCCCTAACAATATCCCTAAAAAGCCCAAATAAATACACTGAAAATACCAGCCAATACCAGAGAAAAGCTGGACTTGAAAGCAACACCATCATTCTTCTTCTTTGAAGAAGCAGTGCTGGCCCCGCTAGGAAGTGGGACACTTGCCGAAGCCAACAGGTCGGATACCGCGTTACCAGCGGCGCTGATCTAGTTGTTTAAGCAGAAGCACTGATTGTAGCATCGAAAGTAGTTGAATTGGAAACAAACACAATAGCATTACCCTTGACATCGAAAGTAACACCGCCAGAGTAGGTATTCACGGTATTTCTTGGAATATAGCCTTCAGTCAATGATTTTCTTCACCATCACCTACATTACGTGGAAACTGAAACGTGCACTAATTATTTGGGAGAGGTACTACATGTATTTTACAAAATCACTAGTGCCAAATTCAATTTTTTGGATCTCGAAACTCTTCATACAAGGGCAGAATTGACGAAAATTTCAGTCAAAATCAACCATGGCTACCAAAAAGACATGATTTTTGATGGAATCAGGCAGATGAAAAACATAAAGTATCTAGAGATTGATTTTGAGGTTCCAGTTAGACTTATTGAGTTTTTGAATTCCTCACTACCTTTGAAAGTCTTTCTATCAAGAATTTTAAATACTCAAACAATGTGAACATGCCTTCTGAATCCCTAACGTCGCTTTCTCTTTCTCATATCGAAGGCTCGGGAAATTTCCATCTCTCGGATTTAACGAATTTGCAGCAATTAAAAATATCACATTCTTCATGTCACTCGTTGGAACAGTTTCATTTGTCCTACAATTTAGTATCTTTGGAGGAATCTGAATGTGATAATTTTCATTCGTTGGCCGGTTTGAGTCTGTTGTATGCGCTTGAATCATTAACGTCAAAACACATAGCTAATATGCTGTATATTGAATTTCCGCCTAACCTAAAACTGCTTGTTTACAGGAATAAAAAATATTTTCAATAGCAGCCTTACCTTTGTGTTCATAATATAACTTTTGACAGATTGACCATTCTTCCAAAACACTTGACTCACTTGGAAATTTCGTGCAGTTCAGTTGCAATTACAGCTGATTTTGTATTTCCGAATAGCTTGAAGAGTTTGTTTTTGGATAGGTGTACGGTGATGAAGCCATCCGCATTATGCTTCCTCGAATCACTAGAAGAAATCAGACTTGAACATTACGTTTTAAAGAATATTGACGCGATCAATTGGCCCCTCAATATTTGCACTTTAAAGCTACTTGGTAATCTGCTAACCAGTTTACGGGGAAGTAACCTAGCATACACAAGCTTGCAGGATTTCGAATTTTCAAACCGTAGTGGTGAAACATGCTCTTGTGATTTTGAAGATCTTCCCAGGACTTTACAGAGAATGAGTCTAAGAAACACCTATTTCAAGGAATTTAATGGCCTGGTTCTTGGTGACTTGAAGCACCTTCAGATTTATGACTTTACCATTGAACAATTTTTCTGTCCGCCCAACTTGGATATCTTAGATTTGAGGTCAATGAACACCCACCCATTTGTGTTCCATCCAATCTACAAGAACTCGAGTTCACTGGATCATATCCAGGTGATGTCTTTGCGTTCATGATGAATGATATTCCTCGTAATATCCGTAACCTTTCCCTCAACTTGATTACTGATTATGGTAAACACAGACCAATTTGTTTGGACTTTCCAAACTTGGAATCCTTCACTTTGTCCTTCCAATATCCAACTAAAAAAGTTGACTTGGATCTTCCGTTCGCAAGGTGCCCTTCCTTGAAGAATATTTCTCTACAATGGTTGCAAATTTCACAAATCCAAAGGGAAATGTTTCCTCCAAAGTTGATGTCCTTAGAGATATCCCATACCCATGCCTACTCTCTTTCGAGGAATTTGAAAAGATTATCAAAGTTGCAGAATTTAAAACTATCGCACAACAAACTTGGGCTCTATCTTTCAAAGAATATTCTATCGTTACCGTATTCCTTGTTGTACTTGGATTTATCCCACGAATCTCTTGTTTCTCTTGCAGGAATTGAGCATGGGACTGAAATTAGTATCGTCAATTTGGAAGAGAACAACTAATTGAAGATTGATAGTGTGACTAAAATTGCCAAAAGCATATCAGAGTTACCGGGAAGAGAGTTCAGAATTGTCTATTACAAGATGTATGCTCGTGATATGGATTCAGAGAGTGAAGTGGAGTACTGTGATGATTTTATGGACGTCGATCATGACCTTCCTTCTATTGAAAAGGAAGTTCTCCAGCAGATTCGTTACAATGCTGTACAAAATGGTGTATATAATGAAGGTGAATCATTTGAAGAAGACGAAGAAGACGAAGAAGACGGTGATTACGTACCAGTGAAAACGCTAATGGAGGCTATAAAAGACAATGACTTGACCGCCTCAGTATCCAAAAGTATGACAGTATTGAACAATATCAAGTTATGGGTATACTGAGAATATTAGCAGGTTAGCATATCTTTTGAGAGATTAGAACAAGCTGCAGAGTAATACCTAGTATTATAGGCGCTGGTGCAGTTGGAGATCAAACTCCAGTGGAGATGGAGAATGACGAAGATGATGAAGTTGCAGAAAGACCTTCAAACAATAAGGAACAAAATTTGCCTACCTCCGAGGATCAAACAGGTTCTCCTTATCATACACTATAACTCCTCATCATACACAGTAACTCCTTATCATACATAGTAATTCATCATCACTACACCGCAGCACAATACAACATCCGGATATTACTAGCGGAAAAATGTATAATCTAGAAAACGCTAACGCCGACAAGCCGACTTTGGAATCCCCCCAGAAAGCATAAAAGCAATCATCCCTAAATATACTACACGTGTGGCAAATAACAACATGTGGCAATTAACAGTATGTGGAAAATGTCACTATACATCGCATTGCCAGAATAACAAAGCTGGCTGAGTCCAATTTGATTGGTTGATTTCAGCTGCTTGGCTGGTTAGATCCATATTATATAGCAAGCTATTGTTGCGCAAAAAAAAGAGCCAGCATAAAACCCGTACCGCAGTAAATAAGACCCTTTTTTTAGTAAAACTAAAGTTAAAAATATAAACGTTAAGAATCCTTTCAATAACACTTTTGGTTTTTAGACACCACCGATAGGAATAAAGGGTATCGATACTTGACACACATTCGCTTTAGTTGAGTTATGATAGAATATCCTATAGAAGAAGCAAGTTACCAAGTGATTAGTGAGCCGTTTTTCGGGCATTACCAGGAGTATGGACGGATTGGCAACGAACCAATGCATGGAGGGTATCAAGGGATGGTTTTGGGCGGAGAAGGGACGTATATACAACAAGGACTAGACGGAGTGCAGCCAGTACAGGCAGAGCCACAAGTACATCTACAGCAACGAGCACCTTTACAACCGCAAGCACCGCAAGCCCAAGCACCACAATTGAAACTGCAACATTTACAACCACACATACAATTAACTTCACAGCTGCAACCACGAACACAAGCACAGCCAATGATTGGACTGGTACCAAGTCAGATGGGAGCGATGGGACATGTTGAACATGAAGAGAGATATATTCCAACGAATATGTATCCGCCGTCACTAGATTCGTCACCCATTCAATTTGCACAGTCCAGCATGATTCATTCTACTCCTACATTTTTCAACAGCGGGGTATTTCCAACGCCCACGTCCGCCAGTCCGGTTTTCAGCAACAGAAACATGCTGAATGCGCAGTTTGTGAATCCACACCAATCGTTCATGACTCATTTGATGGAGTCGCCGACGTTTGTGGATTACTCGCCCAAGCATGAAGTGGTTGGTTTGGGAATAGAGAATACAGAGACTGGGTTGCATGAGAACGAGCCCCAAGATGAGAAACTGCAAGAAGGGGGATTTCCGCAGGATGAGAGATTGCCTCTAGAAGGGGGATTTCTGCAGGAAAAGAGGTTGTCTCAAGAAGCGGGGGTGCCACAAGAAATACCGGAAGAAAGCGTAGGATTGGTTTTTGTGGAGGAACGTCCACAGGAAACTTTACTAAAGCGCTCGGTGGACCTTTCTTCGGACTCGCCCACAACAATCGAGCTCGGGAGCGCAGATGTTTCGCCTAGAGTGGACGCCGAAGACTTGCTTTCTGTGGACGACATTCTCAACGCAGACCCATTCGAACTGTACAAAGAAGACACTTCGCTCAACACAAGTTTTGAATCTACCGGTGATTTTCAAGACTTCTTTTCGGAGATCTCTTCGATACTATCGATTGATCCTTCGGAAAAAACAGACAAGGTGATTAAAAAAAAGAAACTGGGGCCATTGCCAAAGGTTGCGAAAAAGGTTCTCAAGAAGGCCAATTCGTTTAGTGGTGGTGTGAACCAGAAATCTTCTGGTAAGGTACGGAACTCGTTGTCTTTTAGCGAATACTCCAAGAAATTTCCAACGTTTAGTTTGAACAGACAAAATTTCAATGGGTATTCGTTTGTGTATGAATCCGGTCAAGATGACTCGGGTGTTAGTGATGCTACTAGGTTAAGAAAGACCAAGTCTTCGAATATTCTTAGGCAAGAAAAGGTTCCTAAGAATACTCTTAAGAATATGAAATCTGGGATGTTAGAATTCCAGCTTAATTGACAATAGGATAATGAACAAACGAACGAAGTGAGTTTGTGAATTTGCGAGTTTGTGAGTTATTAGTTTAATGAGTATTTGTAGATAGCTTCCGACAAATGAACGACAAATGAACGAACGAATTGAGTCAGATAAGTCTATGAGTAAGTTTTTGTTGATATCTAATGACAAATGAACGAACATTATGAATTTGTGAAGTTGTGAGTTTATTACATTGCGAAATGGTGACTTTATGACTTTATGAATAGGAATCAACGAATTTTGTGGTCCACATCAAATCGCTTATGAGTTAAGTTTTCACTCTTTCTTTAGTTATTAATATTAAATCGTTTACAATAGTAGTATAACTTTACACGGTTATTTTGCTCACTCCCTTTATTCCTCATTTCCCCTCTAAACCTCTTATCCTCAATCACATTCGTCCACAATCCTACACCGTTTCTAATGCACATTTATTAATTTACAATTACAAATCCTTGTCTCTTGGAACATAATGCTCTCCACTGAATGGATTGATTTTTCTAAATTGTCTTTGGAAACTGATTTGACCTTCAGTACCATAAGCAACAAAAGCAAGACCAACCGGAATAGCACCCATAGCAATCACGTTGAACAAAACGGAGGCTGGCTTGAATCTGAAATAATGACCAAGCTTTTCTCTAGCAGTGTTGAATCTTTGAAATTCAGCGTCTGGTCTTAAGGTGCCTGCCATTTCAACAATAATTTTTAACCAATGATAAAAAGACAAAAAGTTTTATTTTGCGGGTCACGCGTGTTTGCTCAGGTGACCGTTCACGTGCGGCGATTAGACAAACGCACAAACAAAACAAACAAAAGCAGCAATGGGGGAGGATGAAGTGAAAAGCGAGCGGATAGAAGAGCAGATCACGTCGTTATTGACGGAACACTTTGGGTATCCTCCTTTGGCGCTCATCGACGATGTGATCAATGCAGTCAACGATCTTTTGTACCGGTGCACAGAAGCAATGAAGGTGTACATGGAGGACCACCACAGAAACAAGTTGGCATCCGGGGACCACGAGCAGATCCAGAAGGAGATTGTTTTCGGTACGGCCAAGCTTGAGACGTTGTTGGAGTCCAATGTTGACCGAAACTTTGATAGGTTTGAGTTGTATGCTTTGAGAAACATCTTTATGCTTCCCAGCGAGTTGGTGGAGGGAGGCTGGATCAGGCTCAAACACCACGAGGGAATAGACTTCAACCAGCCCCGTGAATTGAAGGCCCAGAACGACGACAAAGTGGCTCTGATCATCGAAAGCATCAAGCTTGAACTCGAGCTTCGGAAAATCCTCAAGTTGCAAATTGGACGGGCAAAACGCATAATAGCCACCCTCCGTTTGTTCCAGACCAACTTGAAGTTTTTAGGCTTGAAGGCCTTGGAAATCAGCGAGGGCTCCGGGCCCTCGCTCTCTCAGAACGCTCGCGACGCCCTCAAATCGCTTTCTCCGATAGACGATACCATCTACTTTTTGTTAAACCAGGTTGAAGAATTGGTCAAACAGACCCATCGCATCGCCTCCAAAATCAACGCAGACCACATCATTTCAAGCAATGCCAATTTACGAGATTTATACATTGATGGGAAGTCCATCCGAATATTAGAAAAATTGGGTATTTTGCAGCCTCAAAAATCAGACCTGGTGAATATAGAGGATTTGAAGACAAAGTTGGATGTTGAAAGGATAGGAAATCTTGGTGAGATTCGGGAGATTTCTGAAAAGTTAGATTAGTGTATATTATGTATTATAAGAGTGTTATGAGATGTGAGTAATGAGATGTGAGTAATGAGAGTAATGAGATGTGAGTAATGAGATGTGAGTAATGAGATTATTATTCATATTTCTTGGAAGTTATGAGTCACTCAGAAATCGATAAGAACGTTTTTCTGAGAAGCTAATTTAAAGTATAAGCTCGTTTCATTTTTCTTTATCTGTCTTTATGGCTGTCTTTATAACTGTCTTTATTACTCTCTTTATTACTCTCTTTATTACTCTCTTTATTACTCTCTTTATTACTCTCTTTATAACTTTCTTTATAACTCTCTTTATAACTCTCTTTATCTATACTATATTTATATGTTTATCTGACTATCGTTCCTTGGTTCATCCACTCTTGGTATTCACATCTCACTTCGTTCGTTCATTTGTGAATTATCTACAAATAATCATTCATAAGCTTATAAACTCACAAACTCACTTCGTTCGTTCGTTCGTTCGTTCTTCGTTCATTTATTCGTCATTCAAAAAATAAAAATATCATCATGAACTTTATCGCACTCGAAGCCCTTAAGCCTCCCGTAGAAAGCTACTGGAGACTCCAAGTTTCAGGTGTTATGGGATCCACATCGTAAGTAATCACCACTATACCATCCCTACTAACGCTCAGTCTCGCATGCTGGATAGTTTTATTAATGCCCCAATTAATCGAACAGTGGAGATTAAAATCTGCCGAAGGGATTGCTATCGGGTTCATTTCCATCTGGTTTCTCGGAGACGTATTCAACTTGGTAGGCTCGTTATCGGCGGGCTTGTTGCCCGAGGTTATCTTCCTTGCTATCTGGTTTTGCATTGCCGATGCATTGATGATTGCTTCGTACGTCTACTACAAGTATGTGTTCCCTAAGAACAACGCCAGAAGAGTGTCGAGCGAGTCGCAACCTTTGCTCGAAGAGCAACCAACAACAAGAAGAAGACTGTCAGCATTGACGGACATCGCGTTGGAACCAGAAAGCAGCGGAGTCTTTGTAAAGTATGTCTTACCAATCATCTTTGTGTTTGGAGCGGGTTCATTGGGGTTCTTTATTTCTGGTACTAGAGCCGGTGAATCTGACCCAGTCGAAGGAGGCGATGACATCAAGCTTGGACCCCAAGTCATTGGTTATCTTTCAGCCGCATTATACTTGGGAGCCCGTATTCCCCAAATCGTGCAAAACCACAAGCGTAAATCTGTTCATGGATTGAGTTTGTTATTCTTTTTATTTTCCACCTTGGGTAATTTGACTTATGCCGGTCAAATTTTGTTTTACAGAAGCGATTCCAAGTACATTATTTTAAACTTGAGTTGGTTATTGGGGTCTTTGGGTACCATCTTTGAGGATAGTTTCATCTTTTTACAATTTTACATGTATAAAGATAGAAAGGATGAAGTGTTAGAGAATGAGCATTAACTTTTTGTGTAGACAGAATATTATTATGTAAATGCCTTTACCGTAAATGCCTTATTAGGGTTTTGATATTGGACGGGATTTTATGATCGGCCGATGAGTTTGTGTTATGGTGGAATTTGTAGGCTTTGTCCGGAGAAGAAATGTTATGGCACTGGTGAACGTTGTCGTGGTTGTGTGGTGTAGTCGTTATCATGGTAATATCGTGGTAACGTCATGGTAATACCTTGGTAATATCTTGGTAATATCTTGGTACTATCTTGGTAATATCACAATATTACCATGGAATCATTATCGTGGAACATAAAACAGAATCATGCACATGCACCAACATAAAGAAAACCACATAGTTCGATCCTTACAAATATATAATAATCATGACAAATATCAACCGGAGTAAGCGAGATTGTTAACGCAGCGAAAACATCACACCTCCCCCTTAAAAGACATCGTCGAGATGGACACAAAACGAAGGCACGGCACAATGCACCGCACTAAACGCTTGGAGATGCAGCACAAACTATAAGCAGTGGTTGAATGGGTTAAAACGATCTACAACCCTTGTAGCATATTAAGTACATGCAAAAGAATACAAAGAGCGGCGGTGATATAGATAAGCTTCACCCCCTCTACCCCATTCCCATCAGACGATCTACAATGCATGTCACCCTATTCTCATATTTTCTCGCGATACCTACACAAGTTTCATCTAGATTGAAAGCTTATTGAACGCACAAAATACAACCAGGTTAAAAACCCTATAACATATATTAAATCACATGAACCCAAAAGAAATATAAACCTTATTAAAAATACCAGAATGCCTCTACCCCGTCCAGAAATAAAAAGTCACTTAAACTTGTCAAAATGTTTATCGTCTAACCAACCAACTTTTTCAAACGCCGCAAACAAACGAGAAGCTTTGTTGACGTCGATTCTGCAAGCCTTTTGGGCGTCGGTTCTTCTAAACTGCTTGTCAGCCTTGCATCTCTGCACCTTTTCGTAGAAGAGTCTTCTTTTGGAGTCCAAGTAGATGAGCGCCGGCAATCTCAAGATGGACGCCAACAAAACCTCTGCTGGGTGCAACTTGTCAATGTTGGGGTCTTGCGACAAATCCATGGGCTGCCCCTTCCATTCAATTTTGAGACACTTTGGGTTGTTTTGCGGCAATGTGGAGTAAGCATCCGGACTCATGTCAGGAATCGAATCATCCACCAACAGCACGGCAGCCGCGGTGTTGGAGTTGGGCGAAACATTTCTCTTTCTCTTTTTGGGCGAGCTGATAAGCTCCATGTCCGAGTCCACCTTGTAGTAGTTTGGCTTGGGCGCTCTTCTAGTTCTAATAAACAGTGAGTCGGACTCCACGTCCGATGGGGCAGGTTCCACTCTGCGTCTAATTTTCCGTGTGATTTGTCTTCTTTCCTCTTCGGGCTGTGAAACATACTGGCTGATGAACTTGAGGTGCGACTGTTTGTACCCCGAGCCAATTGAACTCCAGGCTTCAACTGTCAATTTGTAATCCTTAAAATTCTCAATCTTAAATTCGCATTTGCTAGGCATAAACGACTTGGCTTCCACTACAACCTTGTCTTCTTCGAACGTTCTTCCAAATGGCGACAATGGCGGAGACAAAGGCTCATCCGTGGTGATTGAGCTAATTGAACTCTTGTTGCTCATCATTTTGTGCTCTTCGACTTGACTGCTGGGCGTTAAACAGCCAGAAACGTCCCGTTGGTTCAATGGTCTAACTATAGGTTGAAACATTTTTATTTTTTTTTTTTTGGATTCCTCTTATATTTATAACATAACGGCCTCTGTATGCCTGATAAGATTAGAGATGACTTCGATAGAAAGAAAATAATAGACACAAAAAAAGAAACCATGTCAAAAAAGAAATTCGAATTTGCACCCTAAAAAAGCAAAATGCGCACAAAGAAAAAGAAAATACTGTAGAAAAATGAATTAGTAACACTTGAAAAAGAAAGGCAGAGCGCCGAGCACCCAATTGACCTTTCAGTTGCCCGTCCGCGACCTCAATTCTTTCCCCACGCTCTACCTTCCACAAGACTGCTGGAGGCATTGCGCGTAAATATTATAATGAAAACGATTTTGAGTAACTGTACGACTCCGAGAACACAAACCCGAAAAGTTCTCCTAGCACAAAAAAAAAAAAAGAAACCGGTCATCAATCGCCTTACAATTGATCTGCCAAATACAAAATATTTACATAATAAAAAGTTTAATTCATTTTTGACACACTGTTTGCGGCCTCAAGTAGTTCCGTTTCTTTTGAAGCACTTGGACAATTGCTATTTCTGTCTTATGTATTTACCGGGGACTGCACAATGGTTTTTTTTCTTTTTTCTAGTCATCTCATGTAGTATACAGGTGATAAAACCGGGGTCAATGATAATTATGTATTTTTCTTAATTCCTGAAGGAACGTTGGAATGAAAAGAAATGTGTGATACATTCCGCTTACAAATGTCACTGAGACCCTGATGTGGCTTTTGAGTTGCTAGGTTATGAAGTTAAGACCGAGCAAAGAAGAAGATGTATTATAGCAAAGAGGGTAATTGAGTAAATGGTGATAGAGGGTAGAGTAATTGAGTGACGTAGTGATGGAGTGATGGAGTGATGGAGTGGTGTGATGGAGTGATGGAGTTATGGAGTGATTGAGTAATTGAGTAATTGAGTAATTGAGTGATAGCGTAATAGAGTAATTGAGTAATTGAGTAGTTGAGTGATAGAGTAATAGAGTAATAGAGTAATTGAGTAATTGAGTAATAGAGTAATTGAACGATAGAGAAATAGAGTAAGTGAGTAATTGAGTAATACAGTAATACAGTAAATAACAAACGTGAGAGTAATGAGTAATATATAAAATCGCATATGACATCTGAGTCATGAAATCTGAAATTACCATCAGAATTAGCAATTGAAAGTTTAACGCCAATGGTTGCTAATTGTGATACTAAAAGTATTAGGGTTCATTGCTAATTGTGATACCTACAATTGCTAATTGTGATACACTTGTAATTACTCTAAGTCCGACTTGCTTTCAATAATTTTTTGGTCATCGCATCTGAAATACCAAGTAATTTCAGAGAATACAGAAAGATGGAAATAAGACGGAAATTCGAAGCGGATTGGTAAAAACAGTGATTAACAGAGGACACACGATGAGACAGTAGACCAATAACATTAAGTTCGGAATTGCTTTGTGATCATCGCTCAGTGCATGTCATAGATTCCATCAGAAAAAAAAAAATTAATGGTCTCATTCACGGGCAAATTATGTCTCGCGCCAATGGTGCGGTCAGGCGAGATTACGAACCGGTTACTAGCATTAAAGTACGGAGCGGACCTCGTCTGGACGCCGGAGTATATAGACAAGAAAATCATCAAGACCAAAAGAATCGTCAATGACAAAATCAACACCATTGATTACATAGTCGATGAGCCACTCGGAAAGAAAGCAAAATACCCCAAGGTGATCTTCAGAACGCACCCGGAGTCCGAGAAGGGCAAGTTGATCTTCCAGATCGGGTCTGCGGACCCGGTGCTTGCGGTGGAGGCCGCGTCCAAGGTGATTCATGACGTGGACGGCATCGATCTCAACTGCGGGTGTCCCAAACCGTTCTCGACTCACGCCGGAATGGGCGCAGCATTGTTGCTGACGCCGGATTTGCTCTGTTCCATTCTCACCCAGTTGATAGACAAAGTCGGCAAACCAAACAATAAAACCGTCAGTTGCAAAATCAGACTCATGAGTGACTACGAAAAATCCAAAGAGTTGATTGAGAGAATATGTGACACGGGCATCAGTAACTTGACCATACACTGTCGTACGCGGGAAATGAGAAATAGAGAAGACCCTATCTGGACGTATTTGACCAAACTCATTCCATTGGTGCAGTCCAAGGGAATCCTGGTGATCATCAATGGAAATTTGCAATCCCGCACTGATTTCGAGAATCTCCAGTCTATATTCAACAATAAGGAAGTGGGAGGTATGATTGCTGAGTGTGCCGAGGCCAATCCTTCTGTGTTTAGCAAAACTCCAATTGCACCTTTACATGTTTTACCGGAATTTTACAAAATTGCATCCAAATTTAACTACGATTCTTTTGCCAATACCAAATTTATGATTTTGAACCAAACTCCAGGCAAGTCTCCATATTATCCAATTTTTGCAAAGATGAAGACACAAGAAGATTTTGATAGAGTCATGGAAAAGGAATTTGTGAATGGAGAGAAGAGTTTAATTGATAAGATTTTCTTGAAAGATTTACAAAAGCATAAATTTTTGACAGAAGAAGAGTATAAAGTATGGATGGATGAAAGAAAGAGTATGATGAGTGAGAACCTCACCTCCAGTTTAAGTTTTTTTGGGAAGAGAACTGGGGAAGAGATGAGTGGAGAAGTTAAGAAGCAGAAGGTAGAGATTGTTTGATCAGGATCAATTTTTGATCAAAGTGATAAAGAACTGTTTATTATTCTAATAAGTTATAAAGAGCTTTAATAAGTAATAAAGAATTGTTTAACAAGAAGTACCAAATAATTTTTGATTAGTATTCCAGAATTTTGTTAAAGTTTTAGTTTCTTGACAATTTTAAGTATAAATTCTTCATTAAATTGTATGAATTCGTATCTTTATTCACAATCTTTTATATATCTTTAAATTCATATTCTTCATATTTTGTTTCATTAAAAATCAAATAACATTCATTAAAACATCATATTAATCAATCCTCAATTATTCAACATTACCAAGAGAACTCCACAATATGCAGATTTATTTCCAATATGTTGCACCTAGGATGCACGCTATATACAAAATGCTACAACCACTCTACTTCAAATAACGCTTGATAGCACACCAAGCACCGGCAGCTCCGGTCATTATGGCGGTGGAATACACCATTGGTCTCAAACCAGCACTGGATCTAAAAAGAGCACCGGTGATGGCACCAGCAGCAATGGAGTTGTAGTCGTCGTGGACTTCTCTGATGGCGTCCAACCCGGTGTCAACAAGGTTATAGGTCAAGGCCAAGACACCTGCGGAGTTACCCAAGTAAGGACCTCTCTTGGTGATGTGATTTAAAATGGTGTTTAACTGTAACTTTGGGGTGGCGTTCTTTGGGATGTTCTTGACACCTTCTTGGAAACCGTAGGCACCACCAAGACCCAAGCCGATCAAGTACACGGACCCGGTACCATAGGACAAGTCATCGGTCCAATCTCTGGTTGGAATCAAACTGTTGTGGCCTTCAAGGGTGTTTAATTTTTCATCTTCTAAATCCAAGTATTCGATACCTTTTTCTAAACCGGCCAAAGGGTGCAACTTTGAAGCATCAAACACACCTGGTCTTTGGATAATGCTGGACACATCCGCCACCTGAGCTGGGTCGAAGCCGAGCTTCTGTTTGAGGGCAGCATCATTGTCCGATGCAACGTCCTCGCTCTTCTTTCCTCCAAATAACCAAGACATCTTGAGTTGTTGAAAAATTGAAAATTTTGGTGTAACCTGTAAAACTAGCGGGATGCCAAAACTGCAAAAGCGCCAAAACTGCAAAATACCCACATGCAGCAACGTGGTGAAGGGTATGTGAGCACCTGCAGAACAAGATGAAGCATTGACAACAAAGGGATCATACTGACTCAAACACGTAAATGGACAGCTCGATGAATTAAACTGAATCTCATGGCAGTACAAAAATGGCACCACACCAAAATTAACCGCATTCGGACTTTTGCAACTAAAGAAACAACACAATTCCCTCAAAAAATATTCGTTCATTCAGGTTCCTTGACGATATGCTAGAGGGGTGTGTACATATAAGAATTGGTAAAACCACAATTTAAAATATACAAATTATGGTTCTGCTTTCATTTGGGTCTCCAAAAATCGCCAAGTTTACTGATATTTTCCATATTCTGAGAAGGAGTTCATTAGCTTCGTTGAAGAGTGAAGGAGAGGTGCAAAGAGATGAGAAGGTGAATGGAACGGACGGTCCATTGAAGGGTCTAGGTGACGTGAAGAAAATCAAAAATATTAAATCGACGGAGAATGCCGATGAAATTGAGGAAAATATAGAGGAAGCTATGGAAGCTATGGAAGCTACAGAGGAGGCTAAGGAAAGTACAGTCGAGCAAACAAAAGCGATCGGACAAATAAAGGAAATTAAAGAGATCGAGGAAATTAAAGAGATCGAGGAAAATAAAGAGATCGAGGAAATCAAAGAAATTGGGGAAACTAAAGAAATTGGGGAAACTAAAGAAATTGGGGAAACTACTACCATTGAAAGCGAAAAATCCCAATCTCTACAAGAAATTGATGAACTCCCTAAATATTGCCCACCAGGCGAACATTATCTTGTAAAATTCAACTCGTTGGCCGCCACATCATCCGGAATTAATTCTCTAAACAAATCCAAGATCGTCAAGCCTGAGCCTCCGAAAGCAAGAACAAACACCGCATGGGCTTCGTACTTACACAAACTTTATATTTATGAACTGCAATTCAAAGATACCAAGGAAGATATCACTGTTCGTTTCGAAGAGAGCGAAGCAAGTTCCTTGGCAAGCTTGCAGGAGACTAAATCGCAACCAGTTTTGGTTCGCAACGGCTCATTTTTGCTTAGAAAAGGCTCAATTACCATTAAGAGTAGGGTTAGTTTAACTAGCGTGCCTACATTCCAATCTCTCGAAAGAGAAAAGTCATTTGTTGGGACCATTTCCTCCCAACCTTCCACTGCTAATTTATATGCTACTCATACTGGAGAACTTGTTCATTTGAAGCACCAATTTGATCCATGTTTGAGTAAGACTATTGCTAGGAGATTATCTGAGAAACGTGGTCTGGTTATCATTGTTAATTAATATTGCATGAGAATGACGAGAACGAATAACAAACAACAACGAACGAAGTGAGTTGTTGTTGTTTGTTGCGAGTGATGTAGAAATTTACACAACCGACGAAGTGATTATTTGTTGCTTGTTGTTTGTTGTGAGTTAGATGTAGAGAATTACAGAAACAACGGACGAAGTCAACGTACAAGTCAATGTACAAAGTCAAAGTACAAAGTAAAACGAACAAAGCATAACTCATGTCGTTCGTTGTGAGTGATGTAGAAATTTACACAACCAACGCTGTCAGTTGATGTAGAAATTAACAAAGTATAAGTTAAAGTAAATTACCAGTAGTAACGAAACTCTTGAATAATAAACTAAACCCAATAGAGTTAAAGCTCAATTGATAATTCATTTTTGTTTTTAGATCTAGTTAACGTTTACATCTTGTTGCTATATACTGTTCTTTTCATTGCTCTTATCATGCTACACTTTTATGCTTGTTACAGTCATTTCACCTATCATCGTTACCACCCTCACAATTGCTACTCATATTTAAAATTATAACTCACTCGCTATAAATAATCTTTTTCGACTCCAGTCGTTATTCTCGACTTAAAATCAAAGTTTTTATACTCCACACAGATGACCGATAGACCCAAAGCCAAATACGTCCCCCCTCTAAACTTCTCGCTTGTGGAGGACGGGATCTACCGGTCCGGGTTCCCCCGCCCCATCAACTTTCCGTTTCTTGAACAGTTGGGATTGAAGACGATAGTGTACCTTGGGGACTTGGGTATAAAGGAGAAGAAGAAGGAAAAGAAAGAGAAGAAGGACAAACACTCGCCGGCAGAGATTCTCCAGACGTACCAGGAGTGGATATCGACCACGGACATCAAGTTCCATGCATTGCTCATGGAGCTGTCGCTGGAGCCGTTCAACTCGCCGGAGGTTCAACAGCAATCACAGGACTCGCTCGTGCAGGCACTACAGATAATACTAGATAAGAACAACCACCCAATGCTCATACATCTGAACAAGGGCAAGCACAGGACCGGCTTGTTGGTGGGGTTGATGCGTAAGTTGCTCCAAGGTTGGAGCATGAGCGGGATTTTTGATGAATATGAAAAGTTTGCGATGGGGAAGCTGGAGTTTGATTTAGAGTTGATAGAGTTATGGCAGCCTCAACTTTGGGTGGATGATCTGTGTAAGCCTGATTTTGTTCGTGTGTGACAAACGACGAAACGGCGAACAAACGGCGAACAAACGACGAACAAACGAACGAAGTGAGTTTGTTTGGTAACTAGTATAGTACTAATAAATGTATAATAGTAATAACAAGTCATAATGTTAATAACAATCGAACGACGTTTTTTGGTAATTAGTATAGCACTAATAAATGTATAATGGTAGTTACTAGTGAGCTCGTTTATTCGATAGTGTTAATAACAAACTCACTCCATTCGTTTGTTGGATAATGTTAATAACAAACTCACTCCGTTCGTTTGTTTGATAGTGTTAACAACAAACTTCGTTCGTTTGTTTACGTTTAGTTTAGTCAATCTCAATCATTAATATAGAAATATCATAATTAGACTCAAACAGTTTCTTCAATTACTGTAACGAACTCACTTCCGTTTCTATACAACTAAAGCTTATTCTTCATCTCTCTAAGTTTATCCATAACCTTGGCACGGTCCTTCTCGCCAGTAGCCTTCAAGATCTGAGGATCAGTCAATCTCATGAACGGATTAAACTCCAACTCGTCAGCAAGAGAAAAAACACCGGTTGTTTTCTCGTTGTTATTAGTATAGTCAACCAACTTGGTAACCGCTTCGTTTTTCAAGATGGAAGTGGTGAACGGGAGGTTTGAAGCGGTGTACTCGTGGCCCGGGTAAATCTTAGTTTCACTGGGGATCAGGAGAAGAACCTCGTTCAAAGCCTTGTCCATCTGGGCACCGTCACCTTCGAAGAAACGGCCGCAACCACTGTTAAACAAAGTATCCCCGGTGAAGACGGCCTTCTCCTTCGTTTTCAAGTCCTCCACGTAGTAGCAGATGGAATCCTGAGTGTGGCATGGGGTGTGCAACGCAGTGACCACCAAGTTGTCACCCAAATCGATCACTTCCTGGTGCGAAGGAGTGTAATTGACCAACGGCGAGTCCTTGCCTCCAATCACAGGCAAGTCTGGGTACTTCTTGTGGAAGTCGGAATTGCCGCCCGAGTGGTCGGCGTGGTGATGCGTGTTGACGATTGCCTTCAACTCGAAGCTCGGCTTCTTATCGCGGAGATACTGGAATACCTCTTCAGGCTCCGCAGGATCTATAATCCAGGCATGCTTGGTGGGCGAATCAACGAGAAGATAGGAATAGTTATTCCCTGTTCCCCATCTCATAGGTATAGATTCAATGTGCATTTTACGGATACTTCTCGTTATTTGTCGAGTTCTAGCAAACCACATATATAAATTACGTAAGGTATAGTATCGCGTGATATCTCATGTGATATTACTAATCGGGATCATGGTGCGCTTACAAATGTGGGGATCTTGTGTAACAAGAACAAGAATTGACTTTCCATTAATGAGACTAATTACTCTAAATTGCTCCTTACCATTTTTTGGCTTGCATTCCGTCCGGAGGACTAGTTTCAAACTCCTTGTTCTGAGCCTCTTTCCAATCGGTGGTCAACACAGTCCCGTTGGATTGGACATATGACTTCATCATCGCTCTTCTGGTGTCGTCGTCCACATCCTTGTACAACTTCTTGAAAAAGTCCTCCAGGTCCTTGGTGGCTTCGTCATCCTCATCCACCTTGAAGTTGGACCAGTTGATCGCCTTCTTGGACGACGACGGGTATGCCATCGCAGCGTTGGCGCTGTTGCTTTGCTGGATCTCCGCAGCCAATGGCTCGTCCGATCCCTCCAACGTAGGCCACTTTCTGTTCGTCTTCTTGATCAACACAATCTCAATCTTGGTCCCGTAGATCTTATACTTGGACGCTTGGGTGTCGATAATGTCGTACAATGGCTCCAAGTTGTAGTTGTACTCGGAGTTGGCTCCGTTGGGGAACAGCACAGACAATGCACGGTCCTCGAATGAAAGATTGAAAGTTTCTTCCTTGATGTTTTTGGCGTAGATAGTCACCACCACAGAATCGTCAGTTTGGTACCAATCTTCTCTGATTTTGATTTTCAAAGGAGCCTGTTGATTGATTACGTCGATGTTGGTTGATTTAGGGGTTGCGGCCTTTTCTTTGTCTGAGCTCTTTACCTCGTTCACCTTAGCCTCGTTCACCTTAGCCTCGTTCACCTTAGCCTCGTTCACCTTACTCTTTACCTCGTTCACCTCATCCTTCTCATCCTTCAATTCCACAATCTTATCCTCCTCAGTCAACTCCAAACCATCAAAGTCTTCCAAGTCCTCATTCAGTTTGTCCTGATCGGCATTCTTCTTCAAATCATACTCAATCTTGTGTTTCCACATTTGAATGGTCTTTTCTTGACAATCATACTCAATAGCCTTGTTAATCTGTGTCAAGGCCAACTTGAACTTCTTCTCCAAGTAGTATAAAAGACTCAACCGAAAGTACGCAAGCCCAATATCAGCTCTTTTCCCACGTTCTTGCGCAATAGTAAAGGCCCGGGTTAGGTCCACCATGGCGCTATCATAGTTTTTTAACTTTTGGTAGACGTTGGCTCTTTTAAGATATGGGATAAATGCTTTGGGGTTTTCATTGATTGCATCTCCAAAGTGTGTCAAAGCTGCAAAGAAGTCTCCTTCTTTGAAGCTGTTATCACCTGCAATGATCTTTTGTTCAATTGCCATTTTTTTTTTATTTGGAATTTTGATTGATCATAAAGAGCCGGGGTGATCGGGCAATTACTTTGGGTGATTTTAGAAATTATTGTTTATATAAAGAAGGTAATTGGAAAGTATAGGGTGTAATGTTTATAGTTGCTTTGAAATGTGTTAATTTTGAATAGCGAAGGACGATAACGAATAACGAATAACGAACAAAGTGAGTTATGAGTTGTGCGAATTGAATAATAAGTGAAAGAGTAATTAACGAACGAAGGTAATGATCAAATGACGAATTTATAAAACAAGTTATATAGGATATTGAGGGTGAATATTCGATTTTAAGTATTTCCTTTTACAAAGCATATTGAAGCAAACTTGAATTTTAATTATTCTGTGAAGTATTGGGTTAGGGGAGCTATTTCTTAGTAGCTTGTAATACTTGATTGTATAGTGTTTACTGGATGATAGATACTTATTTATTGTTCCGTACTAGGTACTTTCTTCAATTTGTCCGTGACGTCGATACCCTAATGTACGTCCGCTCAAGGTCCTTGCGAGACTGTATACGAGCCGTTTGAGTGCCGGGATTGTGTTAGTCACAGCCCGAACTCTATTACTCTGTGTCAAGCTCGGTCATGGCTGACGTAAGGTTTAAAGTATCACAAACTTCGAGTCCCTAACATATATTGAAACATTACTTGAAGTCATATTCCCTACGCCTTTCTAATCATATCTAATCATCATTTTGATTCATATTCAAATCACACCTTAAATCATATTCAAATCACACCTTAAATTACTTTAATATTTATTATACTTCCTACATAATCATATCATCTCCTTTTACCACAAATTTACTCTCCAGCAGCTTGAACCAAATCTAAAAACTTCTCCTTGGAAATCTCATTCATCAATTCTTCCTTTCTTTGAGAACCAACCTTCTCCCCACTGATAGCCTCTTCAGTCTTGATCTGAGTAGAAAGAACGGCATTAAACAATCTAACAACACCCTTCTGTGCAATTTTCTTCAACTTCTTTTCACCCTCAAGGATTTCTCTAACCTTTTCAGGCTCGGAAGCAGAAGGTAACAAGTTCTTCACTCTGTGGTCGTCCTGCAAACCCTTCTTTTCCAGAGCCAACATTCTCTTTGCCTTGGCCTCCAACTTGTCGGACTCCAACTTCTTGAGAGTCACCTTGTTTCTTGCTAGTATAGGGTCTTTTCTGTCGTACTTTTTCAACTTGGAGTTGACAATGGCATTGAAAGCGGAAGCGAAGGACTCGGAGCCGTCGTCCAAGTTCTTTTTCTTCTTCAACTTGGGCAAGTTGGAGTCAGACTCGGAGTCGGAGGCGTCATCGGAGGCGTTCTCGGAGCCGGAGGAAACGTTCTCGACGTCAACCTCATCGTCAAGCTCGTCGTCCACCTCATCGTCTGATCCAAGGTCGTCGAGGTCTTCGAGCTCGGATTCCGATGATGCAGACTCGCTGTCGCCGTCCACAGGCGACAATATAGGCTTTGTGATGGGCTTCTCTATCTTCGTGGGCTTGGCGGCGCCCTTGTTCAACTTCTGTTTCTTTGTAGCACCCATTCTCATCTCATCTCGAAATTCGGGTGGACTTTTTGCGTGGGGCGCGCGGCGTGGTAGCGCGCGGCGGTTTTATGTCGCTACCTAAATCACAAATGTAAACACAAACGAAACAGTGATGGAACATGATGGAGCCGGTTCCACGCTACTTAACAAGAGCATTCCGCAGAAACGGAAAACAGCCAAGGCCCCGGACTCCCCCCTGAAAAGACATAAAATGCAACCATTGCGTCGGCTCACGCAGCTGGAGCGCCGTGTCAAAGAGCGTAGAGAGCTTGAAATGCGAAAGGCCGAAGAGGACCGTCTCAAAGAAGAGGTTTCCTCGAGAGAAGGCGAGTTGTCGAACCTCGGAAGCGTGAAGATGTCGCTAATTACTAAAATGCAAAAGGAAGAGTTTGTTCTTCACATGTTGTCTCAAGAATATACCGATTTAAAGGCATCGATCCAGAAGATGGAGCTTGAAATTGAAGCCATCCGTGATGATAGACTAAGCGCTGGTAAGGACACGGAGAATTCGTTCAAGCTTGAGAAACAACGTTTGTTTCTTGAGCATGAGTCTCGCATTAATGAGCTCAAGGAAAGTGTCAGTGATACGGTGGAGAAGATTATCAACAAGGAAATCGAAGATAGCGAGGTTGAAAAGAAAAACTACCAGAATAAGGTTGCCTCGTACACGCAAGCGCTCAAGAAACACTCATCTGATGTCACCCAACAGTTGATCAAGCTTAAAGAGTCCCACAGCAAGAACTTGATTTCGCTACGAAACAAGATGGATGAGAATATCCATGCTCTAAATGATACCCTAGCGGAAATGGATACCGCACGAACTGACAAGCAGGCGTGTCTCGACGACTTGACCGCGCAGGTTGCGGAGTTGGAGGCCGCACACACTAAACACCTGCGGATACTAACCCAGCTTGAGCTGAAGCATACCGACAAAAACACCGAGATTAACGCGCTAAGTAAAAGTCTTTCCGCGAAGGAGAAGCAGCTTGACGAGGTTCGTGCCTCGTGCGTGCAGCTGATAGCACAGGAAGCGGATCTCCGCGCAAAAATCAAAGACATCAGCGAGTATGTGAATGAGCAAGAGTATGAACGGCGAGTTCTTCACAACCAGCTCCAGGACTTGAAAGGGAAAATCCGGGTGTTTTGCAGGATACGGCCGCCCAGTGGGTCTGATTCTTTGGCTCTGATCTCGCTTTCCAACGACGAGCTCAACGATGACTCCAACCAGGAAATCGTCCTCACCCGAGAGGCGTCTCCGTTCAACAGCAATGGTACCTCCAAGTACAAGTTTCTGTTTGACAAGATCTTCAACACTACAGACACCAACGAGGCCATTTTCGACGAGCTTTCGCAGTTGATCCAGTCTTCTTTGGATGGCTACAATGTGTGTGTGTTTGCGTATGGACAGACTGGGTCAGGCAAGACCTACACCATGTCGCACCCGCAGCACGGCATGATTCCTCTCTCCATCGACAAGGTTTTCCGTGACATCGACTTCCTCAAGTCCCATGGCTGGAACTACTCCATGACGGGGCTGTTTATAGAGATCTACAACGAGTCGATTGTTGATTTGCTTTCGCCGCTGTTGGATACCAAGCACGAAATCAAGCATGATGATGTGAATAATGAAACCACCATCACAAACGCGCAGTCCGTTCCAATCGACTCCAGGCGCCTTGTGGAGACTTTACTTGAAAAGGCGCTGAAAAACAGGTCCACGGCGTTCACCAAGGCAAACGAGCGGTCTTCCAGATCCCACTCCATTTTTATCTTGCGTATTGCGGGCGTCAACGCTAAGACTGGAGAAAAGCGTCGAGGCACTCTTAACCTCATTGACTTGGCGGGTTCCGAGCGGCTTTCCAATTCTCAGACAAAGGGCGACCGCTTGAAGGAAACACAGGCTATTAACAAGTCTTTGTCTAGTTTGGGTGATGTGATCTATGCTTTGGGTGTTCTGCTGCTGTCCCATGTTCCTTATAGAAACTCCAAGTTGACTTATTTATTGAAGCATAGTTTGGGCGGGAATTCCAAGACTTTGATGTTTGTTAATATATCTCCACTTCAGAGGAATTTTAATGAGACTGTGAATTCTTTGAGGTTTGCTAGTAAGGTGAATGCGACGAAGTTGAAGGATGGACGGAAGGGTTGAGAACGAGCAAACTGACGATGTGAGTTTGTGAGTTGGCTGAGGTAACAAGCGAACGAAGTGAACTTACAAGTTGTCTGAGGTAACAAACGAACAAGTGAGTTCATAGGTTGACTAAGGTAACAAACAAACAAATGAGTTTGTGAAGGAGGTCATAAGACTTTCAAACGACAAGGGTAAGAATCAAGTGACTGAAGGGAGAAGAGATTATTTCGGGAAAGGTTGCAGAGAGTAGAAAGATTTCGAGCAAAGTGAGAAGATTTCACTACGTCCGAAATACAGATACGAAAGATCAAACTTCTCACTTCGTTCGAAATGTTCAAAATAACAGCTTACTCATAACTCACTTCGTTCGTTATTCGTATCTAATAAACTATTTACAGCTCCAGAAGAAGTTGAATATCAGACTTCTCAGCAATCAAATTCGTAGATGGAGCATAATCAGTGGCTTCAACCAACAGCCCAGACAGAACCACATGATCCCACAAAACTTTATGCTTTGTTTGGGCCCATTCTATAATCTTCTGTTGGGCATGCTTCTCATAAGCAAAGTTATGGAGAGCCATCAAAGTATCAGCGTCAAGCTCAAGGTCAAAGTCACCCATGCTTTCCGACAACTCAATGGCCTTGTCGGCCAAACCATGGTACACATGTGCAATCAAATACTGCTTGTATATGGCTTGGTTTGGAATGATTCCAAACTTTGATAAATTGTTCCAGAATTTCTGAACGTAGGCTAAATCATGATACGTGTAGGTTTTGATCATAATCTGGACAGTGTTCTCGTCTATTCCGTTTTCGTTTGCAGTCATGGAAAGGAATAATTGACGGGCACGAGGGACATCTTGTAAGTTGGAGTATGCGTTCAACACCGTATTCTGCAATACGAGGTCGGTCTGCGGCAAGTTGACATCCATCTTGAGGTACTCGTGGATGCTAATCACACCATCCTCGTACAACAGATTCCCAAAGTGTTGGAACAAGTATAAATACATGTCTCGCAGGGGAGGAAGATTATTGTGATGGCCATGCAATTCGTTCAACTTTTTCAACTGGTGGAAGATCACCAACGCACAGTTGGGTTGCTTGTGTTCACAAAAGAACTTCATGGTTGGGAGATACGAGTCAAAAGGAACGTTAAAGTACTTGTGCAACTCGCCGTATAAAATCCAGTTTGTTTCGTAGATGATATCTTTTTCGAAGTTGATGACGAACGAGTGCAAGTTCAGAAACAACTGCTGGTACTTGGCTGTCCAGGGTTCAGACAACGGGAGCCTTTTATGCGAATCCTGGTTGATTTTAGGTAATTCTCTCTTTAGTAATTCGATCAAGTCCGATGCATACTCCGCCTGGAGCATTTTCACGGCCATGGCGTTGATGGCGTCGATATTACACTGGGTGTTGATCATCTGCTGCTTGATTTTTGTGAAGATGGGGAAGATAGAGGTGATATCATCCATGTTTTCACAAATGCTGCAAATTAAGCTGTTGAGCGTTTTGTGGATGGCTGGGTCCAACTCTGAACTCCAGGAAACCAAGTTGGCCACACTGTCATCGAAGATGTTGATGGCTTGGGCGTGGTTTTGCGACGCAAGTGCGTTATCAATTCTGTACTTGAAAGAGTGTGCGGAAGGCTCATGCTCAGAAAAGTGGTTGGCCAATGTCTGGGTGAAGTACCCTCTGGCAGCAACACACTTCTTAAGCATCAGCGCCTTAATAGTCAAGTCGAACATCTCGGCGGTGGAGGGTGGCTCTGGGTCGGTGAATGTGTCAATGAGACCAATCACGCGAGTGCAGTTGTCGGACTCCGATCCAAAATCCAAGGTCGTGTACACCAGAGCTAGAAACCGCGCTTTCGAGTCAAACCGGATATCGTCGCTGGCAACCATATTTGAAATCTGCAGAGCAGCACCATGCGTGAACTTATGAGACCACAACAAATCCAAAAACACTGGAGCCAACGAAACGTCCTGGAAAATCTCGTACTTTAAGAGCTCGATCTGTGCTGAGTCCTGACTTATAAACTGGGCAACACGCAGAACCTGTGCCTGCAAGTCAGTATTTGTAAAAACCGATTCGAGCTCGCTCGCAAGCTTCACTAGCGTCGTCTTGGACTTCATGCTTGTGCTAGCAAGCTCCATCTGTGAGAGCATTTGTGCAAGTAACGCTTGAATCCGGTATATATTTCTATTCAAGTTTTCATATTCGTGCACTTGGGGAATCGAATCACCGTAGAGAGACTCGATATACTTGTTAAAGTGGACATAAAACGACTCATCGCGGTTGTCTGTCTTGACCACCGCCACAATCTCCTCGAAAATATGCATATCTAACAACTTTCTATCTTCGTAGTGCTGGAGAAGTGCCAGCACATACTCAGGCGTGAGTTCTTTGTACACAGCCAAGCTCTGCATGACTGCGCGAAAACTGGAGACGGTGGAGCCCAAGTCGATCAAATGGGCCATGATCCGCGGCAGAATGTCCTCCATTTTCAAGAGATGCGTGATCAACGTCGACATATAGCGTGGTATTCGCAACCGTTCGTTGTTGGAGAGTAATGCTAGCGACGACTTTTCAAAGAGCGCCGTCAATTCCTTAGCCGGAAGCGCTTCGTTGATCTGGCCGTTGTTGATCTTGACCAACTCGTTGAACGACTTGTCAAGGATCTTGATCGAGTTGGCTGGGAAGTGGTTTGTTTCGCTAATGAATTTGGTTAAATTCTCTTGGATGAGCTTTTTCTTGAATGTTTGGGGGATATCGTTTGATCGTACGTACAATCTTAGCGATTTGAGGGTATCATGAGTTTCTTCTTCTTCTTCTACTACTGGCTGTGGTTGTTTGTAGAACTTGCTGAGGGGGTTAACCCAAGACCTGTAACGTACTTGGATTTTGGTTCGTAGCATGGTTTTTTCGATGACTTGAGATTTCGAGAATAACGACCAATGAACAACGAAGTGAGTTGTGAATTGTGAGGTGGCTCTGGGAATTATCATGTTTGATGGGTCTTATATTAGGTTGCCTGTTTCATCATTAAGTTTAAAAAAATTCGAAATTTATGCTTACTGATTTATACTCATTAACAAGTACTAACAAGTACTAACAAGCTCGATCTAGTATAGTAGTTAAACTCTTCTCTCAACTCAGAATACTTCTTTATGCAACTCAGTTTATTTATTTTCTTTATACATTTTTCGTTATCTTCCAAGAGTATCGTAAAACTACCATTTTTAACTCACAATCCACTACTCACAACTCTTCGTTCGTTGTTGAATGTTCGTTGTTCATTGTTCGTTATCCTCAAACTCCGGAAGATGCTTTTGAAACCTCCTCACAGCCCAATTCTTCCCTACAAACTGAACACTAGGATCAGATAACCCCTCCGAATTCGTATAAGCCTTCCAGAACTTTGGATCTCTAAATCTTGCATCCTCAGGATTAAACACACCAAGAGATTCTCTAATACCTAAAACCGCATTACGTAAATCCGCAGCCAACGAAGATCTCAAAGATTGAGCGGCCTTGCCATTCATCAACTCTTCAGAAAGATCAGACGGGTTCTTAGGATCAATTTGCTTCTTACACAAGTCCCTCCATTTCTGTCTGTACGATTCTATTTTCTCATCTGAAAAAGCATCACCAATAGCAATGTGAATCTCAGCACCCATGTTAGCAGGCAAAAACCGCTTAAGACCCAACTCGGCCAGGTCCTCGGGAGCCACCTTCTCAAACCCGTACGAGAAGATAGGCACAACAACAGGTGCGCGGGTGGCCTCTAAAATCAAACGGGCCACGCCCCACTTGAAATAACGCATCGAGTTGTTGAACGGTTCTTGAAGCTGCAAAACAAACCCCTCTGGGAAAACGTGAAACCACGAGGTCTTTGTTCGTATGAAAGGGGACTTGGACATCAAGACGTTGGTGGACTCGGGCTTGGGTTTGACAAACTCCACCATCTCCTTGGATGTTTTATTCACTTCCTGGAGCAAGATGGGTTTTTCGACGTCTTGCACGCCCGGTGCCCATTCCAACGCCAAAGTATCGTCCGGCGAAAGCACGCGGATGGCGGCGTCAAGCGAGCCTTGGAACGGCCCTTCGCCAAACCGCTTGGTTCCCAAAATCTTGCCCAAGTTAAAAAACCATGACATTGTTGGGGTGGAGAAGCAAATATTGTGAGCGCCAAAGCCCCATCTGATGGTGTCGATGTCCAAATGGAATCTCCAGGGTAATGCGGCGTAGAACGCAGGGTCGTCAACCACAGACATGTGGTTCATCACGGTAATCAACGACCGCTCTTCTTTTCTGGCTTTAGCAAGTGCATGATCCAACTTCTCGACATTGTGTAAATGGGGATTATAAAACGAATTCATGATGATTTTGCTACCTAATACCATCATACCACATGTTGCATGGGACGCGTAGTTCCACCAGAACGATCTACGAGGGTATTCATTTAAGAATTCATCACCTCTTTTTAATACATCTTCGAATGACATACTTTTTTTCCACGTTGTGCAATGATTAAAAGTGTAGAGGTGTTAAAAGGCTTAAAGAAAGGAGAGTGAATAGTTAGTAGTGAGGGGGAATGGAGAATGTATTTGTTGGATGTTCATTGAATATTTATTGAATATTGATAATGAATATTGATATTGAATATTGATATTGAATATGAATATTGATATTGATCATAGATTATTGTATGTTGAATATTGATTATTGAATATCTATTGAATGTTTATTATTGCTTATTATATATAGACTACAGAATACAGAATACAGAATATCGATTATTCAATATTGATATATAGTGCGTGTAGTAAATCTATAATACTCAATACATAAAACCCGACCTGCACATAAACTCACATATCTCATCGCCATCTCAAAAATTGAAAAAATTAAACCATGGCTAGAATCAAAAAGAAGGGAACCTCAGGTAACGCTAAGAACTTCATAACTAGAACTCAAGCAGTCAAGAAGTTGCAAGTGTCACTTGCCGATTTCCGTCGTCTTTGTATTTTCAAAGGTATCTACCCAAGAGAGCCTAGAAATAAGAAAAAGGCCAATAAAGGTAAATCAGCACTGACCACCTTTTACTATGCTAAAGATATTCAATACTTGGCGCACGAACCAATCTTGGCCAAGTTTAGAGAACACAAGACGTTTTCCAAGAAGTTGCAAAGAGCACTTGGTAGAAACGAACTTCACGATGCTCAAAGATTAGAAAAGAATAGACCTAGATACAGTTTGGACCATGTTATTAAAGAAAGATATCCTACATTTTTGGATGCGCTTAGAGACATCGATGATCCATTGAACATGTTGTTCTTGTTTGCCAACATGCCAGCCACGGACGCTGTTTCGCACAGAGTGACCCAGCAGGCCGAAAAGTTGTGCAACCAGTGGTTAGCGTACGTTGCCAAGGAGCGTGTTTTGAAGAAGGTGTTTGTGTCCATCAAGGGTGTGTACTACCAGGCCAACATCAAGGGTCAAGAGGTGCGGTGGTTGGTTCCTTTCAAGTTCCCAACCAACATTCCCACCGATGTTGATTTCAGAATCATGTTGACCTTCTTGGAGTTCTACTCCACCTTGATCCACTTTGTGTTGTTCCGTTTGTACAACGACGCCAACTTGCTCTACCCACCTGTCATTGACACCGAAAAGTTGAAGGCCATTGGTGGGTTGTCCTCGTTTGTGTTGCAGGCCAAGGGCGCATCTGCTTTGTTGCCTCAGGCCGAAGCCAAGACCACTGATAGAGAAGGCAAGCAGTTGAGTGGCGCTGAGATCACCCACGCCATCGAGGCTGACGAGGCCGAGAAGGAAGAGGTGGTGGACGAAGAAAACGTCGAAGAAATCGAGTTGGACAACTTCCAGTCCACCAAGGACAACGCCGACGAGTTGAACCAACCCTCCAAGTTCTCCTCGCCTACTTCCATCTTGTTCTCCAAGTTTGTGTTCTTTGTGGGTCGTGAAGTTTCGCTCGACATCTTGGAATTGTGCATAGTTGGGTGTGGTGGTAGCATTGTTTCTGAAATTGCATTGGATGATCTTAAGTTGAATCAGCCAGAAGAATTCAAAAAGTTGAACCTTTCCCACATTACTCACCAAATTGTCGATAGACCCAAGTTGGCTCAAAAGGTCCCAGGTAGAACCTACATTCAACCTCAATGGATCTTTGACTGTATCAACAAGTCCGAGATTTTATCGGTCAATGAATATGCACCTGGTGAAGTCTTGCCTCCTCATTTGTCTCCATGGGGTGATGCCAGTGGTTACAACCCCGAAGCTAAGGGTGCCGAAATCGAAGAAGAAGAATACGAATCTGACTCCGACGATGAAGAGGACCAAGAAGAGGAAGAAGAAGAAGATGATGACATCAAGGCTCAAAGAGAATTAGAGTTGGAAGCTTCCGGTGTGAAATACGCCTCTGTTGCTGAAAAGGATGCTAAGAAGGCTAAGAAGCAAGGTAAGAAGAGAGTTTCCGAAGAAGATGAAGAAAAGGAATTGAAGAAGATTATGATGACTAAGAGACAAAAGAAGACTTATAATAAGGTTCAAGGTGCCATTGATAAGGATGCTGCTAGACAAAAGGAATTGACTAAGAAGAAGAAGAAGATTGAGAAGAAGAAGGCTGAATTGGAGAAATTGTAAATTACACTAAATAAGTAATCAATGATTGTAAAGACTAGTAGGATTTCGAAGAGGATGGAATTAAAGATGTAAATGAGTAATAAAGAATAAAGATAGCAAAAGATGGAAATTAATAAGAGATATATAATAAAAGCAGAATAATAAAGACTGAATAATAAACACAGAATAAACACAGAATAAAGAATAAAGACAAAATAATCAAGACAGAATAAAGAATAAAGACAAAATAATCAAGACAGAATAAAGAATAAAGACAAAATAATCAAGACAGAATAAACACTGAATAATCACTGAATAATCACTGAATAATCACAGAATAATCACAGAATAACAAAGAGATTAATTGTCTCACTTTTCTAATTTAGGATATTTTATGGTTATTGTATTAAGTTGTCTATTTTTAAACTACTATCCTGTTCATGCATTCATCACATTGTAATCATAATCAAATATCATCACCATCATTTCTACATCACATCGTTTACTCACTCGCTGATATCAAAATCAAATCATCGAAAAATCATGTACCGATTCATTCGTAGTTTCAGCCTTTCAAAAAATCAAGTTACCCAGTTGTTTGACCAACCAACATGGTCCATAAAACATCTCCTCACCAACCACACAGCGGAAACCATCGATAAATCCGTGCTATATAAAATCTTAAAAGTGTCTGGGCTTCGGACAGATATTACGCCGGAACGAGAAAACGAGCTTCTTGAGGCTTTACGTTCTCAGATGCGGTTGGTCAAGAACTTGTATGAGACGGCTGAGGATGAGGAGAGTAGGGAGAATAGTGTACATTTCCGGTTGATTGCCAGTGATCATCAGACTCCAAAGGGTTTAAATTTGGCGGATCTTAAGCAGAAGATACGAGAGGTTGAAGATGAGCTGGTGTATGAGTTGGGGGTTCCTGTTGTGTATAAGCGGATGCGTTGATTATCGAACGAAGGGAAATAATCAAAGGTGGGATAACGAGGTGAGATAACGAGGTGAGATAACGAGGTGAGATAACGAGGTGAGATAACGAAGGAAATAACGAAGGAAATAACGAAGGAAATAACGAAGGAAATAACGAAGGAAATAACGAAGTGAGCTTACATTTAAGAGACCACCAACTTACTGTTTAAAAAACCATCCAACCCTTTTAAAAGACTTCCTACTGACATTAAAAGACTACCCACAAGCTACATTTAATATATTATCTAGAAGTATCTACTCTAAAAATACAGTTATTCTCATTTTATTATAAATTAATCAATCTTCGCCAGATTCCTCGAATCAAGTAGTTTGTGGTTTGTAGTTTAAGGTTTATTTGGAGAATTGAACATTGGAGACTTACTAACGAACACAACTCACAATAGCTCACTTCGTTCGCTGTTTATTGTCACTTCCTCAACCTCAGATCCATAAACATCCTATCAGGAATCTCCAAACTAAACAAATTCTTCAAAGTATCCTGCAACTTCAACAAATCCTTCGTTCCCTGATTAATCACCTCGACATCCGTAGCCCGTGGAACATTCACATAAATCTTAACCTGAAAAGAATTCAGCTCGTCCAACAACTTCAACTTGATTTTGCCCGGGACACTGGCATTCTCGTCGTCCCGTACAAACACCTTGAAGATCTCGATGACCACGTCCCCGTGGAAAAAGCGGATTCCCTTTATCCAGTACTGGTTGACCAAGTCGTAGCCCAAGTCCTCGAGGAACTGGAGAAACAGGTCCTTGGCGTCCTCGCCCTTGACCACCGTGTGCGTGTGCACCAACGTGCTCTCGTAGATGGTCTGCGCCAGACACTGCTGGTTCTTGCCCGCAACCGGGATGTCTGCCACCAGCAACGTCCATGTGAGTTTGGTCTGCAGGTCAAACAAACGGTCCACAAGCACCTCGTCCTGGGCGGTGTACGGCGTGGCGATGTTGAATTCCTCGCTGTTGCTCCACGTCGTGGTGCACTTCATAAAGTACTGTTCGATCTGGTTGATTTTGCCTGGTTCGAACTTGGGTTTGAACACATTGTGGGGCTGTGTGATGAGTGTGTACGATGCGATGGATTGTGGGGATAGGAGTCCGGTTAGTGCTTGGAGCGTTGCTACCGTTTGGGTGTATTTATTGTGGGGTATCGATGATACGAATGAGAGTTGATGGACCATGTTTTTTTACTCACCTAATAACGACCGAAGTGTTTGTGAGTATAAACAAACGAGAGAGTTTGCTAATGATAAACGAACGAAGTGAGTTTGTGAGTTGTTAGTGTGTATGTGAGTGTATTTAAATAAGTTTTTATGTACTAGGTTGAGATGAAAGTTAACAAATATGAATAAAGTGAAAAATGAATGTGTAGAGTATCAATAAGCGGAGTAGAGAGAATCAATGAGAATATTGCTTCTCAATGAATACCAATAAATACCAATGAATAATGAATGCCAATGGAAATAGTAATAGTAATGAGTAATATGTAGTTGAAGTAGTAATATAGTTCAAGTAAAATGTGTGAAACTTGAATAACAGAACCAAATATACAAGATAACACAATAAATATAAGTATTATAAATCAAAGAACGGATTATAATTCAAAGAAAGGATTATTATTCAAAGAAAGGATTATTATTCAAAGAAAGGATCATAATTCAAAGAATGAATTATTACTCACTCCGTTCGTTGGTTTGTTCGTCGTCACTTATTCATCCTTCTTAGACTCCTTCTCCTCTCCAGTCTTCTCATCAAATTCCCTGGTATCCTCAGTAAAAGCAGCAATGACATACCCAATCAAAACAACATTAGCTACAAGAGCAGCTATTCCTCCACTCACAATAGCATTCCTATTAAACAACCATTCACACAAAAAAAAGGTGAATATAGGCAACACAATCATCGCAGCAGTGAAGAACACAAGCTTCTGAACCACAGATCTAAAGGTTAGTGGGAAATCACCGCATTTCATACATACTTTGGAATATCAGCCATCTTTGTTTTTTGAACAGAAAAATTAAAAGATAAATATGAGATTCTTTGGGCTTATTCCAGTGATTGCAGTGGCCAGTGCGTTTGCAGACACGGGTTCGTTGTACGCGCAAAGGGTCGAGGTTGGCGAGACTGCAGGCATCATGGATGCCGGCAAGTTGTCGGAGAAGATTGAGGCCCAGTCGCAGGAGCTTTGTTCCAGCGGACGTCCACTTACGGTTTACCGAGTCGACAGCATGAGCAATGTCGGCGGCTCTGGGGTGTACGCCAAGCGCGTGCACTACGGCAGTGCGGACCAGTTGGATTGGAAGTACGGCGCTGCGTGCCACGTTGAGTACTCGAAGGATGGGTCGTCTTCGGCTAAGTCTGGTGTGTTGGTTATTGACATTGAGGGAGCCATCGACGTGGAGAGTATCAAGAACGACGGCGCGTTCATTGTGCAGGCCAAGCCGTCGTTCGGCGAGCACGGCTTGGACTCCATCAAGCATTACGTCGAGGACTCGTTGTACGACAACTTGCACATCGAAGTCGATTTCGACCACTCCAAGAGAAGTATTCAATCGGACAGCATGGAGCTCGAGGCCATGGTTGAGGAGTTACAGGAAAGTGTTAAGCTGTTTGAGCTGAAGCTTGAAACCGAAGCCGAGAAGAACAAGACTCTGGCTCCTTCGGGTAAGGTCTCCAAGGCCACTGGGTTGTTTACAAGATACCTGTATTTCACTCCGGGCTTGTTGCTGTGTGTTATCGTTTCTTTGATTTTGATTTTTGTTTTGTATGTTGCTTTGTCATGGCTTCTGTCTGTGGAGATTCTGTACCATGCTTTTGACAAGCAGGTTGATTTTGAGAAGAAGAATGAGTAGCAAACTTACGAACGAAGTGAGTGGTTTGTGAGTTCAAACTAGAATATATAAAGAATTGAGGAGTTAATTAGATCATAGTATCAATATGAAATGTGTAACGAGCAAACGAGGTGAGTTTGTTTAGAGTTGAGCGTAGTGATAATGAATGGCAGATCAAAATGAGAGAATGAACAAACGAACGGAGTGAGTATGTGTGGTGCAAACTACGTAAGTATAAAGGTAATTGAATCGATCAAAATAGTGTACGATCTACATAAGCAAGGTGTTAATTGAATCATTGTTGATCAAAATAAATAGTGTACGATCGATCAAACTCATTCGTTCAGTTGTGAGGTGCAAACTAGAATACTTAAGGAGTTAGGAGTTAATTGGATCCTAGTTGATCAAATAAAATATTGACCACTCTCACTTTGTTCATTTGTAAACTACTAACTGAGGATTGCATCGTAGTAGATCAAAATAGTCGATATTAGTTCATTCGTTTGTGAAGTGTTAGAAAGTCTATATTCGAGTGATCACAATCAATAAGTTAAATGTATAATAGAATGCATAATGAATAAACAAGTAAAATCAATGAATTATAATTATACTTTGTTCATATTAGAGAGTAAACTTTGTTATCATACTTTCATGCTTTGTTCTCTTTTCTTATTCTTTGTTTTTATATCTACTTTGTTATATGTAATTTATTCTTATTGCTCCTATTACTTGTTCTTATTACTTGTTCCTTTTACTTGTTCTTATTACTTGTTCCTTTTACTTGTTCCTTTTACTTGTTCCTTTTACTTGTTCCTATTACTTGTGTCTATTACTTGTGCCTATAACTTTTTCTTATTGCTTATTCTCATTTCTTGTTCTTATTACTTGCTCCTATTACCCTTATTACTTATTCTCATTTCTTGTTCTTATTACTTATTCTCATTTCTTGTTCTTATTACTTGCTCCTATTACCCTTATTACTTATTCTCATTTCTTGTTCTTATTACTTGCTCCTATTACCCTTATTACTTATTCTCATTTCTTGTTCTTATTACTTGCTCCTATTACCCTTATTACTTATTCTCATTTCTTGTTCTTATTACTTGCTCCTATTACCCTTATTACTTATTCTCATTTCTTGTTCTTATTACTTGCTCCTATTACCCTTATTACTTATTCTCATTTCTTGTTCTTATTATCACTATCTACATTTTAGAAACTAATTTGTCTATAACTCACCGTTGTTAATAAACATACGGAATAATCTTATACGGAACCCTCCTCTTAAACTCATCCCACGCATCACCATACTTGGCAGCACACTTAGCATCATCTCTAACCTGTCTATGAATCAACAAAGTAGCAAAGTAAATGGCATAGAAATAAGTCAAAGGAGTCTGAAACCCAGTGGTCAAACACCACGAAACACCAATCAACCAATCGCCAAAGTAATTGATGTGCTGGGAAACACCCCACCAACCGTCGCACAACAACTTCGAGCCGGTTTTGGTAGGAATGCTCTTCATGTGGTTTAATTTGCCCTGCTTGAAGTCGGACTTTTGTTGGTTGGCGGATCTGAAGATGTAGAAACCAAGGGCCTTGAGGGCGAGAATGGCGGCGCAGGCGGCCCATCCCAACTCCAAGTAGTTCTCAGGCAATGCAAGGTATCTTGCCTGCAAAGAGTAGGAGCAGGGCAACCACGCCAAGTCGCCGAAACACAACATATACCCGAAACCATCGGTGGTGATGTCGATCATACTCAAAACACCCTCCTCGTTGAGCACCCCGTCGAGCAAGTAGAATCCCTGCAAGAGATTGATCAAGATAAGCGAGTCGTAGACCCTGCCTGCAGCGTGGTACTGGTGATGGGCGCACGACAAGTTCATCAAGCCCCAGAGCAACAAACCGGGCTTCAACTCACAGAACAACTTAATGTCCCAGAACCCGATTCTCTGGTTCAACTCCCGGCCGATGAACCAGTCGTAAATGATGTTGCCTGTGTTACCACCCTCGGCCAAGATTCGTTCGTGGGTTCCGGCGCCGTTTTTGGTTCTCAACGGGATGTACGAGCAGATGTGCACGAACGTGGACAAGGCAAAACTGAAAAGAGTGATGACAACAGTCAACTTGAGCAAGTTGTCGTAGAGAAACTCCAACTCCGGCAAGTAGTAGTCAGGGGCGGTGGCCAATCTGGCGGCCAAGAGGGCCACGAGTCCGCCGGCCACGTAGATCCCGTTGATTTTGTATTCCAAAGCTGTGCCGTCTCTCAACGTCAACCCGTTGAGCTTCTTACCTGGGGAAATGTAGTCCACCACAATCAACGCACAGAACCATGCCAAGTATGCAGCCCACACCTTGGAGTCGAAGAGGAGATCTTTCCATTGGTCTGCGTGCGATGGAATCTGCTTGACTATTTGATCCCATTGGAGGTTGATTCCTTGGAGGGAGTACGACTCATTGGCCAAGAGTCCAAAGAGGATGATGAGGATTGGGAGTCCGAAGGTGATTCCTAGAGCTCCTGGAACTCCGCTGAATTCGACGTGTGTTGTAGGAGGGTTTAGCATGTCGTATAATTTTTAAACGAGCGAGGAACGCACAAACGAACTAACGACGAACGACGAACGAAGTGAGTGAGTGAGTATACAATTAAGGTAGACAAGTTATTAAGTGAGTATACAATTAGGATAGACAAGTTATTAAGTGAGTATACAATTAAGATAGACAAGTTACTAAGTGAGTATACAATTAAGATAAACAAGTTATTAAGTGAGTATACAATTAAGATAAACAAGTTATTAAGTGAGTATACAATTAAGATAAACAAGTTATTAAGTTAGTAAGGTAAATGAATAAATTACATGGTGAGTAACTACATGGTGAGTAACTTTAAAGTAGTGAGGGCTTTTAGAAAATTATTAACTCACTCACAAAAGACCTCACTCCAAGGCCCTCTCCTAAGTTATTTAAAACTTAACTTTTGGCTGATTAAGCTGATTTCAGTAATCACCCTTAGAAATGTTACGCTTTTTTCTCAGTCCCATATCATCGTATCTACCCTCTTTACTTCTGTTCCCTTTTTTACAATGTGATTTTCTTATTTTTGAGGTGATTTCTTCTTTCTTCATAATTCTTGATTAGCTCTATTCCTTATAATTCTTAATTGGTTCTTTTCTTTGTTATTCTTAATTAGCTCTGTTCTTTATCATTCTCGAATAATACCTATCGTCTCCAAATAATAATCCCTGCTACCTTTGAGTAATGAGTTAATTCATACTCTGTATACACCTTTGCGTAAGCATATTATCCCCCTTTAGTCCCATCCTTATCCATCGCCTAAACCTATAATTAGAAATGGTTGCAAAATTACCAAGGTCTAAAAACACCAACCAACGTTCACTAGAAACGGCCAATACAAACGTCGGAAAGCGCAACGGTTATCTAGAACCGGTACAGGACAGAAAGAATACCGAAGAAGGAAAATCAGTAAGGGGCTATCATTCGGATCCCCCGATCACTATTATAGTATATACACGCCATACATTATTAGTAATATGAGTAAAGGTTTATGATCGACAGTGAACAGATCTGAGATCCGCATAGAAAAAAACGTGCAGAAGCGAGTTCGGCGAAGGAGGGATGTAAGTGGCTAGAAGATTTATGGCTTGTTTATAAGGAAAATACACAATGACATGTTACGGGTTTTACCGTGTGACGCAAGATGAACACAGTATTTTATTTGGGGTCTATACGCATAGAGGGTAAAAGACATGCGTATGAAGGGATAATGGAGATAAGGATCTCTAGGGTAATCGGATCCCTTGATTTCAGGGTAAATCTTTTTACAAGACACAGAACAAATTTTTGTAAAAAATGAACAAAAAAAGATGAAAAAGATGAAAGATGAACAAAAAAAGATGAAAAAGTTGAAAGATGAACAAAAAAAGATGAAAAAGAAGAAGCAAAGAAATCGTAAAAGCAAAGAAATCGTAAAAGCAAAGAATCGTAGCAAATCGTCAGAATAGGAATGTGGATCACTTTGTCAGGCGAAAAACGGATGTGGCTTGAGATCATTCGCCACGTCAGTTCGTATGCATTTCATACAGTAAATGCATGTCCTGGTGATCAAGTGGTGATGCAGTAGGCGGAAAAAGAATACGGCAAAAAACGTAAGGATTATGAAATTGTGAGCAACAATGAACCCCGACAAAGGCCCTTTGTTATATTTTTGAAGTCGTCTCTGTGGATATGTAGTATAGCTTACATAAATATTGTGCAATGTTACCGATCTTGGAACATTCACTAACATAGAGCGAGCTGCAGGTATTCGCACCACCACAAAATCCCGCTGAGTACATAATAATACGGATGGTGGTAGTTACCGGCCCCCACATGGAAGGGCCCGTATCTTGCTTCGAGGAAATGCCTTGTTGGCGCTCCTTTTTGTTTTGATTTGCCAACTTCGATCCCTTAACAGCCCATGAGGATGAAAGCTTGTAATATGCCCGAACCGGATACATTGGCTGATTTGTTTTGCCCAATCGGGATAATTACGCGTGTGAAGAGGTGATTTTTTTTCTGCCATCATCTTCTGTCGATGGATGAGACCCTTCGCTGACATTCTCGTAACATACCAAGCATCTCATCGTTGCTTGGTGGAGCACGATCCAAGAGATTGGAACCGATCTTGCTCCTTAAATGTTGCGGAGGAAACACGACCTGCAGCGAAACAATACCAGATCGTGTAAATATCAAGGGAAAATTATGCTACAAAGTGACTTACTCTACTCCTTCTGTATCATGATCTCAGCACCCCCAATTATAAATCAGTGTATGCATGGATCGTTTTGTTACGCATGTATTTTTGTACTCTTGATATATCCTCTCACCCTTGCAAAGGGTTCGTTACGTGTTTGCCGATAACAATTGCTCGGTTTTTTCCTTACAATATTTTTTTTTCATATATATATGTATATGCGTCCACTTTAAAACTTTATATTAAAAAATGCAAGCCAACAGTTTAAGCATAGATATGACACGCCTTAATTACAACATGATGGGCAACACTCCATATGTGGTAGGTAACAATTTTGAGATGCAAAATAACGTGCACTACCCAAACCAGCATCCAAACCAAAACTTAAATCAACAACAAAGATATTTCCCAGTAGCAAACAACCAGTTTGCAGGAAACTACAGCGAGATCAGCACCCCACAAAGAAGTGTCGAAAGAACGCCCAAGATGAACAGAAAGCCGGTAGTAAGTTCGCCACCCATGAAGAAGAAGAGGGGAAGACCACCCAAGCCAACGTCGTTGACCAACAAAATCACCACCACACTCAACATCAGCGTGAACACGTCGCCGTTGAGCTCATCGCCAACCGCCGAGTCCAACTCCAACCAGATAGTCAAGCGGGGTGCGCCGGACTTTTTCACGCCGTTGATGCGTGTTTCGCCTAACCCCCGTTTCAAGAAGAAACGGAAGACGTCGTCGCCTTTGGTGTCATCTCCGGTGTACAACCGCAAGTCATCCAAGCCGCAGCCCAGCTTGATAACGCCGTTATCCGCAGTGCAGCCAGCATCCGCGTACACCCCCTTCCAAATAAACCCAAAGACTTTGGACAACATCTCCAGCATTACTCAAGAACAATATAATGAAACTTACTTCCAGACCCCACAGTCTGTCAAGAACTTTTACCCACAACAGTTTATGCCTGAACAAATCGACAGCAAGAACTTGTTGCCACCAGCATCCTTTGTGCCCAAGACTAAAAAGGAACAGGAGTCGTTGTCGTTGACCGACGACTTTTCCTTGAAAGTGGATGACCTGGGCAAGGCCGTGTTTGCACTGGATTTCTTTGCACCTGCCAAGAAACAAGAGCCCCAGTGGAACTACACCGACGACTCATTTAACCCTGCATCGCTCCAAAACACAATGCCGCATTTATTAAGAAGACACAACTCAGACTTCACCGGCGTGGCCTCCTCCAGCATCGCTGGTGCTTCTTCGCTTTCGTCTATCAGTGAAAAACCTTATGATACCACCGTCGTTCCTCAAACCCCAAACTACAGAGAAAACTATCTCTATTCAACTGGTTTGACTCCTAATTCGTTTTCTTTTAACTTGACTCCTCAGTTTTCTTCTTTGATGTACTCGATGATGAATCTGCCTGCCAAGAAGGGTACACAGGGTTCCCAGCAGTTTTTGATGAACCAAGAATTGTTTACCAGTGGTCAGATCATGGACTCACTGAAGGATGTTTTTGAGATGAATGACTTGATGGGTTTGCATGAAAAGATCGATCTGCAGCAGGCTACTGCGGATGAAGAGGATAGTGGAGATGCTAGATTAGCTTTGAAGAGTATTATGGATGTTAAGAGGAGGGGATGAACAACCAATCACAAACGAGTGAATTTGTGAGTTGTGAGTGTACTTTAATAGAGATCAAATATTTTGAATTGATAATTTAATGAAGGTAATAAGAACTCGCAAGCGAATGTACTTGATATTTGGGAGTTTAATTACAGGCAATAGAGAAGAACGAACTCTCGTAAGTGCAGTACTTATCAAATATTCGATAGTTTATTTAAAGAATAGAGAAATTTGTTTTTTGGGAATGCTAACTTCATATCAAATATTTTGAGTTGTGTTCTCAAGTAAAACTAACGCTAAACGCAAATCGATGATAGTTCAATATTACGTTCTTTTATGAGTATGATGGGTATGAATTTAAAGAACAGAGAACCATCAACCTGGTCGTTGGCACTTGATAATTTAACTGTCTCCAATAATAAACTTGACAAATGAACAATAAAAGACAGATATTAATTCGAGTTAACCTTAATGCTGAATATCTAGTGAATTGAACTAATTATCAAACTCTCTTCGTTCGTCCATCTGTCATAATCGTCTTTATTCCTCTCTTAGAAAAAATAGAACCGTTCCTAACAACTAACACTCATCGCAGACTCTAAGTCTAAACAGTTTAGTCGCATTAGAAATGCACCGAGAAAAGGCCAAGTGACAACGAATCGACGAAAATCTACATTCTCTTGTAACGGCCAGGAAACAAAAAGGGGATAAAATAAAGAAACGATCTTGACAACCGTGTAGGACAATCGGGGTTAAACAATCGTATACATGCTATTTATAATTCACAAAAGTGGCTCAAAGTCACCTGAATCTCGAGGTTGATCATTTTTCCTACTTTTGCTACTATTGTTTCGGAAGGGGGACTGAACAATGTTCTTTTGACTCTCCATAAAATATTTATGCACCGGAGCTAATACCGGCCCAGGCAGGTACTGAAACTTTTACCGTGATATGGTGCAGATACTACCTGACAACCCGGCTGGTATCCTAGGTTACCACGCAACGAAGGATCTCCTCTGGTTCGTAATTTATGACGTGGGTTTCTCTGATTATAATTGATGTATTTTTCAACGCCTCAGTCGCCATTTATCCCAAAATGGAGTAATTGTATCACTATAAAACCGTTTGACCTGAAATTCCTGAATCGTCGTTTTCCTCTCCAACTTGTGTTTGTATTGTTATCTACAGTACAAAATTGAATCCGGTGTATAGCTTTGGTCCGTCTATTCATTTTGCACTCTTCACTTTTTGTACTTTACCGCGCTTAAACTACACGGATCTCCGCTGTGCTATATGCTTGAAATTATTCTGAGGTTTATGTGATTGAAATTATGTACTCAGGATAATTTCAGTGCTTAGAAGTATGTATTCTGGTGACATTTGAATTTTGTCTTTGAGTCTAAAAATATTCTTTTGCTCTTGCCCACACTAGCCTCAAGTATGCGGTAAGCGAGATGTAGTGTGGTAAGTTAGGATGTGAAGGATTTTTAAGGATAGAATGTGAGATAAACTGGTGATAAACTGGTTAGGTGGATAAACTGGTTATGTAGATAAACTTGTTGTGTAGTTGAACTGGTTATGTAGATAAACTTGTTTTGTAGTTTATACGGTAATGTATAGTTAATTAAAACCTAAAATGGTTAATTAACTAAAGTAATTAGAATGACCGTTGTTATAAGTTATGCTATATTGTGACAGTTTATCGCAGGGTTATCTAACGCATACATAAATAATTGATAATACCTATGATTATGAATAACACGACATATCAATGATTGATAATACACATGATTATAAATTACACGTCGTAGATCAGTTAATCACCTGATTACAATCACGCGAATAATCACACGAATAATCACGCGAACAATCACGCGAACAATCACGCGGATCATCACACGCACATCACATGACCCAAATCAAACATCGCATAAAATCTCCCTCACACGACCATGAAAAATTTTCACACATCGGTGAAATTTTTTCATTGATGCGAATATAAATAGTAGCGACAGCGCAAAAAAAACATTAGTTGTTAACACACTAAGTATTTCATAATGTCTCACAGAAAGTACGAAGCCCCAAGACACGGTTCCCTTGGTTTCTTGCCAAGAAAGAGAGCTGCCAAGCACCAAGGTAGAGTTAAGTCCTTCCCAAAGGACCAAAAGTCTAAGCCAGTTGCTTTGACCGCTTTCTTGGGTTACAAGGCCGGTATGACCACCATTGTCAGAGACTTGGACAGACCAGGTTCCAAGATGCACAAGAGAGAAGTTGTTGAAGCCGCTACCGTTGTTGACACTCCACCATTAGTTATTGTTGGTGTTGTTGGTTACGTTGAAACCCCAAGAGGTTTGAGATCCTTGACCACCGTCTGGGCCGAACACTTGTCCGACGAAGTCAAGAGAAGATTCTACAAGAACTGGTACAAGTCCAAGAAGAAGGCTTTCACCAAGTACTCTGCTAAGTACGCCAACGGTGCTGCTGACATTGAACGTGAATTGGCCAGAATCTCCAAGTACGCTTCTGTTGTCAGAGTCTTGGCTCACACTCAAGTCAAGAAGACTCCATTGACCCAAAAGAAGGCTCACTTGGCTGAAATCCAAATCAACGGTGGTTCCACCGCTGACAAGGTTGCTTGGGCCAAGGAACACTTTGAAAAGACCGTTTCCGTTGACTCTGTCATTGAACAAAACGAAATGATCGATGTCGTTGCCGTCACCAAGGGTCACGGTTTCGAGGGTGTCACCCACAGATGGGGTACCAAGAAGTTGCCAAGAAAGACCCACAGAGGTTTGAGAAAGGTTGCTTGTATTGGTGCTTGGCATCCAGCTAACGTTAACTGGACTGTTGCCAGAGCTGGTCAAAACGGTTACCACCACAGAACCTCTATCAACCACAAGGTTTACAGAGTTGGTTCTGGTGCTGACGAAGCCAACGGTGCCACCGAATTCGACAGAACCCAAAAGACCATCAACCCATTGGGTGGTTTCGTTAGATACGGTAACGTTAAGAACGATTTCGTCTTGTTGAAGGGTTCCATCCCAGGTGTTAAGAAGAGAGTTGTCACCTTGAGAAAGTCCTTGTACGTTGACACTTCTAGAAGAGCCACCGAACAAGTCAACTTGAAGTGGATCGACACCGCCTCTAAGTTCGGTAAGGGTAGATTCCAAACCCCAGCTGAAAAGCACGCCTTCATGGGTACCTTGAAGAAGGACTTGTAAGTTATTTAGTTTTAATTAAATATACATTTCTTTGATTCACTTTTTGTAAGGTCTTTTTTTGTAATCATCACCATTGAAAATCGCACACTGAAAAAAAATTAAGCTCATCTCATCATGTCATCGAGTAGACAGAATGTTGCACTTGTGAGGAACCCAACCCTTCCAGGCCAGACTACTCCAGAGCAGCGTTATTGGCGCGGGTACACCAACCCTCAGTTGGTCAAAGAAAACCACCCCATCACTCACATTCATTTTAACCCAGTATCTCCAAATGATTTTGCTGTGACCAGTTCAACTAGAATTCAGATCTTTCTGTCCAAGACTAGACAAGTTATAAAGACATTCTCGAGGTTCAGAGACACTGTTTACTCGGGAGAGTTCAGGTTCGACGGTAAGCTTTTGGTGGCCAGTGATGCCTCCGGTTTGGTGTCGATCTACAACAGCTACCAACCAAGAAACATCTTGGTGAGCTTGAACCCTTCGTCGCATCCAACACACGTCGCCAAGTTCCATTCCACTGTGGCCAACCAGTTGATCACTGGGTCCGACGACAGAGTCGTGCGTGTGTTTGACATCTCGCAGTCATCCAAGGGTCCGGTTGTCCAATTGGACGACTCCTACCACACAGATTATATCAGAAGTGCATGTTTCATACCAGGAAACCCTAACTTGATCACCACCGGGTGCTACGACGGTAAAGTCAGAATCTTCGACACCCGTAACTCATCGGGTTCTCAGTTGGTGGCATCCTTCAACCAGCAGAACCCGGTCGAAGATGTGTTGGCCATCTCCCCGTCCACCTTGGTTTCCGCAGGTGGACCGGTGGTCAAGATCTGGGACTTGTCCAGAGGCTCGCAGATCCACGAATTAAACAACTTCACCAAGAGTACCACTTCTTTGCATGACACCTCGGACCGTGGGTTGTTGGTTGGTTCCTTGGACGGCCACGTTAAGATCTTTGACTACACGACTACCAACTGGGAAGTAAAGTTTGGGTGGAAGTTTGGCTCCGGCGGTGTGTTGAGTTGTGCCGTCTCTCCTGCTGAGAACAACCACAAGCATTTCGTGACTGGGTTGACTTCTGGTTTGCTTTCCGTCAGAACAAGGAAAACAGAGCCTGTCGTTCAACAGGGTGTCAAACAAGAAAAATCAAAGGCCTACAGTAGAATGATGAGAGGTAAGGATTACACAGGTGACGAGGAACATAGAATAGTGAATGCCACCAGTCACCAAACCAAAAAGTTGAAGCCGTTTGAAAAGCATTTGAATGCTTTCAGATGGTCCGAAGCTTTGGACTCCGCTTTCCAGGTTGGTCTTCAAAAGGAAGTAACCATCACTGTTCTTAATGAGTTGAAAAAGAGAGGCAAAATTAGAATTGCGTTATATGGAAGAGACGAAATATCTTTGTTACCTATTTTGCAATGGTTTATTAGAAGCTTGGATGATGTGAGATCTATCAATATTGTTTGTGATTTCCTTGCTATTATTTTGGAGATGTATGGGCCTTTGATTGATAAGTCGGTTGATTTGGAGGAAGCTTTTGCTAATTTGTTGAAGAGAATTAACTTGGAGGTGAGGAAATGTAAGGAAGCTAATGAGATTGCTGGGATGTTGGAGTTGTTGACTGTATAGAATTGCATGAACAACGAATAACGAGCAACGAACAACGAACGAAGTGAGTTGTGAGTTTGAGTTTGAGTTTTTAGTCGTAAGTTTTGAGTTTAAGTAGAGGTTTACAGAAGAACTAGGTAATTTAATAGCGTAGGGTTTTGAGTTTTGAGTTTTGAGTTGTAAGTTTTACAGAAGAACTAATTTAATAGTGCAGGGTTGTGCATTGTGCGTTTTGAATTTCAGTAGAGGTTCACAATTTAATAGCGCAGGGTTGTGAATTTTGAATTTCAGTAGAGGTTCACAATTTAATAGCGTAGGGTTGTTTTGTTAGAGATTTACAAATTGAATGGCAGAACTATCAACTGGGAGATATTGAAAAATACTAAGCTTAATCTACATGTTGCATTATTAATTGGGTTATGAGTTTATTCTCTCTCACTCCGAAGTCGCATTACAACCATTAACCTATTTTACATACTCGCAATTCTAAAATACACTCCAAACCAGTTGGATCACCACCTGCGTTTTTTTCTCCTGCCATTGAATTCAGCCTTGCATTCTTCGGAACAAAACCACTTCAGAGTCAATTGCGTGGATCTCTTCATCCCAACACACTTGTAATGAAACCATTCCCCATTCTTACAATTTTTATTATCACACGCAATCATATCACCAAAGGAACCCTGCTTACAAAAGCAGTAGATCTCTTCAACCTCCTGTTCAACAGGCTCAATTTCCTCTATTGGTTGACGATCCACAAGTCTTGGACGACCACGCTTAAGCTTCCCCTTGACTTTTATTTTCTTCTCCCTGGGTACCTTGAGGATTAATTTGAGCCCTCTGGCATTTATTTTTTCCTCCTTCAAGGCCCGTTCGTATTCTTCTTTGGCCTCCTCATGTGACTTTAATGGGTTTGCAGCATAGTGTTTTTTCAACTGCTCACGTAATTCTTGATCCAGCAGAGAATTTGTAAATCCATCGCGAACTCGATTCAACTGATGGATTTCCTCATTTAACCACTGTTGATGGCTGATCAACTGGTTATTTACAGACCGAGCCTCGTGGATCGACTCTAAAGTGTATCTCTCTATGCCACGTCGTATATCTATGATTTGTTTGGTAAAGGCGCTCTCCAGCTTTCCATTTTGAATTTGTAGGAAAATGTCATCGAGTTGCGCCTGTAATTTCTCAACGCTAATGTTGCACGATTGGACCACCCACATCGAGCGGATCACATCGCACGGAAGATGATCGATCGTGGAAATGAACGAATTTCGTACGGAAACATCCATCTGCTTGTTTATCTTTAATTTTTTTTGTTCTCTACATTCTACATGCAGGTCGTCAACTGCGCGATGTCATATGCAGGTGCATGTTGCAGCCATAACCAAGAATAACCTCTTTAGTTTCGACCACTTATTTTTGTACCAATTCCTTGGCATCGTCATATAAAGCCATCTTTTTACGTCAATTATCACCATGATTGAAAAAAGAAGCACCTGTGGAACAGGAAATGACTATAATGGCGAGCATATGGGTGCAAGAATCCTGGCAGTTTTTGTCATAATGGTGGTTTCGGCAATTGGATCTTTTTTCCCTTTGATCGCGCAAAGTTCCCGTTTTCTCAGAATCCCAGGTTGGTGTTTTTTCATCACCAGATATATCGGCAGTGGTGTCATTGTAGCCACTGCATTTGTTCATCTTCTCGCCGAGGGCAGACAGTCGTTGACCGACCCTTGTTTGGGTGGCACCTGGGAAGATTACCCGTGGGCAGAAGGTATAGCGCTAATTGGTGTCTTCTTAATGTTCTTTTTCGACATAGTTGCTCACAAGAAGATTGAAGATAAAATTAGACTGAAGTCTATGCTCGAGCAAATGAGCATTGATGGCGATGAAGTTAAGGTAGTTATCCAACAGCATGACCAGAAAGGCACTGATGGTACTATAACCGAACAGGTTGAAAAAGTCGAGGATAATATTGCGCACAAAATCCTCAACTCATTTGTGCTAGAGTTTGGTATAGTTTTCCACTCTGTGTTTGTCGGTCTTTCTTTGGCCATTGCAGGGGATGAGTTTAAATCCCTCTATGTTGCTATTGCCTTCCACCAGATGTTCGAGGGTTTGGGCCTTGGTACTAGATTTGCAACCACCCCATGGCCTGCACACAGATGGTACATTCCTTGGCTCCTCTCGCTAGCCTATTCCCTTACTACTCCTATAGCCATTGCCATTGGCTTGGGTGTGAGAAAGTCTTACCCGCCCGGATCTAGCACTGCTTTGATTGTCACTGGTATTTTCGATGCTCTTTGTGCGGGTGTATTAATTTACAATTCCTTGGTGGAATTGATGGCTTATGATTTCATGTTTCTGAAAGAATTTCAAAATGACAAAGGAATGCTAAGAATGTTGGGGGCATATTTTTGTTTAGCTTTGGGTGGACTTGCCATGGCATTAATTGGTAGATGGGCTTAATTAGTTAAGATGATTTGAAGACAAGTTTAGATATACTAGTTGATATACAATTTTAGATATACTAGTTAATATACAATTTTAGATATACAATGGACAAGTTATATAGATATAAAAGTTCAATGAATAAGTTTCATAAATATACAAGTTTTATTTTTATATATACAAGTCATGTTCTATATACAAGTTTTATGTCCTAGACAATTTCAAATACTACCTTATCTTCAATGAAATCAACACTCTTGATTTTAATCTTATCACCCTCCAAGATTTCACCAATTTTAATACCATCTGGGTACTTGAAATTGAAAGTTTCGTTAATTTCCAATCTACAATTCAAGTTATTAAACCCCAACAAAAGAACAGAGATGCTATTTCCGAGTTTCGGATCAGAATTAATCATTATTTGAAAATTGATTTTCTCCTTGATCTCTCCTCTATTCAACATCTCTACGTACTCTCTCAAGAAAACCCCTTCCCAGAACTTGGAGGAAAACCTCAGCGCCCATTTGTTGACAACCTCCATACTGTGTAAGTGGTCCGCCATGTGCTGCGCTTTCTTGGGGTCAAAGTAGCGTTTTGCTTTCGACGCTTTCTTCATAAGGTACTCTTCAATCACCCAGTGGTTGAAAATGTCCGTGTACCGTCTCAATGGTGACGTCACATTGGTGTATGCGCTTACACCCAAAGACTCGTGGATCTGGGGACTCACTATGGTTTTTGAAGCCGTCATGATCGAGAGCAACTTGCTATTTTCTTGTCTGTCAGTCACCTCAATCCCGCTGTCAACCAATTCATTCACCTGTTTTCTCACATTAGGATCAAGTTTCATTTCCTGAGACCTGTAGATAACACCCACCTTGTTCTTTTTAGCGTAAAGCGCAGTGGCATGGTTGGCAAAAACCATCATTTCTGAAACAAGTAACTGCGATTTAGAGTCCAGACTCTGGGAATTATCCGAGCAAACCCTAATGCTTTTGGTTGAATTTGCTGGACGGATCTCATAATCACCATTGGGGAGGACCTTGAACTTAGAAGTTTTAGTGAATTCAGCGTTTGGATTCACTTTGATCTTTCCCTTGGACAAGTCGAATGTCAACCCCTTTCCAATTTTGGTCCGGTATTCTTTAAACATCTTGGAAATGTTATAGAGTTTGTACAAGTTGTCAAAATGGGCGTTTTTGCCGGTTCCATAATCGGCAACAAGATCTTCTCTTGACAAGAGATCGTGAACACGAGAATAAGTGTAGCCCTGAGGAAAGTTACTCACAGTTGCCAACTTAATGCCAATTGTGCTCTTAAGCAGAGAGTAGATCTGTTCTAACTCTTCGATGCTGATTTCTTGTTTTGTTATGAATTTTGACACCACGTCCTTTGTTATGTTGTACTGAACAACAAACAGTCTTGTATTGGTACCATCCACACCCAATCCTGCAATTTTTGAGATGAATTGAGGCAACATAACAGATACACGTTCAGGCAAATACGTGGTTCTACCCTTGGTGTATGCGATTTCATTCAACAACGAGTTTGGCTTGATGAAGGACGATGGGTTGGCCACATGCACCGAAATGACGTAGTTTTCTCCATCTTCATGAATAGAAATACCATCATCGATTTCATGAGCATCCGGCGAATCAATACAGTACACGGGAACATCCCCAAAGTCTTCTCTTATGGAAGAGAGAGGATCATGTTTGAAGAAATCACTCAAACCCGAGCTTTCTGTACCGCTAACGTCGTCTTTTAAAAAGTTTTCCATTCCCTTAGAAACTGGAGTTGCATCACCACTTGGTAATCCACCGTACTTTTCTATATAATCAAAGTACTCTTTGGATAATTCCGCTTTGACTGAAACACCATCGTTAGGGAACTTCAAAGAACGAGACCAGTAGACGGGGTTTTTGTATGCCTCCTCGCCCATCGACACCGCCAAGTCGTTAAGCATTGTGTATGCCCTAGAACGAGAGTATTCATAAGAGTATCCCACGGCGCCTGGGCTCATACCCACCGCCTTATCAACAAGACGAACCACAGACGTTAAACATGTTTCCGCAGCATAGTCGTTGGTGAAGTTACCCACAACGTAATCCTTCATCAAGTCCAAAACGTTTTTATACTTGAGAGGCACTGTCGTAGGTGCCGAAAGATAAAACTTAACAAACTGTTGTCTGTTTGCAGCACGTTTCAAGAACGCAACGGTGTCGGAAACAAGCTGGATGTTGCTGCTAGGAATGATGGTGACACTAGTCGGACTGGAACCTGGACTGTACTTGTCCAAGTTGTACAATCTTTGAAGGCTCTTGAGCGCTTCGATTAAAGCCAACACTTTGGGAACCGGGTACGATGTGTTGAAGTTTTTCGGACCTACCAACCGCACCTTCTTGTCGTTTGGATTGAACTGGTCTATGTAGTGTAACATATCGAAGATGGATATTGTCTTTGGAATTTTCAAGAAATCGCCTCTTTCATCACACTGTAAATGCTTGTGAATTTTCTCTAAATATGAAGTTACCCGAAAGGACTCTTCACTGGTTTGAATGGCCAAGTCGGTGAGTGCCGAGCCATACACTTTTCTGGCTGATACTGGTACAATATAAGTGTTTTCAGTGCTCGCTAAGTCTTTTGACGAGTATGCGTCAATCGAGGTCTTGACTTCTGAAATGTCTACCGAGTGATTGACATCTGAAAACCCTACTGGAGAGATATCCGGATGTTTAGTTTCCAAAGTCCAAAAGCTCATCAAGACGTCTTTGTACTTGATATCCACAGCACCTGGAAATCTAAGATCGATAGTGAACTTTTCGCAAAACACAATGTTTCCTTCGTCGTTGACTAATGTGTACGAAGAGGAGTTCAAACTTTGAGGGATCCCAACCACCAAGAAAAGACCAGATTTGCCATCGATGGAAACCAAGTCGCCAATTTGGATGGGATCAGTGATGGTCACTGGCGACACCGAAGCACTTCTAATCTGATCATAGATCTCGCTCTTCAAATGCGTCGTGGTGGTATTTAACCTCGAAGCCCACTTCTGAAACGTCTTGTCCCACTCTTGAGAAGAGTTGTGGAACCTTTTGAGTGTTCTCTCTTCGGAATTTTTACGGATTCCTGCAAGCAACTTATCGTTAGGAAGCGTCAAGTCTAGCGATGTGTTTGACGGGTCAAACGAGTAGATGTCAGTATCTACTTTCTTGGATCTTTTTAAGATGTCTTTAATGGTTTTGATATTGAAGTCCACATCATCTGCTTCTGTTGCATGTTGATCAGATCCATTTTTCAACGGTCTGGTGACACTGTTAAACCTTAGAAACCGGCGAAGGGGTTGCTGAGGGATCCTATGAAGCATGTAGTAAAATTTTGCTGATGGAGATATTTGATATTAGATCACGTGAATGAGAGATGAAGAATATTGTGATATTGTATTTACAAGTTTCTAATGTATTCACTAGTTTCTTATATATTTACTAGTTTCTTGTATATTTACTAGTTCTTTGTATATTTACTGTATTTATTGGATTCTTCTAAAATTATTTCACTTCTTCTTTATTCATTAGTTGGGTGATATCTTTTTAAAAAGAACAAGGGTATTCTAATGGTTGAAGTTTTTATATCTTACTTATTTTAAATAAGTTTATCATAATTAATCACATTCGTAACTTCGTCATCTCTGTTAAATATTAACTTTTACCATCATCTTCGATGACATAATCACATATTCATAAAACAACAACAAAACACACGTGATTTAGAAATCAACGCGTGGATGAAGGTTGAAGAGTTGATTATAGACGGATTCAAGTCGTATGCTACACGTACGGTGATTTCCGGATGGGACCACCAGTTCAATGCAATCACTGGGTTGAACGGTTCAGGGAAATCCAACATCTTAGATGCCATTTGTTTTGTTCTAGGCATTGCATCCATGAGTACAGTCAGAGCATCAAACTTGCAAGACTTGATTTATAAACGTGGACAGGCCGGTGTTACCAAGGCGAGTGTCACTATTGTATTTAATAACAGTGAATTATCAAAATCACCTATTGGGTTTGAAAACTGTGCAACTATCAGTGTTACGAGACAAATTATCATGGGAGGATCCTCCAAGTACTTGATTAATGGGCACAAAGCTCAACAGCAAACGGTACTTAATCTCTTTCAATCTGTTCAGTTAAATATCAATAACCCCAACTTTTTGATCATGCAAGGTAAGATCACGAAAGTTCTTAACATGAAGCCTTTGGAAGTTTTGTCATTGATTGAAGAAGCGGCCGGTACAAGAACATTCGAAGAGAGAAAAGACAAGGCACAAAAGACCATGGCAAAGAAAGAAGCCAAGTTGACGGAAATAAGGAATTTGTTGAAGGAAGAAATTGAACCGAAGCTTGAAAAGTTACGGAATGAAAAGCGTAACTTTTTGGAGTACCAACAAACGCAGATAGATCTTGAGAAGTTGAGTCGTATTGTGGCAGCGCATGATTACATCAAGTTGTCGACCAACTTCACCAACCATTCGAACTTTATGTCGCAACATGAATCCAAATTAGCGGAGTTAAACTTTGAGATCGAGAGGCTTAATTTGGAAATCAAGAATTTAAATGTGGATTTAAACCAGGTCAAGCTCCAGAGACAATCGGAGCTGAATAGTGACGGGAAGATCAAGGAGTTAGAACAAGAAGAACAGAAGCTTAGTAACGAGGTGACCAGATTGGCGACATCTAGAGATATCACTGAGGATAATTTACGAGAAGAAACATCGAAACAAGCCAAGCTTCAACAGCAGATTGCTGAGATTAACGCAAATTTGGATACCAGTCTTCAGAGTTATGGGGACTTCGAAAGTAGATTCAATGAGAGTAACAATGAATTGGCTGCGTTGAAAGAAGAATACAACAAAAAAGAGGAGTTGCTTTCGACATTATCCACTGGTGTTGCAGCCGACGGTAGTTTGAACAGTGGGTACCAGTCCCAACTTAACGAAGTCAAGGAAAAGCTCAACTATGCTAGTACGTTCATTCAAAAGTCGAACTTGAAGATTTCACATTTACAAAATCAGATCAAGAATGATGAAATCAAGCTTAATACGGCCAGAAACGAAAACGAGCAGCTTCTAGAGAGTGTGACCAAGTACAAGTCGGAGATTCACAACAAAGAGTACGAACTTAATAGCAAGCTTGGGTTTGATCCGGTGCAGCTGTTGAATGAGTTGCGTCAAAGAGAAGGTACTTTGGCTAGTAGAGCAGAAAAGTTGAGACAAGACTTACATTACATGGAGAGAGAGGTTGGAAACATTGGGTTCAATTACCTGAAGCCACATGCGAATTTCGACGATTCGATGGTGCGTGGGATTGTTGCACAACTTTTCAACTTGCCTCCAAGTTCAAACGACAAGGCATTAGCTTTGCAGGTTTGTGCGGGTAACAGATTGTATAATGTTGTTGTGGATAACTCAGATATCGCCACACAATTGCTTGAGAAGGGTCAACTTAAGAGAAGAGTGACGATTATTCCATTAGATAAAATCAGCGTGAGGTCTGTTGAGAACAGTGTTGTTGAGCACGCCAAGCAGCTTGCACCACAAAAGGTTGAGCTTGCGCTTAATTTGATTGATTTTGAAAATGAATTGTTAAGAGCCATGCAGTTTGTGTTTGGCTCTACGTTTATTTGTCAAGATCCACATACAGCCAAGACGGTTACGTTTGATCCTAAGATTAGATCGCGGTCGATTACATTGGAAGGAGATGTGTATGACCCAGAAGGGAACTTGTCAGGAGGATCGCGTAAGAACGGTTCATCCATATTGCTTAAGATCCAAAATTTCAACAATTTGAGCCTGGAATTTAACAAGGTTGACGAAGAATTGAGGCAAGTTCGTGGGGAAATCAACCGGATAGAAGGGTTGGTCAATAGTACCAAATCTCTTCAGAATGAAATCGACTTGAAAAAGTACGAATTATCGTTATTGCAAAAGAAAATTGAAAGTAATCCATCTGCAATTATCTTAAAAACCAACGAAGCCAATGAAAATGAGATATTGACGTTGACAGAACAAATCAAGACAGAAACCGTCAACTGTGAAAAGTACCAGAATGAAATGAGTAAAATCACCAAGGATATCAATGAATTCCAAAGTGACAAAGGAAAGAAATTAAAGGTTTTGAAGAAAGAAGTTTCTGAAATGAAGCAGTTTCTTCAACGCAAACAACAAGATTTAGAGAAGCAAACAGACCATTTCCAACAAATCCAGATCGATAACGAACAGCAGAAGTCCGAGTTGAACAACATGCAAGAACAACTCAAGGCAAATGTTAACACGATCCAAGATTTGGGAAACGCATTCAACACAATCAACACCAACATCAATGAGCTGAACAACAAGTTGATGATTTGTCGGACGGAACTCGAAGAAGAGCGTGCCAACTTACTTAGTCTTGATGAAGAAATCAACGAGTTGATTCAAATCATCAAGGACAAGACGTCTGCCACCAGCAACAGCAAGCTCGAGATCCAGAAGCTCTCGCACGAGTTGGAGAAGTCGGAGAACATCACCAGCAGTCTCAAGGCCAAGTTGGACGAGATCATCCACGAGAACGACTGGGTGACCGACCAGAATGTCGTGGATAACTTGATCCAGCAGTCAGGCAACATCAACCTCGAGGACGGGTACGCTCAGTTGGCCGTGCTTGAAGACAAGTTCCAGAGCATGAAGCGGAAGGTCAACCCCAACATCATGAGTATGATCGATAACGTGGAAAAGAAGGAATCTTCGTTGAAGCAAATGGTCAAGACCATCGAAAAAGATAAGAGCAAGATCGTCAACACTATCGATAAGTTGAACGGATACAAGCGGGACACCCTCAACCAGACGTACCAGAAGGTTTCGGAGGACTTTGGGCAGATCTTTGCAGATTTATTGCCCGGATCGTTTGCCAAGTTGGTGAGTGTGGATATGATGGACGTGACAAAGGGGTTGGAGGTGAAGGTTAAGTTGGGAGAAGTGTGGAAGGAGAGTTTGGTGGAGTTGAGTGGTGGTCAGAGATCTCTTATTGCGCTATCATTGATCATGGCTCTTTTACAGTTCAAGCCTGCTCCAATGTATATTTTGGACGAGGTTGATGCGGCTCTTGATTTATCCCATACACAGAATATCGGTCATTTGATCAAAACGAGATTCAAGGGTCTGCAGTTCATAGTTGTTTCGTTGAAGGAGGGTATGTTTACCAATGCGAACAGGGTTTTTCGGACTCGTTTCCAGAATGGTACTTCGGTTGTTTCTGTTATGTGATAGGTTAGGAATATGTGCTATAGTGATTAAAAAGTATGTAATGACAAATGATTTGTAAGAAGTGGGCTCATTGGTTTTGACAAATTACAATATACACACTAGTATGTCGATGTTAACTATAACGAGAACTAGTTGCAACGAAAACTATTAACCACAAAACTATTAACTACAAAACTATTAACTACAAAACTATTAACTACAACGAGATCTATTAATAAATGAAAAACTTCTCTCACTCACAACTCACTTCGTTCGTTGTCGTTCGTTCGTGTCCGTACACGACAAAAGAACCCTCAGACCTGTACCTAAAATTAGTTTGAAAAAAAAAATAACACCTAACAACAAGGGACTCGTGCCCATATATAGCTAGATGGTGCATTCAATTCAAATGACTCCGTATGATTACGACGAAAAGAAGAATGGAAATAAGTTTAGAGGAGTCAAAAGCAAGATTATCGGTGGAATAACGTCGATTATAATAGTACTATCATTTATAAGGTTTTTCTTTGGAGGATATGGATTGTACCAACCAGACTTCAGCGAGCTTAGTAACGTGCAATACTTTGATTTGGCACATTACGTAGGATCCGGAAATGGGTGGCAGTATGAAGAACGGGTGTTGTTCTGCGTTCCATTGAGAGATGCGGCTGCGCACTTGCCTATGTTTTTTGGGCACATGAAGAACTTGAGCTATCCACATAACTTAATAGACTTAGCATTTTTGGTGTCTGATTCACTGGATGACACCATGGGCGAGTTGAAGCGCCATCTTAACGAGATCCAAAACGATCCCAACCCCAAAATGAGGTTCGGAGAAATCGAAATCTTCGAAAAAGATTTTGGCCAAGTTATCGGTCAAGGATTTTCAGATCGTCATGGGTTTGCAGCACAGGGGCCTCGTAGAAAGTTGATGGCACGTGCCAGAAACTGGTTATGGTCGGTTGCAATCAAACCATACCACTCGTTTGTGTATTGGAGAGATGCGGACGTGGAAACCGTTCCTCCGACGATCTTAGAAGATTTGATGCATCACGATAAGGATATTATAGTTCCAAATGTGTGGAGACCATTGCCAGACTGGTTAGGCAACCAGCAACCGTACGATTTGAACAGTTGGCAAGAATCTGATGGGGGATTACAATTGGCGGAATCCTTGGATGAAGACGCTTGTATTGTGGAAGGATACGTTGAATATCAAACATGGAGACCACATTTGGCATACTTGAGAGATCCATACGGAGATCCTGAGGTTGAGATGGAATTGGACGGGATTGGAGGTGTTTCGATTTTGACCAAAGCAAAGGTGTTCCGTTCAGGAGCCCATTTCCCTGCGTTCTCGTTTGAAAAGCACGCCGAAACAGAAGCTTTTGGGAAATTGAGTAAACAGATGGGGTACCTGGTGATTGGATTGCCACATTACGTCATCTGGCACATCTACGAGCCCTCGTCCGATGATTTGAAACATATGGAATGGATGGCCTTGGAAGAAGTCAGACAAGAGGAAGAAGCAAAGATCAAAAAGGTCTACGATAAGGTTTGGGATAAGGCTTTCGACGATGTCCAATTGGATTGGCAGAGAGAAAGATCAATGTTCTTGAAAAACACAGACATGTCTGGTTTAAGGAAAATCGAGGTGGATTGGAGCGGTGTTGACGAATGGGCTATAGATAAGTCTCAATCCGATGAAATCAGATTGGCTGATTTCAATCCATAATCGTGTATATTATTAAACAGGTTTCAGATAGATGTAAAAACCTCTTATGAACGTCTGGTGTGTTTTGTGGTGCATATTATGATAAGAAAACTCCAAGTATTCTTAGAAAATGGCAGTTTATAAGCAAAGTGGACACTCTTATAGCGAAGAAGATATGGCTTAAATCATGGCTTACCAAGGTGACATTTCCGGGATTTACAACCACAAACGAAAAGTGCCGCCCATGTTTTACATAACATCAGCACATTGGCTTACTAAATGCATGAAAAATGCCACCGAAACGGCATCATTATGGCTCAAGCCATAGCGCTGGTTACCGATCAGTTACAAATTAAACTATAGGGGTTCATCTTCATTAATTCCTTTTGGTAATATTAGTGCATCTTCTATTATGTACGAATATATCCTTAAAGAAGCCTAAGATTTTTCACTCTAAGAAACAAAGTTTTTCAACAATCAGTCTCTACCATGCAAGAATGTAAGATCATTCCACTTAAAATGGTGATCAAAAGCGTGTTTTTGTGGAATTTTGACATTTTTCGGACATCGAAAGAACTCAAGTCTCCGTTGAACCAATCTGGATCTTTTAAACTTAGGCAATGATGGTCAGGGGAACATACCTTTAAAAAATATTTTTAGTTGCAAAATTAGTCAGGTGACCAACATTTTGAAGAGAGTTCACGTGAGGGGTTCTTCATGATTGTGCACGTAATTCTTGGCCGATGAGTTCATTTAGCATTTACTGTATATTTTTTTAATTTGTAAACAATCAGACAATTGCGATTATTGAATAATAGAGAAAATTCTGGCTCTGAAGACCCTTGGTATAACTCTCTTGTTTACTATTATTACATGTAAACAATACCACAAACTGCATCAAATCTAATAAATTTACCAGACCTCTATTCAACGGCTTCCACTACAACTCCTATTGCGTATACAAAACTAATTGACTCGTACATTCATCCTGATGAGAATTGAGCATTCTATAGCAATTTGGGGAATATGTGTCTAGATCGGATCAGCGCCTAAAATAGATCTAATCTGGATTCACGTATTACCGTTACGCTTTACAATAGGCAAAAGGCCTGTATTTGGAGAAAAAATGACAATAATGGGTCGCTTGCAGACTTACTAGACGAGCAGCGGCCGGCTAAACAATCGGGAGCTTTTGTGGAATTACCACAAAAGTATTGTACGCAACCGTCAAACTCCAAATACTACTTGGGTTTGTCTGAAACTAAATGGATCTACCTCTTCACAAAAACGGACAGAATTATATAAAGAAGCGAATTTCCAAATTGCAAACTTCACAAGTCCAACTCCGTCCAACTCCCTACATTCGTTCTAAAATGAGATACTCTGCTTTATTATCCTTGGCTGCTTACGCCGTCTCCGCTCAAGCTGCTGCTTTTGACTACCAAAACGTCACTGTCACCGCTGAAATTACCAGCACTTCTACTTCTGACTACTGTCCAGAATCCGAAACTTCTTCCGTGCCATTGACCACCATCCCAGTCACTGTCACCGTCGACGACGTTGTCTCTGTCTACACCACCGTGTGCCCAATCTCTGAAGCTGAAGCCTCCGCTTCTGCTGCTTCTGCTGCCTCCGCCGCTTCTGTTGCTGCTCAACAATCCAACTGGGTCGCTGCTACCACCACCACCCCAGCTGCTCCAGCTGTCGACGAAGTCAACGGTTCCCTGACCACCACCCTTACCCAAGTCGTCACCCTCCAACCATCTTCCGTCGACCAAGACGTCACCGTCACCACCGAAATCGTCAGCACCTCCACCGACGACTACTGCCCAGAAGAATCTTCTGCTGCTCCACAAGACACTGAATCCACCCCAGCTGCTCCAGTTGTTGCCGCTGTCACCACCTCTGTTCCAACCTCTGTTGCCCCAGAAACCTCCTGTCCAGAAACCACTGCTGCTCCAGAAACCACTGCTGCTCCAGAAACCGTTACCATCTACATCACCACCACTGAAGTTTCTCTTTCTACCATCGAAGGTGCTTGTTCCGCTCCATCTACCTTGGCCGTCAGCAGCGTCTCTTCTTCCGCTAACTCTACTGCTTACAGCTTCCCATCCAGCTCCGTCGTCTCTGTCCACGAGGGTGCTGCTAACTACTACGGTATGTCTGCTTACGCCTTGGCTTTGATCCCATTGGCTGCTTTGTTCTAAGCTAACTAAAATATTATCACAATTATTTTAAAGCTAGAATTTTACTTCTCCAGGATGTCATTTATACAAGTGTAATATTTTACTACGAGTTGTTCATCCTGATTATCTATCTCTTGATATATAGATCTTACAGCAATACCAGTATTCGGTTTTTTAGGAATAGACTTTTGTTTTCAGAGAATGTAATTCAAATTGCCGCAAAATTCTTACCCCTTTTCGTCTCCACTTTCTCGCTACTGTTGATCTAACCTCGATTATTAATATCCGTGCAGAAAAATATGTTTGTGGTAGGAAATGTCAGGCGTTCACGGCATTCGGTTTCGTATGTTTACGTTATTCGTGTTGACATCGATACATGACTGTCAAATGATTTCAAATGATTGTTTACTTTGATCAGCACTGTTTATCAAATAGATCATATTCATTACCACCTCTACGGAATTGTCATAATTTCACCGCCTTTTTAGTCCTAAACATAAACACGTTTCTCCATGCATTCATTTAAGAGATATGGCATGACAAAGGTGCATTTGGTTATAGTTGTACATGCAGTTTTGTACTAATCAACTTTGTGAATACGGCCCAAAGTTAGTAGCACAAATTGGTATCTGTGTTCCGGATTGGAATTTTCAAGGTGACGATAATTTGACGGAAATTGTTGGATTTCTGGCGGACTACAGTACAAAGGTGAATTACCAGGGTTACTTCCAGATGTACAGAAGTCATGTTAGATTAGTTTATTCTGGAAGCGGTAGTGATAGCGTCTCCTAGTATCCTGGGTGAAAAGCTATTAGCGGAAGATTTTATAATGTAAGGTGCATTGTAAGATGCATATAAAAACTTAAAAGATTAACTAACGAAGCAGATCTGTTATATAAATACCTTCGGTATTGTGACAGTTCAGAATCAGAGTCAATGAATCTACCGAAGTATCGAGCAAAGCTATTTATAGGGAAGGAGACATTTGTCACTCCTAAACTATAGGTCTAACAAGTCAATTAGTTTGGATATGTCAAACTGATTGAATTTGTAATGTTCATAAACAGGCCATAAATTTTGAGTATAAGTTGGTTGCGTGGTCTAGTTGGTTATGGCATCTGCTTAACACGCAGAACGTCCCCAGTTCGATCCTGGGCGGAATCATCTTTTTGAATTTTTAGATATCGGTTGTTTTTGAAGGAACCTGCATTGAATGAACCTGTCAAGATGAATTCAAATCAAAATATAATTGATAGATCAAAGGATAATGAATACAACATATCAAACGATAGTCCAAATAACATATCAAACGCTACTCCATCAAACATATCAAACGATGGTGAATACATTGTATCACTGATGAATCAACATTTTAGGTACGTCCTATAATATTTACATGCTACTAATTACAATCAAACCTATCATGTTAGTAATGTTAATTAATACCACTTCATTTCGTGTTAGTTGATTTCAGGCTCCGCCCAGGTAATATCTTAGGACGTATCATGACGATAACGCATAAAGCATAATCATATGTGGTTAAAATAAACATACGATAAAAAGTTAATGAAAAAATTTGAGCGTTCGATGCTTAAATAGTGAAAAGTGTGTACTGAGGTTTACGCGTTCGTGTATTTACTCACCTTACTATTTTAGAGTGGTATACAGTCAATTCCGATAACCAATGGGACAACACGTCAGCGCGCTTGATCAACTCGATTTCGGCAGTGTCGTCGTCGTCGTCGTTGTCAATGGTGGACTTCAAAATACCCTGCTGGGTGTTCTGAGCCGACTCGTCGTTCAAGGTGTCGTACTTGATGTTTAAGGCGCCGACGTTATCAAAACCAGTTCTTTGTTCAAATGCAACTTGATCCTTTTGGGACAATTCACTCTTCACAACCGGGGGAAGACTCGAATGTATGAACCGAAACCACGTTTCCGCAAGCTCGTGCTCCTCTTTGGGCGAACTGTTCAGCGTCGAGAGGAATCTAAACAAGGTGTCCAACGATCTCTTTGTAAAAGGAAAGTCGATTTCCATGTCGTTTCCGTCTTTAGGTGTTAAGAATGCAGGGTGGGTGATGGTGGTGGCGGCCTTCATATTGGACAAGATCTCTCTGGCGTTCAAAGTCAAAGGCACAGGCTTGTTTGGGCTTGTTTCAGACGTGATAACTTCTCTTTCAAAGTCAAGCTTCACGTTATGCAACTTGCCCACTAGAACCAACTTCTTTAGTAACAGCTCTAGTTCATTCTGCGAAATATTCAATTTGGCCTGAAGGAAATCAAACTTAACTGTCAGATACGCCTTTAGGTAGTTCATTATCAAGTTCTTTTTCAAGTTGATGACGATTTGCTTGGATGCGAGATCAAATATCTCATCCTTTCCTAGCAAAGAATCCGATGATCTGATTGTATCAAGAAGACCACACACCTTTGGCAAATGCGACGAGTCGTAAAACTTCTTGAGCTGGATTAGAACAACAAACTCAGGCAATGACGAGTACGTGCTGGTTTCTTGTGATTCAAATGGATTGAATTGGTTTTCGCTGAGTAACGAGCACAATGCTAGGTATTTTAAGATTTTCTTTTTCAATGAAGAACCTGCCTCATCATAGCTGTTGAACGAATCATAAAACTCCAAACGCGCCTTCTCGTAGTTGCCTCTGTAGAACTGAATCTTGGCGCCGCACTCCTGTATGACACCAATTAACCTAGGGTGTGTCACGGCCGTTGTGATCTTCATACTCTCCTTGTACAACTGGTTGAGCTTGGTGAGGTTCAACGGGGTTATCAGCGACAAGTACTCGATTTCCGCTGCAATCACGTCCAATGAAAACAGCCTCTTGTTGAAGTCAGATACGACGGCAAGCTTGTCGTTTATGCTCTCGATCAATTGCTTGCTCTGGGTAAACTCAGCGTCCTCCAATCTCTTCTTAAGCTTGTTAACGCTTATCTTCAACCAAAGACGGTCGTATCCGCCGCTCTTGACACTGGTACTATCCAAAAATCCCAACACAATATCGTACAACTTCTCAACGAACCCTGAATTACCCGATGATGAATAGTTGGTAACAATCTTGTTGATTGATTCCTCGCCATATGTGCCACTGACTTTTGGTAAAACCTCCAACAACTCTTCCAAGTACCCCAATGCCTGGTCATGCTGTCCTGCGTTGAAAGAAATCTTGATCATCTGTTTGAAGGACTTGAACACGTACGTTACATCTTCATCGCCGTCTGTTTGTGAGCTGGTGATGGCTTTTAATGCTTGTATTGCTGCTGTTGTGTCGTCGTACTTTAATCCTTTCGCCGTGTAGTATCTACTCTCAAAGCTAGAATCTTCTTCATCGTTGTCTTGTTCTATGTCATTGCTTGATTCGTTTCCAGATTCATTGCCTTCTTCGTCATCTTCAAACTCAAACTCGTAGGACTCCTCACTGTAGAATTCTTCGTCTGACATCTTTTTTTATTTCGATCTGATTTGATTATTTTAGTGATATGACAGGATTTTAAATGTTTAAAAGTTTATGAGTGAATGTTTATTTAATTAGATTTTTATTAGGGAAATGTACATTTATTAGGGAAATGTATATTTATTAGGGAATTGTATATTTATTAGGGAATTGTATATTTATTAGGGAAATGTATATTTATTAGTGTAAAATATGTTTGGGGTGTAAGGGTTTATGAATAAGCAATAGATGAAAACTAGGAATACATTTAATATGGTAGACCTTGTTTGATTGAGAATAATCGATTAGAAACTAATGTTATTCCCAGAAAATAGGTAATTCGTAATGAAAAGTACATTGTCTAGAAAAGTTACAAGAGAATCTTTCATCAGCTGAGAAATGGGAAACCAAACGGTTGGTGAAAAGTGGAATTAAATATTTGTATATTCCACCTGAGAAGGGCTTCAAGTTGGTTCAGCATAAAAGAGAAGACTTATGTGTTCAAAGTGAAGTCTAGGTCGAGATTTGACTTGTTGTTTAGAATTCCGTGGTTTAGGCAAAAATTTTTGGGCAAACTATACTGCAAACTTAGCATTTAAAACTGAGCTCCAGACAAAAACGCTAAACTAGCTTTATAGAGAAGGTGCAAAAATAGTAACTAGAGTGAGAACATCATTAGCTGGAAACTGAATTCTGTACTTGAAAAATCTGTAAAGTAAATTGGATAAGAGTATGTAGGGGAGTTTATGTAAATATTTATACTAAAGTAGATTTCCAGGAAATCTTATATTGCCTGTCAATTCAATGATAAATCTCCAAGCACTAAATGTTACACTTTTCTCCACAATCATCTATCCTAATATTGAAAAAGAATTTCAAACATTTCAAGAAATATTGCAAAAGTTTAACAAATCAATTTCTGTACACAAGTTCAATAAATCTATTTTTTAACAATTCATTGAAAAACACATTAGTGGTTTAATTAAAGATATAAAATTGAAACATTGAATAATGTGACTTCACCAAATAACATTGTCAGTGAGTTTGACATTTAATTTTCAAAGTCACGAAAATCCGATATAGTGTAACGGCTAGCACGGTCCGCTTTCACCGGGCAAACCCGGGTTCGACTCCCGGTATCGGAATATCCATTATCTTTTTGTATATTTCAAGTCCAGTTTAGTGTTCAAATTAGTGGTTCAATTTCAATTTCAATTTTTTCATATTTAGACGAAGTACTGAAATCAAAAATTTTATTTACACACCATTCACAAAACGATATTCACAGTATACACAGAATAGACGTCATCTGCTCATATGTAGCATTCTTGTTAACTGAAACGGAATGTGTCTTTTAAATGCAGTTTATAATTGACAGGACAATACAAAATAACACAAACGTTAACCCACGTTAAACGCGAATTGTGTATCGTGGGAGATGTTTCATAATGGTTGGGTAATAGGTTTATGGTAAATTCAGAAGTTAATAGAACAATTTAGTTTATAAGTTTCATTGAAGATCAGTGCAGATCAGTAATGTTTGTTTTCGGATTACGCAGAAATAATTAATGTATGTCTTCCGATGTAACGCAGAAGTAATGTATGTTTTTTAATGTATGTTTTTCAATGTTAACGAGTGCTAAAGAAGTCAATGTTGAAGAGTGCTGAAATCAATGTTGAGGAGCTGCTCAATAAATTTCTAGCTGCAAAAAAAAAGACTTGACTCGAATCTGCAAAAAAAGAAAGGAATTGACACGGACAGGAATCGAACCTGCAACCGTTCGATTTGGAATCGAAAACTCTACCATTGAGCCACCGCATCACCCTTGGTCAAAAAATTGGAGATGTTATATTGGACGAAACAAATAAAGTTTCAATGAAAGTTTTGCATTATCTCAATACACATTCTTAAGATAGAGTTTAGGTTTGTAGAAAGCCGTAGATCTAACCCCATGATTCGTACACAATATGCATAGTAAAAGATGCAACTTGGAAGGATAAAATATGTACGTTGAAATAATAAAGATGCAAATGAGAAGATAAAAGATGCAGGTAACGGATTAAGAGAAATGGATAAATGATAAAGAGGTAAGTAATTGAAAAGTAAGCAGTTGAAATCATGCAGCTCCTACAAAATATGATTCTACCAAATATAAACCATTTATTAATACCCATTATACAGACAGTATATGATAACTCCATTTAAACTTTTGTAAACATATGCAAAGAAAGATGGCAATTAAAGCGAAGATTACCAAGAAGTAAGTAAAATGTAGTCGATGAGGTTTCTTTTTCGGTTTGAGTTTTAGGATGGGGACCGGAGGTTTTTCTATGAGGGATATGGGAATCCGTATGTTTTCGTAATGTTTCTGATGTTTGGAGGAGACGTTGCCTATGTAGTAGGGGGCCAACATGTTGAGTGCGTCGTCTGAGTGAGCCACGTCCTCGAAGGCTTCGGTGGCATCCACTCCACCACAGTCGTAGAGCACCTCGACGCCGCCCGGATGATCTTTGGCGAAGATGGTCACGTCGTAGACTTTGTTGAAGATAATCATCCATAGATCGTCAGGTTCTTGGTGCTGCCGCACTTCATCTATGGAGACCACCCTGGAAAGCTTTGATACTGTGGGGGTCAACAGCGGGGTGTCTTCATTAATGCTCAAATCGACGTAGCCTTGTAGTCGCAGCGGGCTTGCTGTGTTTTCTCCCATGTGTTCTCTATAAACTTGCGTAGCCTCTTCTCTGTACTTTTCAGATTGCATGGTGGGCCGGCCCGAGATCATGTGGTTAGGGGAATGTTCGATGTGTGGGGGTGATCGTGAGTGTTCTATAACTGTATCCATACCCTAATATCCTGATGTTTGCTGTGAATTGGCTCTTTTCATGGGGCTAGGCTTCAATTCAACACTTTTGCAAGAGGGGTGTTTCAAAGGTTTTCCTGACATAATCAAGCGTGACAAAAAGTCAGGTGGGACAAAACCTACAAATTACAAAACCGTACAATAGACGGGGAGTCTCTACATGGGGGACCTACAATGTATCTAGACACATTTCTTCTGCTGGCAAGCTTAAAAAATTTTTGTCCAAATCTTTTGTGTGACATCGACGACAATTTGAAAATCGAAATAAATTTAACAACAGATCAAAAATGAGTAGAAGTGCAGGAAGAAGGGTTGATTTTGAAAAACAAAAACAAATTCTTAGGGCATTACTCAAGGAGCCTGGCAATAAGACATGCGTAGACTGCAAGACCTCCAAAAACCCCCGCTGGGCTTCTCATAGTTTGGGTTGTTTCATTTGTATTCGTTGTCTGGGTATCCACAGAAGCATGGGAACACATATATCCAAGGTCAAATCCGTTGATTTGGATGCTTGGAACGACAATGAGATCGAAAACATGGTCAAGTGGGGCAATGACAAGGTGAATTTGTTTTGGGAAAGTAGATTACCCGAAGGTTATGTTCCTAACGAGCTGAAGATTGAGAACTTTATTCGTACCAAGTACGAGATGAAAAAGTGGGCCGAGCTGACTCATCTTCCAGATCCAATGACTATTAAGGGTGGAAGACCTCCTGCGACCGTGCCTCAGCAAGCTGCACCTCAACCTGCTCCAGTCAGAGCTCCAGTCAGACAGGCCGCACCAGCACAACAGGCCCCTCCTGCACCTCCAAAAGCTGTCAAGAACCTTCTTGATGATGATTTTGGCTCCTTCACTGCTCCTACTCCAAGTAAGCCTGTGCACACACAATCAGCCCAATCCACCGGAGGTAGTATGAACTCGAGACCAGACTTGAAAAAGTCCATTTTGTCATTGTATTCTACTCCATCATCTTCACAAACTGCAATTAGACCTGCTAGCTCCGGGTTTAACGGAAACAGTGTTAATAATAGTACTCCTTCAATCAACAGCATTGACAATTTATCCAACTCGTTGAGCGGGTTGACCTTTGCACCTGTCAATGCCCTGTCTGCACCTGCAACGCCTGCACCTGCTGTTCCTCAAAAACCAACTCAGTCCAAATGGAATAATGAATGGTCGGATGACTGGAAATCAGACAATCAATGGAAATCCTCCCAACCAAAAATGGATGATGAATTGTTCAAGAATGTCTGGGGGTAGTTATAGAGTTAATAGAAAATAACTAAGGTGAACGATTAGTAGTGTAAGAAGTGGTTAAGAAACGGGTATTAAATTGGATGCAATGAAAAAAGTGAGTTATTCAACGTGAATCATGATCAATTCTTAATTATGAGTTTTTCATAATTCTTAAGCATCGGTTTTTCATAATTCTTAATTATCAGCTCTTCATTATCATTTATTAGTTATCACTAGTGAAAGACTGAAAGATTCAAGTGTCAACTTGAAGTACAAAAGAAACCATTCTTGGTCATGTTACATTCTAAGTGATCTTTTGGTTAATGTGTGATTAGACATCACAAACAAATTCACAGTCTCTTGTTAATGAGTCCATAGATACTTTTATATTGTCATAAATATTGTGAGTCTAGTTACCTAATAATAAAATGGTTAATGTTAAGAGTTACTTGAGTTCAAGGTTTCTTGACAAATTGATTCTAATAAAAATAATTTTTGATCATTTCTTAAGATTTTTCATTTACTAAGACAATTAAAACAAAGACTCTGTCTCGCCTTCTCTCCATATCTAATTACTTACTAAATATATCATATTTGATATTTTGATAACGCTTAACCTAAGAAGATGAAACGGCAAACTACAATCGTGAAAAAACCACCCGAAAGAACACTGGTTACAGCTCAATTGAGAAGAAGGAGAACGTACCCGTTACAGCTAGACTAAAAGCAGAGACTTGGAGCAAAACAGTGCAACCAAAGCGGGACGAGACTAAACAGAGTACAAGAAAGGTGTCAGAGCGAAAAAGTATACAAAGAGCTGACAATATGATGGTATAGAACAAGCGAAATATGCCTATTTGTTGCTAACCACATAAATATTCACACACCAAATGCTCAACAGTATGACAGATTATTTCATTTTTATGTAATTATGATTAGTACAATTTCTATTATGCACTGTACAATCGTTTTGTATTTGAAGCTAAATTAGAAAGAAATGAAGTACCAACAGCGAAGATTCTTAACCTAAGTTTTCTGAGGTTTCACAAAACACTGTACAATTCAATTCAACTAAAAATACCAAGAACAATGCCTGGCTACGAGAAAATTTTATTCATTTAATAGTTATGTAGTCTCATGATATCCGAATTTGGAAGGCCGACGATCATAATCGAGGGAATGCTCTTTTAGCATTAGAAAAATATTTTTGTGTATTTGCAGCCAAAACCGTCCTGCATTAACGGGTCCGTACTAATTTTTCGCTCAGAACTGGTACTAAAGCCAACAATCTCAACACAGATCGACCTCTTATAATGTACATTATATTGACTAACGGTATCACTATTCAAAAATCCCACAATTGAACATAATTACCATAGCATGCACTCAAAGAAAAACATTCCGCGTTACCCCCACCGCCTATGTCCCAGCAAAGTAGCGTCCTTGAAAAAGTTGTCATAGTTCAAATTCACGCAGAATTATCAAGCAAATATTAGGTCCACTAAAATATAAGAAACTTCAAGAACACAAGATATTGAACTTTTAGGGGATAACAACTTATGAGTTATGCTGTTTGGGTGGCTTAGAGTGATGATTGACAATTGAGAGCTCATATTCCAAAGTATCTCTTTTTACTCGAGACTCAAATGGTACTTTTCGAAACTAGACCCTTTGTGAGACGTCTTGATACCTTACAATTAATCATTATTTCCATATCTCTTTATAAAAACAATGCCAATTTGGAACATGTTCCTTGTAGCTTGAATTGTACAGCCTACTATGAATTTCTGATAATTTCTGATTACAATTATTCGCTTTTGTTATTGAATAGTTCAGTTCAATAAATGTACTCTAAAAGATGACACAAGTAATTTTAGATGGTGATTTCAACAAGTATTCATTTCATCATAAATGAATCTAATTGAGACAAACGTAGTGATCAACTCAAATATGTTTCGAGTTCACTAATGCCGGTATAACAGTTATTGAGATCCATATATCCACAAGATTTGTTTTCAACCTTTAGTATCATTGCCATCTATTTTAGACGAGTATAATCATCTGAGGAAAATGCCTCTAAACCAGCAAGTTCTTCCGGTGTCATTTTATGATTATGCAATCGAACAATTTGTTTTTCTGTTAATTTTGCAACCATCTTTGGTGAACACACATCACGTGTCAATAAATACGGTAATCGAAAGCATATTAGAGATCGTATGAGCAAAAGATCCGAAAAACCATTACCTGCGACATAAAAGGCTTTCACAATTAACCAAAAAACGAACAGATTGGATCGTTATTCTTTAATAATATTCTAATAATTATACAATTTACAATTGCTTTAGTTCGATCATTATACCTCTAGACACAACAACTCAAGTAACTTCGTATTAATTGAATAGCTTATCTTTTGAAATATTATATATCATGTACAGTACAGAATTTGCTATTAGGGACTCGAAGTTTGTGATAGCTTATATTAGCTTGAACATAACACAGGTCATAAGCCAGGACATAGCGGAGTAGTAGACGGTGAGATGTTGCTAACACAATCCCATCATTCGAAATTGCTTGCGTATTTTCAGTCGAGGTCTATATGTTAAGGGATATAAAACTGCTGAAGAAAACACCTCTTAGCTTACAGAACAAGAACTCAGTGTTTATTAAAAAAAACGGCATACACTATACAACTAGAAGCTATCTAGTAATAGCTCACTCAATCAAATAAATGACCCTGATCTCTGAATCACTTTCGGTAATCTTCACAATCTTCAAGAGTTTTGAGGGCTGCCCAAACTTGAGGGTCATCAAACATTTTATGGTGACGCATAAGGATTAAGAAGGGGCATCACTTATATTTATGTATAAATAGAGAGGATATGAAGGTGCATTTAATTTCACTCAAGTATAATTGTAATGCGGAATTGGATCAAATCTACCAAGAGTACAGAGAATAAATACTAGGGACACTGCTTAGAAATGCGGCATCGCAACACTAAATATTCACAATGAACCAATATGCCAAGATATTGAATTTGCTTATCACTTATTGATAATAGGACAATTCACAATTCTGCTCGCTTGTCGTAGTTATTGTAGGTTGCTGTATGTTTCTGTGGGTTGATGTAAGTTTTTGTTTGTCACTTATATTGTTGTGTATAGAATTATACTGCTAGAAGTGTGGACACACTAACAAGTGTACATCGCAGCCTATTATTCATTGAATTTCATATAATTCAATTTTCCCACGCATCTCTACATCAAGTGACAGTGTTGATTTATTAAGCGCTCTCTTCGTTTCAGCTTCAATATGAAAGAGACTTTCAAACCGTTTTCATTCAACTTTAGTTGAGACATATATATAGCTTCAGGTAAAATCTCCTTCCGTCTATTACTATTCAAAATCAATGAAGCTTTTCATCCTCATCACTTTGGTCAACAAAACTCTCTCCATTTTTCAACATCTCCATATCCTTGTAAAGAACCTCCACATCTACTTTCAGTAGATCATTCCATTTACGCTCACTTCCAGCAAAATCTAAAGGAAACAAAACTTCATGAGGATAGATTTTATAATTTTGGAAACAGCACGAACTTCAGGGTCTTCTTCAAACAAAATTCAATCATAAGGTATAAAGATTAAGAAGGGAGATCACTTATTTTTATGAACAAAATGACAAATTGAGAAGACATGAATGTGTATACAGCCTTACCTAAGAATTATATTAGGCGGAACTGATGCAATTATACTAAGAATACAGTGAAAGAAAGCAGGACCACTACTTGAGAAAGGAATGCTACGACAATTAGTATTCATAATGACTAACAACAGATAAGTGAATTTTATCAACAATCATTGATAGTGCAATTCACAATTCCCTTCGTTCATTGTATTTCTACACCTTACAATTTAAGTAACCCACAATAACCCACAATAACCGATATAAACTAAGTTCGTTCATTACTAGTACTATGTATCGGCTCAACAGGACTAACAAGTAGTAAATTGTAATCACTATCAATTGCATATCAATCAATGTTCTCCACAACAAGCAGGATTATATAATTTGTTAAAGATTACGTTAGTTTGAATTACAATAGATGAGGGATAATCAACCTGTTTTCAATTCAACCTTTCATTTTATAGATAACAAGGTGTTTAGGCGTCAAAAACAGGCTATCCACAAATAAAAAATTCAATATTTCAATAAATCTTCCAGGATGACTAAACCACAGGTCATATTTTTCATAATTCTTTATACCAGATCTCCGTTGTAAGCACAAATCAAGCAAGATTTCATGATGTAAGGATTTAAGAACTTCCGAATCCATTTCTAGTAGAATAACTAAATTACGAGCGAACTCACAAACATCTAGAGGAGATGTCAGACGGAGTTCAACACAAGTTTTAAGAACATTAAAAGCAACACGAACTGGACGTTTATCCATTATGCTATGATAAAATGTAATAATTAAGAAGGGGGATCATGTGTATTTATGAATAAAGTGACAAAGTGAGAGGACATGAAGGTGCATACAACCTTACTTCAGCATGTCGATTATTTTATGTGGAATTGATGCAAATCTACCACCAGTAAATAAAGAAACACTAGAGCTAAGCGTCAAGAAAGTATTCTTGATTTACTACAAAAGGAGTAGGATTGTTCAGTATTTACACCAAATAATCATTATTGTTAATTATTGACTAATTGCGAGTTTCGATTATTTCTGCACCAGTCTGTATCAGTCATTTATATGTATTTCCACTAAAGTACATGAGTAGTTTCGGTTATATCTTCGGTGCGATTATTGTGTTTGTGTAATGTTTGTAACTTGATGTTAATTATAACATGGATTTAGTTAGCATAATTCATAGAAATAATCAATCAACTTACAATCAACAATCCAAATACAATTACAATTAACAATCCCTGCCAATTCTTAACAATTATCATTTATAATCTTTCAGTAACACAAAATTTATATTGTATATAAACGGAAAAATCGGTATTGCAAATAGCAATTAAAATTAAATAACATGGGAATAGCAGATTCACTTAGTCAACCAGTCAATGACGCAATTAAGGGCATTAGTTCCGGAGCAAGTAAACCAAGCATTGAGCTCTTTTCTCCTGAGTACTATGCAGCTTGTACAGTTGGGGGGATTATTGCTTGTGGCCCAACCCATACATTGGTGACCCCCCTTGATTTGGTGAAAGTCAGACGTCAAGTGAACCCTTCGTTGTACAAATCGAATATCCAAGGGTGGTCAACAATCTTGAAAACATCTGGAGACTCGATTTTCACCGGGGGTGGTGCGACGTTTATTGGGTACTCGCTTCAAGGTGCCGGAAAGTACGGGTTCTACGAATACTTCAAGAAGACCTACAGCGACTTGGTGGGTGAGGAGAATGCCAAAAAGTACAAAACAGGGGTGTACTTGGCGGCCCTGGCTTCTGCGGAGTTTCTCGCCGACATTGCGTTGTGCCCTTTTGAGACAATCAAGGTGAGAACGCAAAGCTCCATTCCGCCGTTCGCTTCCTCCGTCTTTGATGGCTGGAAGAAAATCACAGCAAAGGAGGGTATCGCCGGTTTGTACTCCGGTTTGGTTCCTTTGTGGTTCAGACAGATCCCTTACACTATGGTCAAGTTTGCAACCTTCGAAAAGACTGTTGAGAGTATTTACGCATACTTGGGTAAGCCGGTTTCCTCCTACTCTCCTGTTCAGCAGACAGGTGTCAGTTTCCTTGGGGGTTACATAGCTGGTATTTTCTGTGCTATTGTGTCCCACCCTGCAGATGTCATGGTGTCCAAGGTTAGTTCCGACAGAAAGTCTGGTGAGTCCATCGGCTCGGCTTTAGGTAGAATCTACGGTAAAATCGGCTTCGCTGGTGTTTGGAACGGTTTACCTGTTAGAATTGTTATGGTTGGTACCTTGACTGGTTTCCAGTGGTTGATCTATGATTCTTTCAAGGTTTACGTTGGTTTACCTGCAACTGGTCATTGATGTAGTGAATATGTGAGATTTTGACACTGTAGAACAATTAACGATCAGAATTGTGGTTTGCGATTTTTTTTACCATATTTGTAGTTAATTGTGAAGATTTGGTGTTGTAGTGCCGCAGCCTTTACCGCATTCTTATTTGATCCAATTCCGCATCACAATTGTGCTGAAGTGCAATTATATGCACTTTCATATCCTCTCGCTTTATACATAAATATAAGTGATGCCCCTTGTTAATCCTTGTGCTGCAACATAAAATGTTTGATGGAAAGCAACCTTAAAGAAGCCATATTAACAAAGAACATTTAAATATTGTTACAGTAATTACACGATAGCGTTCAGATTCTCTGGCAAAACATGACAAGCAATTGGAACTACTGTACGGCCGAAACTCAAAATAGAGGGCATTTTACTTTCCGTACAGAAACGAATGATGCGGATAACTAGAAGTACCCTATCCAAAATGAAGAACATTCCATGGATGTGAGACATAAGATGTCACTTGTGTACGGTGAAAGTAATACTGGTAAAACTAACTTGGGTGAAAAAGGAAATACGTCTGTGATGACAACCGGAAGGTGATCCAAAGAGAGCCGTATCCAATCAGGCTTATTATGGAAACCCTACTTCAATTAGTTACTAGTTATTACATCTAAAATAGAACAAGAGACTAGAAAAGAAGAGGCAGGTAACCCAAGGATTAAGGTTCTTGGGGATCAAATTGATTGGATATCGATGATACTAATTTGACTACGAACGCAGTGAGTAGGATGTCACTATTTCAGTATTTGCGACTTTTATAGTAGTAGATGTTCTTCTACTTTTATTTTTTTAAATAATAGAAGGAGTAAATGAAGTATTTAGATCAAACTTTTCGCTTCATACTATTTTCGCTTCTACTATTTACAATATTCATACTAATTCTAATGTTTTTGTTAGCCGTACCATTCTCACTAGTTCGACCATTTAAGATATACACACACTTCGTTCGTAGTGCGTAGACTCACAACCTCCCAACATCCCACTTCACCTCAGTCACACTAACCTCAGCACCAGCCTTCTCATCATAATCAAACCATTCCCCATCATCCAACTCAACATCCAAAAACTTGGTACCCGAATCTAAACCCTCAACAGTAAAAACACCTTGTGGAATAAACTCCACAAAGTCAAGACCTCTAGCATCGATTTCCAAGATATTAACGGAACCATCCTCAAGCAGACTAGCCGTACGAGTGATGGAAGCCGAATGCTCGGACTTACACTCCTTGCATCTAAAAACAAAGCTTGCTTCACCTCTGGAGCCGGAAATCTCGTGGGACTCGTATTGGTTGATGCCCACCGGTTTGGGATGAGTGGTTCTACACGTTGTGCACTGGATACGGAAAGTGTACTCGAAGACACTCTGGGGAGTGTCGAGAGGAGCCAATTTCGTGACACCATCCAAGGTGGCGGCAACTTTAAGATAGTATTTGACCATGTCAGCTTCGCAATCACACGATTTAATAAAAAAAATCATGACAAACGAGGCAACCAACGATGGGAGCCGGGCACGCAGCGCGCACGACGTACGAGACGGGCCAGGGGTGGTGACCGGACTATCGCAGGCACAGATGGTGACGATGGCGGGAAACACAGGTGTGGTGGGGTCGCAGGGACGGCAGCTTCTCACCGGGTTATCCGAGACACAGATGGTGACCATTGCGGGAGCAGCGTCCGGGTTGCTAGCCGGGGTGATTGTTTGCCCATTGGATGTCATCAAGACTCGTTTACAAGCGCAGGGAGCTATGATCAAGTTGCTGGAGACACTGAGCAAGCCGATTGGGAACATCCAGCTCAAGTACGTTGGGTTTACGGGCGCGTTCCGGACGATTCTCAAGGAGGAGGGCATACGAGGTCTCTACAGGGGATTGGTTCCCATAACCATTGGCTACTTGCCAACATGGACTATTTATTTTAGCATATACGAAAGGGCAAAGAGGTTCTATCCACAGTTTTTCCACGAGCATCTCAATCTCGACATCGAGGCCCTCAACCACTGTGCGCTGGCCGTGACGGCGGGCATGGTGCTGTCCATAGCAGTCAATCCTATCTGGGTGGTCAAAACCAGGCTCATGATCCAGACCGGCAACAACAAGACGTTTTTCGATGTCCCCAACTTGCAGGGCACACGCTCGTACTATTCCGGCACGTTGGATGCATTTTCCAAGATGTACCGAGAAGAGGGTATTCGCGTGTTTTACAGAGGCCTTGTACCTTCACTTTTTGGGCTCATCCATGTGGGCATTCACTTTCCCGTGTATGAGAAGTTGAAGCTGGTATTGCTTCGGAATGATACCAATCTCTGGAGGTTGATTCTTGCTCTGTCGTTGTCCAAGATGGTTGCATCGACAATTACCTATCCTCATGAGATCTTGAGAACAAGAATGCAGATCCAGCCTTCGAAGCTGCTGAAGGCCGATCCTTCGGTTATTGCTTCGGTAGTTAAGATTTATAGAAAGGAAGGGTTTAGGGGTTTTTATGCTGGTTTTGCTATTAATTTGGCGCGGACTTTACCTCTGAGTGCTGTTACGTTGGTTAGTTTTGAGTATTTTAAGAAGTATTTGGTTGGACTTATAAGTCATGATGATTAATGATAATGAATTAGGATTAATCAATATGGATTAATCAATATGGAATTAAAGATCATCATGAATCACCGTGAATTACAGTGATAACATCATGAATCACCGTGAATTACAGTGATAACATCATGAATTACCGTGAATTACAGTGATAACACCATGAATTACGATGAATTACCATGAATTAACATGATTTGCCATGAATTATAATAATTAATAATTGCAATCACTAATCAACAGGTTAACAATAATCAATACAACCAATCACGTTGAGCATCTTTTTGGTTATGAACACCAAATGAACCAATAAACTATACGATAGTTTATTCGCAACTACAGAAGAACTATAAACTTTGATAAGCCGTCATTCATATGGAATTCACATGATTATTTATTCCATGAAATATAGAATCTTCGATGAACATAAGGTTTTATCAAAACTTTGAAGAACACTCAAAGATTGAACATTCAAAGATTAAGTGAACTTCAAGTATTACTTATTCATTCACAGATCTAAATCAAGAATGATAAATCATCACTCATTCTTTGTTTTTCATTTATATTAGACATTATAGAATCATTACCAATTTCACCCCGCAAGAAAAAACATTTGTAATATGAAGCTCAACAAACTCATCTGGCTTCTTGTACCAGTTGTGGTAGGGAACCCAGCATCGATACCAGTGGAGTCCGATGAGGTTGCATTATCGGCGGAAAGCACCAAGGACACGGGAGCCAAAGGCGAGATCGACTTGACAGACGAGCCCGAAGAAGACTTTATCGCCATGCCAGATGCGCTTAACCTCGAAACATTCGATGAATTCACGAGTGAACACATGACGGTGGTGGAGTTCTTCTCACCATACTGCCACCATTGTATGGCGTTTGCACCTGAGTGGGAAAAGGCGTTCCGTGCCCACCATCCATTAGCGAAAGAATACGGAATCGAGATGAGACAAGTCAACTGTATTGATTCCGGAGACTTGTGTGACCGTGAGGAGATCTTCGGGTTTCCCGAGATCCGTGTTTATCTGGCGGCCAAAGATGGCGACGGAAAGCCAATTGCCAAGAAACTGAAGCATATTGACACCTATCCTCGGACGTTGGCGAGAAATGCGGTGAATGTGGAAAAGTACATCAAGAAGACGGTGGCAGAGTACAGCAGAACAGACTTGCCAAGTGCATCTGTGTTGCTCAATACCGATCAATTGCTCGACATCATAGCTGGTAACAGTGAGGAGATTTACTTTGTAGTGTTCTTCCCAGGCACCAACTTGGAGTACAAGGAGACAGAGGCCGAGGGGAAGAACAGGTTCAACAATTGTCCAGACTGTCTTGGGGTCAAGCAGACATGGGATAAGTTGCTGAACCAGTTGTTTTCTACGTTCAAGTCGGGCCATGTGAATTGTTTCGATAATCCAAACATTTGTAAGGAGTTGGGATATGAACATCTTACCAAGTTGCAATCTGATTATACGGTTCCTGAATTTTCATTCTTTTTGCCAAAGCAGGTGGGGTTGAACCGTGTGCAATATAACGGGACCATGGAGCTTCCAGAAATGAAGGACTACGCTACTAGATTGTATGAGAATGCGCAGTATGAGATTGTGAGTGCCCAGGGTATCCAAGATGTGATGGAGTATAAGAAAGACTTGCCAAGTCAACCATTAAAGCACACTTATCCATTGCAGAACAAGGTGTCGATTCTTTTTTACTACGACTTGAAGACGGTGACCGAAGAAGATAAGGCCATTTTGCCGTACTTGTTGGATTACGCTAGTAAGTCCAAGTTCAACATGCATTTGTACTCTGCCAAGCACGCGAAGATCCCTGTAAACATTGAGCTCCAGTCGGAGAACATGATGAAATACATCCACTACGACGAGTCCGCGCCGCTTAAGGAGTTCAACAAGGAGATGTACGTGGCCAGCACGTTGTCGTCGGTGCCCACGGTGTTTGTGATGCACGAGAATGCGTTGTATCCGACGGTGTACCAGCACTTTACACCGCACGGCATGCGGGACTGGACCCAGCTCGAGAAGTTCCTCGAGAAGGCCAAGTACCCGTTGCACCAGGAGTTGGGTGCCCGGATTCTCCCCGAGTACTTCTCGAAGGACAAGGAGGTGGCCAACGAAAAGGTGGTGGTGACGTTTGTGGACTCCTCCGACGAAAAGGCCACCGACGCCGCCTTGTACAACATCTCGCTTGCCGCCCACGAGTACCACCACTTGAAGCAGGAGTACTACTTTAACCAGATCTTGGATCAACGCAAGGATAAGCAGGAGCGCGTGGACGCCTTGAAACTGCTGTCCTTCGACAAGGGCCTGCAAATCATCAAGGAAATGCGCAGAGCAATCCCTCACTTCTTCCAAATGGATGACGTGTTGTTCACCTACATCGATCTCAGTAATAAACTGCAGTTCAGCAAGATTGGAGGCTGGAAGCTTAATCTTGACAACTACAAGCCGGGTGATACTGTGGTTATGACCAAGGACAACCAGTTCTATTGGGACCAGGATCTCAACGGCAATGCTTTGGTGAACGAGCCGGCCGTCATCAAGCCTGTGTTGTTGTCGATGTTGGACCTGCTGTTGGTCAAGGGGTCTTTGAAGAAGAAGACCCTTGGGGGCAGTCTTTTTGTTTTGATTAATGGGGTGAGTTGGATTAATTGGAAGATTGTGTTGTTTGTTGGGGTTGTTTTGTATGGGGTTTTGAGTTTGAGGAAGAGGAGGGCAAATAATCGTCATAGGCTGAATAATGGGTTGGGGATTCTTGGTGTTCCAAAGAGTGATTAACAGCCTACGAACGAAGTGAGTGGCTTTTAGTGAGAGTTTGACTAAAAGGTGTACTAGTTTGACTACGAATGGTAGTCGTTAGCTTTACTCAGAGCTCAATGAATGTCTACATAGTGTCAAGATAAGTGAGTAGTCACTATTTTGTATTTACTTATAGTTCTCGTTCACAATCATCGAACAATGTTTAATTTATTAGATCTACAATTATAAGAAATTTGTTCTTGAAGAGTGTAGAATGTTTTTCACAGAGATAATCTATGAGATATTAGTGATGTCTTTGAATTCCAGGAATATTTGTTAGAATAAGTGAATTTTCGTATTGGATTAATGATTGTTAATAGTTATGAAGGAGTGAGGACCTTAGAAGTAGCTGATCAACTATATTACTATCAATTGATAAAAGAAGCTCCTAATCAACACTATTAATATCAATACCACTCACTTCGTTCGTAGTAATGCTCGTAGTACTCAGTTTTTTAATATCATCTTTAACACTCACATCAACACTACTCACTTCGTTCGCAGCGTTGACGTTCGTACCCAAAACCATCAACTCCTTTGCCTCAACCTCAATTAACCTCTTATAACTATTATGCAACTCCCGCACCAAAAAATCTACCCCAGGAACTCCACTCACCTCACTATACGGCGGAATCACCATCTTCGGCGGAATCACCGTTCCCAGCCTAATCAAACAACAATCATATATAATCGCTAAATCATGAATCTCGCACCCAGGCTCAATTAGCACACGATTGCCTATATTAGCCAGACGAACCACCGAATCCAGCCCAATAATACAATACCCTCCGATCGAACTCGGCCCATAAACCTTTGTACTGTCAGAACTCGGAAGCTGTGGAGGAATTATGCGCGCTCTGGGACCGATAAAGCAGTATTTGCCTATCAGAATGGCAGTCTGATGCAGCAGCAGAAGGTTCACGCTCCCGTCAAGCAAAACATCCTCACTAATAGTGGTATTTCCATTGATAAGAATCCGCTCCAGCCCAACTATCCTGGCACTCTTCAGGATCCGATTGCCTGTGGACGTCTCGATCCACGACATCCTGCACGATTTTTTCACGCTTAGTTCTGTGTCGACCACGACTATAAATAAACATTGTTTTATAGATTACACGTGTATAATGTCTAAGTTGTTTAGAATCGACTGTGGTTACCAGAACTACGACTGGGGAAAGGTTGGATCGTCCTCTGCTGTTGCGCAATTTGCTGCGAGCTCCAATGCGTCGACTGTGATTGACGAAAGCAAGCCGTATGCTGAATTGTGGATGGGAACGCACCCGTCCGTGCCGTCCGTCGGGGTTGGTGCCAGTGACGTTGAAGGCAAGACTTTGCGTGAGTTGGTGGGCCTGCGCTCCGCCGAATTGTTGCACCCCGATATCGTGTCCAAGTTTGGCTCCGATAAGGAATTACCTTTCTTGTTCAAGGTGTTGTCGATCGAAAAGGTGTTGAGCATCCAGGCCCACCCAGACAAACAGTTGGGTGCCCAGCTCCACGCCGCAGACCCTAAGAACTACCCAGACGACAACCACAAGCCGGAAATGGCCATTGCGGTCACGGACTTTGAGGGTTTTTGTGGCTTCAAGCCTTTGGACCAGTTGGCCGCCACCTTGAAGACCGTTCCCGAATTGAGATCCATCATAGGCCCTGATCTTGTCACTGAGTTTACGCTGGGCGTTGTTCCAGATGCCGCGGTTGGCTCCCCGGAAGACAAGCAAAACAGACTCTTGTTGCAGAAGGTCTTTGGTAAGTTGATGAACACCGACGACGCCACGATTGCCAGCAAGGCCGCGGAGTTGGTGGCCAGAGCCACTCATGACCCACAGGTGTTCACTGCCATAGACTCCAGATTGCCTGAGTTGATTCTCCGTTTGAACAAGCAGTTCCCTAACGATATTGGGTTGTTCTGCGGATGTTTGTTGTTGAACCATGTCAACCTTAAGAAGGGCGAGGCCATGTTCTTGCAAGCCAAGGACCCACACGCATACATCTCCGGTGATATCATTGAATGTATGGCTGCTTCGGATAATGTGGTCAGAGCGGGGTTCACTCCAAAGTTCAAGGATGTCAAGAACTTGGTGGAAATGTTGCTTTACTCGTATGACTCTGTTGAAAAGCAAAAGATGCCATTGTTGCCGTTTGCCAAGTCTCATGGTGATGCTTCGACTGTTCTCTATGATCCTCCTATTGCTGAGTTTTCCGTTTTGCAAACTATTTTTGACAAGCCGGGTAAGCAGGCTTTTGATGGGTTCAACGGTCCTTCGATTGTGATTGCTACCAGCGGTGAGGGTAGTATTGGTGTCAAGGGGGGTGATGTTTTGGATGTTAAGGCTGGGTATACTTTTTTTGTTGCACCTGGTGTTGAGGTTGAGGTTGTTTCTGGTGATTTGACTTTGTATAGGGCTTTTGTGGAGGCATAGCCATGTTACGAACACTACGACACTACGAACGAAGTGAGTAGCGTGGATCTCACGCTACAGAACTCCAGAATAACGCTACAGCGGACCCACCAACTCTCCTGTTAATGAACTAGTTGAATATTTAGACATTCCATAATAATAATAAGATAACCATTTTACCATTGACTGCAAAAGCTGTCATCGATGCTGACATAATATATTACAAGAACTTTGATAAAGTGTTTAATTATAACAGGTTACTAAGATAACTCCATAACTAAAATAGTCAGAGTGATCTACCCACATAACTAAAACACTTTGAGTAGATTACTCACCCTACCAATACTACTCACTTCGTTCGTAGTATTGGGGTGTTTGTAAGTCACATGATTTTTAAAAAAATCATCTCATCTCATCACCATGGTATCCGTCAGAAAGAGAAAGATGGCCCGTTCGTCGGTCAAAAAGAACACCAAACGTGTCAAGGACAAACACAGAGACATCAAGATCTCCGCCAACCCTATCATTGCCGCCCACTGGGACCACAGCCAAACATTGAAGCAAAACTATAAAAGATTAGGGTTGAAGTCAAGTATGGGAACTGCGGCCGGTGGAAGTGAGAAGGAGATTCTCACGTTGACGGAGATCAGAGCCAGAAGAGACGCCGAAGCCAAGAAGGTCACTCCATCTGATATCGAGCAAACTGACGACCCATCGAAGATCCCCGAAGGTGAAGCTCGCATAATAAGAGACGAAAATGGTGATGCCGTCAGAGTCATATACGGTACCATGAAGCAAGTTGAAGAGGACGTCAAAGAGACAGAAAGCGAAGTCATTTTACAGTTGCAAGCCGAGGCTGAAAAGAACTCCAAGATCAAAAAGGAAGCCGTGCCCTCTGACAGAGAGTCCGAGTGGTTGAGAGATCTTCATAATAAGTATGGCGATGACTACGAATCCATGAAGTGGGATAAGAAGTTGAATCCTATGCAACAATCTGCTGGGGATTTAAGAAAGAGACTTACCAAGTGGAAGAAGATCAATGGCATTTAACGTTAACTAGATATGAAGTTTATTGTAGATTGGGGTTAATTAGAGATGGGAATGAGAGGAGAAGAGAGTAAGAGAATAAAAGATAGCAAGAGAATAAAAGATGTAGAGAGTAAAAGTAAAAGAGAGAGTAAAAGTAAAAGAGAGAGTAAAAGTAAAAGAGAGAGTAAAAGTAAAAGAGAGAGTAAAAGTAAAAGAGAGAGTAAAAGTAAAAGAGAGGGTAAAAGTAAAAGATAATGAAGATTAAGACAAACAAGAGAAAACAACAGTAAAACTTATCTAAATGAACAGTAAATGCAAATGTATCACAAATAATCATTCTAAACCTCAAATTAGTGTATATACATATCTCCCCCTCCTCACTCACTACGTGAGTCGCTAAACCCTCGACGGTAAATCCTTGTCAATAATCTTCTCAACTATTTCATTCACCAAAGGCTTCAACTCACACTCTTCATACATGTCTATCAACTTGTTCGATTGATTATCCTGAGTCTCAATCATCTCCACAAACTTCGGATCAATAGGGATATTCCCCAAGAAATCAAGATGCAAAGATTCACTCAATGCAAGTCCTCCGCCCGCCAGAAAGATATCGGTGCACTCCGAACACAGCGGGCAGATAAATCCACTCATGTTCTCTACAATCCCCAACACATTAAAGTTGACCTTCTTGCAAAAGTTGATCTCCTTTTTGACGTCAGCAATGGCCACCTGCTGGGGGGTGGTGACGATGATTGCGCCGTCGATCGGGCCTGCCCACCGCAACTCCTCCGCAATCGCAATATGCTCGTCGGAGGTGCCAGGAGGCGTGTCTATAATGAGGTAGTCGAGGTACGGACTGGAATCGTCGCCGGTCCAGTACACGTCCTTGAGGAACTGGCGGATCATGGCTGTTTTTTTGGGGCCCCTCCACACCACTGAGTTGTTGCGATCTCCGAGGAGAAACCCGAGCGACATCAACGACAAGTTGCCGCGCTTGCCCAGCGTGTCGCTTTTCTTGTTGTACACCGACACAGGCACCCATCCCGCGGTCGACTGGTGCACCTGTTCTTTCTCAACCCCGAACATGCGAGGCAACGATGGCCCGGTCAAATCGATGTCTAAAACCCCAACATTGAACCCTTTGTTGACCAATGTCAACACTGTTTGCGTGGTTACCGACGATTTACCAACCCCTCCTTTACCTGAGAGTACAAGTATGACATGTTTAACGTTTCGCAATGATACTGGAGGTTCTTGTATTTCCATTTAGTAATCAATTTTTCAGTCATGTGGGAGGTATTAAATATGTTTGGTGTAATTAGTAATGGAGGGTGGATTACGAATCACGAACCACGAACGAGTGAGTGGTTAGTAATGAGTTATTTAGCGAATGTTTATTTTTATGTTACTTTAGTGAATTACTTTGGTTAATTGTTACTAGTTCTAGTAATAGCTTAAAGACTATGTCGGTATCTAATCAACCATCACAGTTACATTATTACATTATTATGGACTTTATATAGTTCCAAATTGACCTTAAAACTTAAGATAATAGAACAGATAACTAAAGAACTGTCAATACTAAATAGCCTTAACCCTACACAACGTACAAACTATACAACCTACAACCACAACCCTACAACCCAGAACCAACAACCCAAAACTCAAAACCTACAACCCAAAACTTCCAACCCAACCCACAACCCACGAACCATAACCAAACCCAAAACCCAAAACCAACCAGTTATAAATAAACTCAGATCAATATCCTGCACACATAAAAAAACAAAAGCATGAGCTCAAGGTATTCGGCAGGAACAGCACATCAAAGAGAACTTAGAACACAGTTGTTTGGGAATCTCCCGCCTACAATGAACGCAGCGCAGCCGCCACGGACATCGTCGCCGTACGAGGCCACGCCCAAGGCTGTGCACAACGAATCGTACTTGCTGCTGCTCGAGTCGCAGAACAACGAGGAAATGAACTCGATGAACCAGAAGGTGGCCATGTTGAAGAACTTGGGGCTCAAGATGGGCACGGAAATCAACAAGTCCATAAAGCTCAACGATGAGATCACAAACAACTTTGAGAAGGGAAAGGTGACGCTTAAAAATACGTATAATAAGATGGTGGTGATGAGCCAGAGAGCGGGAATCTCCTGGAAGATGTGGCTTGTTGTTTTTGGGGTAGTGGGATTATGGTTTTTCTGGATTTGGATTTCTTAATGAAGGGATAGAGATTTAATATACAATTATTCTATTATCGATACTACGACGGGTGTAGTGATGTTGCTTAGATGTGGTTCGTTTGTCAATTACTACGAAGTAGTGTTTGTAGTAATGTTATTCGCAGTGATCTACTTCGTTCTAAGTTGTCTTTAGGAATCACTCGTCTATAAGAATCACGCCGTCCTTAGGAATCACTCGTCTTGAGGAATCACTTCGTTTGTAATACACTCACTATTCGTTCGTAGTTGCCGTAGTCGCTCACTTCGTCGTCAATCAATCAAAGTCTTCAAAATCGTATTCACACTCAGCGTCTCCTTCTTCACTTGCGTCCCCCGCGCAGTCAAATTAGTTATCGAATTCGGCAGCGAATTATCATACGTATTGTTGATCACAGACAAATTGCTCCGCTCAAAACTATCATCCAAACTAGGCTTGAGAATCACCTTCTTCAGGTTTGTCTTGAGAATCGATACCTTTGGTTTGAGGGTATGGTGCGATGGACGGTGTTTGGGTGTCGGAGACAGCTCCACGGTATACACCACCGGAGGCTTCTTTCTATGCATCGACGAGTAAAACTGGTTGGTCAAGTTGATTTCCATCAGCTCGTAGTCGTCGCTCTCCGAGTCCGACGTATGCATTTCGTACGTGCTGTCGTGCAAGTTGTCGTCCTCGGTGTCAGACTCCATGGCGCGCTGCTCGGCCTCCTTCGAGCACTGGCAGTTCTCCTCCGACGTGAGCGGCGACCCGTTGATCCGGAGCTTCTTGAAGTGCGTCACCTGGTTGCTCAGCGTGGTTGTAGGCGAGGACTTGACGCTGATGGAGAACGGAAGCATTTTCTGCGTGATGGGCGATGCGGGCTTCGAGTTCGATAGTATCGAAGAGTAGAGGAGATTCAACGGGTTGTTTCGGAACGTCATCTCGCTCGTGCTAATCAGCGCGGCCTCGTCTGCTTCCTCCATTGCCTGCAATGGTTTGAATGGGTCCGATTCGGCGTATTTGCGCAGTTGTTTGGCTCGGTATTTGGTGATACTGGCTGACATGAAGAGTTCGAATTCCTCTTGGTTCATGACTTCCTCCTTGGGTTCATTGTTTGGTGATTTGATATTAGGTGGGTTATCGCTTGAGTAATTCGTAAGATCGGTAAGATCTTTGTGCTGATCAATTTGATCTGAGGGGTTAGAATGATTAGAATGATGAGAAATAATTGTATCATTGGAAATCATAGAGTCGATATTGCCATTGACTGTTTCGATTTCGTTGTAGATGTTTATATCATTTGTGATATCTTTGGAAGTTTCTTTGGAAACTTCTTCGGAGACTTCTTCCGAGACTTCGCAGACTTCTTCGGAGACTCTCTCATTAGACACTTTTTCATTAGAAACTTTCCCATTAGAAACTCCTTCATTGACTCCTTCCTCGTCGTTCTTATCAGTCGCACCATGCAAAACAGAATCATTCTGTGTCAAAAGATCTACCTCATTTGCAATGTTTTCATTATTCATTAACCCCGAGATAACCCCATTCACATCACTCCCGCCGCTAAGACTCTCACCGCTATTAACACCACCATTAACACTCCCGCCATTAATACCACCATCAACACTCCCACCTTTCCCATTCAAATACTTATACAACCGTGGATACTTTTCCCTACAAGGTTCGTGCGGAGAAGTCTCAACATAACTCAAAACCAGACGCAACTTGGTACTCGCATTTATCGTCACCTCCAATAACAGCGCAATTTCGTGCCCCAAGACTTCATCAGTAGACTCTCTCTTCAGCTTCTTCCGCTTGTTTACATGACTGTTCAACTTCCCAATCAACTTGCTAATCTGGATGTTCTTAAACTGGATCTTCTGCTCTATGGTTAGCTTCAGTTTCAACTCCAGACGCAAATCGCCTTGATAATTACTAAAGACGGTGGTGAGATGGTCCACCACCTGTTTGGACTCGCGCAGAAGCGTATCGTTCAAGATGGTGTCAAGCTGAAATGAGCGGATGCTGGGGAGTGGAGGCGCCAGTGCACCATCCTCGAGAAACCTCGGCTGGTACAATCGGTGCCGCTTTTGTTTCTCCATTTATGGGGTACAGATTTTTTTTCCAGTTGATAAAATGAGTAGCGTGCTTGAATGGACGCCTGTGTTCTCACAGGTGTTTGGGGGATGCTGTTCCAACGTGTTCGTGTTGGAAAATTTCTTGAAAAGTAACAAGCTGGGACAGTCTTTGGGGCTTATTATCACTGTTTTTCAGTTCATTGCAGCAGCTTCTTCCAGTTATCTCTTTGAGAATACTGATTTCCGTAATGGGTCTGCCCGCCGGTTGTGGCTTAAGCCTAACAAAATCCCCCTCCAGAAGCTCGCCCTCTCCGTCGTCATGTACTTTGCACTGCTGGTTATGAATAACTTGGCCTACAAGTTCAACATCAGTGTTCCGTTGTACACGATCTTCCGGTCCAGTTCCAGCGTGGTCACCATGATCGTGGGGTATGTGGTGTGTTCTCGCGTTTACACCAGACACCAGGTGTTGTCTTCGATTTTGATCTCCTTGGGGATCATTGTGATCACCTTGCCTTCGGGTTCCCACGTTGACTTTGACGGAAATTTTGCAATCGGTGTTTTGTTGCTTGCATTGTCCACCTTCATATCCTCCTTCTTGGGAATCTACAACGAGAATTTGTTTAAGGTTTACGGTAAGCATTGGCAGGAGACTTTATTCTATACTCACTTGTTGGGAATTCCACTTTTTGGGGTTGCTTATCCAACTCTCCAAAAAGAGTTTGCCGCTGTGATGAGTGATCCGAACCAACTTTTTGGTGTTCCAAGACAACTCATCAACTTGTTGGTTAATACGTTTTCTCAGTTGATATGTATCCGTGGGGTTAGTAAGCTTTCTGCAAAGACTTCGAGTCTTACTGTTACTGTTGTTTTACTTGTGAGAAAGGTTGTTAGTTTAGTGCTTAGTATTTGGTGGTATGAGAATCATGTGACTCAGAAGGAGTATATCGGGGGACTGATGGTTCTTGCTGGGACGTTTTATTATTCTGTGAGTAATATGAAGGGTAAGGTTAAGAAGGAGGTTAAGGAGAGATGAGAATGGACAACGAACAACGAACAACGAACAACGAACAAACGAACGAAGTGAGTTTGTGAGTTTGCGAGCTTATGAGTTTGCGAGCTTATGAGTTTGTGGGCTTATGAGTTTGTGAGTCTATGAGTTTAAGGTTTATGAGCTTGTGAGCTTGGGTTGTCATGCAACATCAAAAACATTTAGAGTACAATCCAGTTTGTGAGTAGGTTGTCATGCAACATCAGATACAATATTTAGATCACAACCTCAATGTTTGTGGATTATTACGAATATAGACATTGCAAACCAAATTAACCCGATTGGGCCTATACTACCCAACTTATATTTCTTCTAGACCGTTTCTTCGGGAGAACCTCTCCGATCTTCATACTATTTCTGCGATCTTCAAGGAATTTTAGTGAATAATTCGAACAACACAATACTTCCGAAGGTTCGTATTAACAACCTCTATCTAATGCTGTTTTGTAAGCTGTTTTTAAAGTATACTAGGAATAGAAGAGAGGGATGGGAAGAGGCGATCACATTAACTCTGAGATTCGACTCTTTTTTGCTGAAGATAGTACTACTAAACAAAAACTACGAACATTTTCATGCCATATGCATTGACTAGAACACTGCAAAATAATTTTCTTATCTTAAACATATTTCACTGTTTAATAATAAAAAGTATCCTCTTCTTATTCAAAATTAATTAACTCTTCGTACTATACAACATCTATCAAATTAATATCAGAACTCCTCTTGAGTAAAATAAAAGAAACTCCTAATGCAACATTCACAGCAACACCAACCCCAAATATAAAATTTGGAATCTGTAAAACAGTCAAAGTAAAGTTATAGAAAGGAGTAAAGAAGAAGGGAGAGAAAAGGAAAAGAAGATTCTTCATGAAACCAAGACCACCGTAGACCTCACCTATAACATCGACAGAAAAGAATTTGATGTTAGCTGCACTCAAGACAGGCCCACAAAAAGAACCCAAAGTAGAAATCACTTCACCTGTTAACAAACCACGAGTGCTATCAGCCAAAGTAACAAAAACACCACCAAAGGCTTCCCCAAAGAAACCTATTGAGCACATAATCACATCAATTGAATCAAGTGCGTGCGGCTTGGGTGCCAACTTCATGTAGCCCTGCAACAAGACTCTGGAGACAAAAGGGGTAAAAATAAACAGAACAACTGTTCTGGATATACTGCTCAACATCAACCACAGGCCTACATCCGCTTCATTCCAGTTGAAGTGGAAAAGACCGTAGTTGACTAGCGTATTATCGATACTTCCCGTGAAGACCACAAAAAAGCCTTCGATTACAAGCAACGCATATACAATGCGTTGGTAGAAGCGTAAAGAAGAAACATCACAGCCGGCAGCCAAGGATTTGGGCTTGAGACGGAAAATGTCAAACGCCTTGAAGATGTCGAAAGTTGACGCAACATCCGCGAACCATCCACGAGACAGACGGCTCTGCAAGATACGGGCCTCAGCATAATTCTTTTTGGAGAGTGCGATGGACCTGGCGGACTTGGACTCGGGAATGATGAAGAAACAGTACAAACAGGCCAAAGCGTAGATGGACACAGATGTATAGATCGGGTAGAACAAGGACTTTTCAACCGCACCAGCTATGTCGTTAGCGGTGTCTGGGTTGTGAACAAGCACTTTGCCTACGACAGGACCAAAGAACATTCCAACCAGGCCAACGGCTGCAAGTATACTAAAGTTACTGATTCTTGTAGCAGGATCGGAGATGTCGCCAACATAACAATGAATCAAGGTGGAGATGGTGATGGTTCCTCCCAAAGCATTGAATAAAACTTCAGTAATCAAGTATGGAAGAAAGAGAAAGGTCTTTGATAATTTGTACACGATAACCCTAAAGGCTGCACCAAGGGCAAACACGCCAAAATTCGCAGCCAAAATATTCGTCCGCCCGTATCTGTCAGATAACGCCCCAATTTTACTCAGACTGAAGACAACTATTGACCCAGACACAAATCCCACACACATATCAAAATTGGCAGTTTTGACCTGGGCTTCTGTCAAGTCACACGTAAGCCCGTCCTTGGAGACGGTGTTACACATGAGCTTGGTGCCAATGGCAGCTATCGGGGAAACAGAAGCAGCGTATGAAATAGCGTATGCAAAAAAGGCGACAGACACCAAAGGAACCGACGGTCTCTTCCACCAGGGAAGGTGTTTGATCTCTTCCAAGTACTGCTCAGGCAGGTCTTCGATGGCCCCGTAAGACTGAGATGACTCCAAAAGTTCTTCTTCAGACATAGTCCCGTTAGTACGGAAATACTGTTGTATATATACAAGATAGGTGAAATGGGGCCTACCGATGCGGCATTGGAAATTCCTTCCGAGAATGACAATTCCGCTTACGTAAGATCTCCCAATCCGATCGTTCTGTGATAAGACAAGACATCTTCTCAGGGCACCTTCTCAGGACATCTTCTCGTGACACCTACAAGAGATTAATTACGATGAATTAGATAATTATCGAAAGTTCTTCTGTAATTACTCACGATGTTCTTTTGTAATTATTCTTTTACGAGCATTATAAGGCTCATGTCAAATTACATAATACAGACTAATTTTAGTCACCAAAGGGATCCGATACCAAACTTGAACTGGTTGCCAAACTAGAATTGGTGACCATTTTATGTAATGGGGGTTTGGCGGGTCTAGGAGGCGGCGACTTTGCTTGTTTTCCTTCAGGCTCTTCCCGATCATTTAAAGCAAGATTTTCTAACCCAGTTTCATCGTCAGAAGAGTAGTAAGATTCGGAGGAATCGTCCGATTGATATGCAACGCCGCTTTTAGTGTCATATAGTTTGAAAACTTCCACTAAGCGCTCATTCAGAACGATCAATGAGCCCAAGAACTCATCATCCAAGGCTAATGTTTCACGCAGCTTGGATGTTGAGTCGCCGGCTCCAACAAACTGCAAGTAACGTAAAACATGTCTGCGGTCCTTCTTACACAGATCAAACTGCGTTTGGATGGCCTCTACATCGCCAGGGACCTTGTCGGAAGGTAACTGAATCAACAGATTGTGGAGAAGTGTGGCGTCAGTTTGAACTTTAGCCAATAGGGTTCTAATTTTAGGAGCCTCGAGGGAATAGTTGATCTGAGGGATGCGGTACTCACGATCAATGTTGCGTCTAGTCTTTTTTGGTTTTTTGCTTCTAGAGGGAGGTTTAGGGGCCTTTTTCTTGGGGGGTTCAGGGGATTTCTCGCTAGATGTTTTGTTTGATTTCCCATCACCGAAGACTTCGCTATCACCAAAAACGTCTGTTTTTTCTGCCCTCTCTGATCTCTCTGCCTTTTTATCCAGCCTCCATAATCCAACAAGCAACTCAAAGCCCCGCAAGCCAGCCAACTCGGACTTCCAGTTGACCGCCAAATGCTTAACCTTGGCTGTAACCTCTTTATTGTACGCATGTCCTGCACCCGTTTTACCACGTCCGGATAAGATTCCCCTTAAGACGTCCACTAACTTATCGTCACTAGCAATCAGAGGCGCTATCTTATTCCCGGAATTCGATACCAACAACTCAAGAAGTTCAAGCGCGCGCAACTGTTCACGGACCGTCTGGCCATACTTGATTTTCTTGCGAATTGCTCGCAGTGCTTCCAGCACTGCTGGTCCAGCCTGCACTTTGATCAAGTCAAGCAAATCGGCAAGAAAGAGTTCGGTTGCGTCGTCGATGTCATCTCTGATGGATTCTGTGATCTGGTTGATTTTGACCGTAACCGAAGTATACGAGTTGTCACGAAAAATCGCCATATCCTGCCTCCTATATTGAAATTTTTAAAGTTCAATTCTTCCATTTTCACCCCCGGATTGAAGCACAAAATTAATGTGACCTTGGCCGTTGTTAAGCTGTTTGCTATGAAATTTGCACTAAAACGGCAATTTAATTTACTGCGAAAAACTGAGACACAGTGATGGGATTTTGTACGCGAAGAAACTTTTGATAGAATACTTCTCGAACATTTTGTTTGCTAATTTTTTTAATTATGTTCCAGAACAACCATAAGAGTGTACTGTCGAGTGTGTATTCGGAGGTGCCGGCACTTCAGAATAATCACTATGCACGAATGAAAACAGAAGAAGTCGAAAACGAGGGGGCCACGTATTCAGGGCACTACCGACAACAAATCAGCAGAAAATCCTCCAACAGCTCGTTTGAGTATGACCGATTGAGTCGGAAACTGAGTTCCAATTCTCTTTTCCACCAGCCTAACTATAAGACCGTATCTAGAAAGTCATCCAATATTAGTTTGACATCGATAAATAATTCGCTATTGAGACAACCGCTGATCGATAGTTTGAACCCTTATCGAGATTACGATGCTACACCGAAATTAGATACTATTGGGCACACGTATGATAATCTTGACGACAGAACACCATTGGCAGACGAGTCGCTGGTATTTAACAACCACGTTCCTCATGAATTGCCTGACCCCGAGTTCACGGACTCTAGAAATCTTCCTCAACAAGAGTTGAGTAAGAAATTTCAGCGTCTTTCAATGACCCTTCAGCAAACTCGCACCTCCGGGGACTCCTACAACTTTATGACCACGTTTCTGCAAAACGTTGATAAGGTGAATAACGATGGACATTACTATAATGCGGAAAACAAGAAGCGACTGTCCAGGAAAGATGTAAGGACTTCCCTTTACTATAAGAAGATCCACGATACACACCCGGATGAAACGGAGGAGGAAGACACCACTATTCAGATGCAACTGCTGATGGAGAATTCGTCCGAGATGTCTGACATCTCCACCATAAGTAACGTTTCCACGCTGAGTAGTCATGAAAGTGAGGTTCCAATAAGACGAGATTTAGTGCAGAAGTTCGGGAAAGATGTTTCCGGGTTGAATATCACTGTTGACTCGCCGAGATTGAAGCAGTCGCCGAACATCGAGCCGTCACCACAATTGTCGATTCTGTCACATGGAGAGGACGATGAAGAGGATGATTTATCACTGTTATTTATACGAGCCATGCATCCGTTCGACTCGTCAACGTTGCAAAGTGCGTCGGACATGCTGATCTGTCTTTCATTCGAAAGAAACGATCTTGCTTTTGTGCACACCATCGACGAGTCTGGATGGGGAGAGGTTACATTGGTGGACTCGCTTGAAAGAGGATGGATTCCAATGAATTACTTTAAAATCGCCGTCAGCGAAACCGACTATGATTACGACGAGGACGATGAAGATGAGGACGTGATTCCAAACTGCGAATACCTAAAACCGCTCTTCCATGCGTGCGCCAAGTTCTTGATGAATCCTTTGAACCACAGAAACAGAAAGGGGAAATATTCCTTTTCCATCAGAGTCATCAACTCCATTAGGGATGGTGTACGTTTGCTCCTTCAGTTCACAGACTGTCTCTCGAGACTGAATGAAATCGTCACAAAGAGACCGGTGGTGCGCAAAACGAGAAAGTCCCTTCTTGCAGATTGGTACAATCTCATGATTAAAGCCAATGAATTCAAGGGCACTTCCAATTTCAACAAAATTGAAATCTTGACTTTGATGATTTATCAAGTGACTAGAAAAGCCGTGGCGTTCCTCCAAATCTGGTCCATTGAAAGTAAACAAATAGTCAAGAGGGACAATGAAAAGAAATTGCAGGGGGATATGAACTCATATCCCTTGCTTGCCACCCCTCCATTGGCCAAACTGAGGGTGCAGGAGATTAATGGGTTGCTCTATAGCTACCTTGGATTGATCATTGGCCGTTTGGACCTCATCGAACATAATCCTGTTGGTTGCGACTTGCTTGAATCGTTAACCCACCAAATCATCTTACTTTTACGTGAATTGCTCTTTATTTCAAAGACAGGAAGCGACTTTTCCAGTGAAAAGCCGTCCGACTTGGACGGCTCCTTGGACACTTTGCTTTCCCTCGTTAGTGACTTGGTTTCCGGTGTCAAGAATCTCGTTGTCAAGACATTGAACGAATCGGATGAAGACCGTAAAAACGCCATTTCTCACTCAACAGGAGTCTCACCCTTGGTTCCCCAAGATGACGACTACTTTTACACGAGAGAAGGAGGTGACTTGATCCAGATTGCCGCCAAAATGATCAAATCCATTGGCTCAACAATCCAATCCATTAAAAAGTTGTTGGATATCACTGGTGATTTCAAACTCAACTCGGAACGATCATATCCTGATTACTCTAGTATGCGCATAGAACCTTTGGAATTCATTAGAAAGTGTTCCATAGGAATAGCAACTACCCAAGATGTTAAAAATAGAGACTTGAAGAACATGGCATCCTCCACAAACCGTTCCTCCAACAGATATTCCATTTTGCGTTCCGGTAAAACAGGAGGTTTGAGTTTGACCCCAGGTGGTGCCAGTATGCTCCACCATGTATTGGTCACCGAAGAGGGTTCCGCCGATGTGGACTATTTTACAGACTCCCAGGCAACCTTAGACCCTCACAATGACTTGATTGTTGATGCCAAAGGCAACTTGTTGGGCGCCAGTCTCAAGGGATTGGTGTTCACGCTCACCAACGAAGAGTCTCCTCCGGAGTACTTTTTCGTTTCAACCTTTTTCATTTGTTTTAGAAATTTCACCTTAGGCATGGATTTGATTGAAGAATTGATCATCAGATTTGATGTCGCAAGCAAGTACTTGAAGCAGACCTTGGATGACTCTCAAGCTGAATCCAAACTTAAAAACAGAAGAAGATTGATTGTTAAAATGTTCCAAATGTGGATGGAGTCGTACTGGCAAAATGACAAGGACTATGCATTGCTCAGCACCTTGATCAACTTCTTCAATGAAGGCATCTCCATGCACTTGCCTGCAGAGGCCATCCGCTTGTTTGAAATCGCAGCCAAGTTGTCCTCCAATCCATTGGTGGAATCTCAGAGCCATGAAGATATTCCACACACCCAGCAGCTCGTCGTCAGAAGCATCACAACCACTAGGAGTAACAGGAAAAATATGATTCTGGCACACGAAAACTTGTCCAGATACTCCATGGTTGATGGATACGAGCTCTCCAAAATCAACACAAACACTTCCACTCACAGTTCTTTGAAGAATATGACCTTACCCATGCCTTTGGGTGTAGGCAACCAAACTTCCTCTTCTTCGATGTTGTTGTCCAAGAATCAAATCGCCACTATTGAAAAGATCATTCTCACGTACAGAACTCTCTTGGGATTGAGTTGGTCGCTGCAAAAGCTCTTGAACTTCAAGAACTTTGTTGGACTGGACTTGGAAGGTATGCTTCCAAGATGGTATGCAATTTGCGAACAAACTTGGGAGTTGAGCAACTATAGACCCAACTTGTTAGACTTCAACGGTTTGGAGATAGCTAAGCAGCTCACCATCATTGAATCGCACATTTTCTGTGCCATCAAAACGGAGGAGTTGTTGAATGAGAACTATCTTCCAAAGAAGGCCAATTTGAAGTTGGCTCCTAATGTCCGCCAATCTCTTCTTTTCACCAACTGCTTATCTGGCTATGTCTTAGAATCCATCTTACAGCCAGGTATTAATCTGAAAATGAGAATCAACGTGGTCAAGACTTGGTTGAAGGTTGGTATTTCATGTTTGTACTTGAGAAACTTCAATTCATTGGCTGCAATCATCACCTCATTGCAGTCGCACTTGGTAACCCGGTTAACCAAAATGTGGGCCGAATTGTCCGAAAAGTACAGCGAGTTATATGAATACTTGTCAGGCATCATCCACCCCGAAAAGAACTATTCGACATACAGAGTCAAATTAAGAAACTTTTTAATCTCGAATGATTTTAACATTCCGATTGTGCCATATTTCTCCTTATTTTTGCAAGACTTGACGTTTATCAACGAAGGTAATGCCAAGTATAGAAAGAATAGCAAGAAGGAGAAGTTGATAAATATTGACAAGTACTTGAAAACTACCAGAATTATTGCGGACATCGAATCTTTACAGATTCCTTATGTTTCCTCATTGACTCCAACGTCTCCAAGGTCTGAGGTCTCTCAATCTTCTGCTGCTTCGATCAATTCTTCCTCTTCCAAGGAAAAGAGAAGCAGTTTATTGTTTCTTTCTTCTGCTCCTACAACCAAGAGAGAAGTTTTGGGTGAATTCAACATTCCTCCAGTTGCTGCTTTACAAGAGTTGATATTACTTGAGCTTTGGAAGATTAATCAATTGAATAAGGCTGAGGATGATCGTGCTTGGAAGTTGAGTTTATCGATTCAACCCAGAGAGGGCTGATAACGAGTTTTATGGATAAGGAGAACATACCTTTGAAGGATTAATAAGGTAATTAAAGAGAACCTACCTTTCACGGATTAATAAAGAGTTTGGTTAATATTTAGATTGAAAGATTAATAGTTTATCGGTTTAACAGTAATATAATTCAACTTTTTTGACGCGTAAAAGTAAACATGAGTAAGGACTTACAAGATAGACTACAAACAATTAAACAAGACGGTAGGTTCTCTATTCTAAATGCTCAACAAGACTTTGAGAACTCTAATGCTAACCTTGTTAACCCTAAAAGTATAGAAGATGAACTTCAATTTCAACATCAGGTGTTCTCGCGATTGAGATTTGCGTACTCTGAACAAGAAACAAGAGACAAGTTTCTTAGGAAGCTTAGTGAGTTAACGTCTATAGGCGATATCAATGAACGGGAGTTTTATGAAGCTGAAACACAGGCTCGTGACAAGAAGAGAAAGCTTAAAGAGTTGAAGCAGCACATGGAAAATGAGATGCTCCAGCTTGAGAAGGTGACACAGGAAAATGTCCAGTACTATGACGAGTACACGCACAAGATCCAGCAGAGCTCTGCGATGCTCGACGAGCTAAGTGCCTTGGAGAACGAGGTGAACCGCGTGTTGGCTGAAGAGGAGTCGACTATCAGTACCAGCGAGTATAAAGAGATCTTTGATACGATGATTCCAACGCAGGAAATAGAGAACATCGAGGAGGTGATAATTAACCGTAGGGACGAGCTCGAGGAAACCCGCCACAGCCTTGAGCACTTGCTGGGGGTGATTGCCGACAGAGAGTCGCATCTTCGCGAGCAGCAGGTGGAAAACAGAGCTAGTGAGAATAAGCTTCGAGAGTTGGACGAATCTGCAGTGCCTGCTCCTGCAGTGACGGATGAAAAGTTCCAGGAGTACTGCAAGTGGTACAAGGAAATCAACGATGTGTTGGTGAAGTTTTCGGAAGTGAAGTCGGTACAGTTGGTAATGGACGATGATTCTTATAAGTTGACTGTGCTGAGTGCTGATGATGTGATGAGTATAGTATACAAGGGGTTGCGGATTGTAAGTATAAGTAAGAAGGTTGAGTTGGTGAATGAGAGGGGTGCTACTGAGAGTGAGTTTATTGGGATTCTTGCTGATGTTGTGAGACGTGGAATGAACAAATGAAGTGAGTTTGTTTAGAATGACAATGATAAACGAAATACAAACCAAAATACTAAGAGTACTTGTTTCATCAAAAATGAAAGCTATTCAGAATGAAAAACTAACTTGACTTTACTCACTATGAGAAGAGTTTATTAATCTAACAAACTGACTTCGCTACCCCATCTAATCTTATTTTTTCACAGCAGGATGATGCGTATCCTTTTCCAGGAATAGAAATCAGATTCTATAATAAGTGATGGCAAGGAAGAACTCTGTATTACTGAACAATTAGCTAGTTACAACGATTACAACAAACCAATGGTTGTCTGGAGCATCAAATTATTCAATTACCTTGAAAAGACACTGCTTAAAATTAAACTAAATAAAAGAGAAAGTATTTCATAATAAAAAGCTCTTTATATTCTCTTAATATTGATCTTGTGGAACTTGAGAGTTACAGATTTCGGTCTTTAAAAGTCGCACTCTTTCCGCGGCCACGTGACCACATATTGCAGCCGCGGCTCGAGTTTTCATGAGGGGATTTTATCAAGCATTGTGATGGTTATAAGTGACGTGGACACCAAATCGTTTGATATAAACAAGAACGTCAACTTTACAACCAAGCAGAAACACATCATCGACAACTTGGTTCTACTTGCCCAGCAAGAACAACAGAAAGGTAACTCATCGATCACACAAGACAAACTTGCTAAGCTCCAAACATACTTGGACCGGCCTCAAGAACAACCAGTACCGCCAACCCCAAAGCCTAGGTATTCACCCCTTTTCAATAAGTTTGATATCAAGAAGGACACCACGCAACAAAAGGCTCCTTCAGATATCCCCAAGAAGAAGATTCGGTCCCCATACAAAAAGTTTTCCTTCAAGAGATTGGAGAGTTTGGTAGTGGAGGTGTTAGAAACACTTGCTAACGTGCTTGACAACTTGCATTTATTTTCCAAGTTCCCAATGTTCCCCAAGAGGCTCTTGCGTTTGTTGAAACAAACAAACAAGTTGTGGATCTTGATCTTGATCTTCTTGATCAAGAAGACCCTTACTCAGTTATTGAACGTAAGAAGTAAGGAAAGAAAGGTCAACATGGAGTTGGAGATCTTAAATGCTTCGACTCGTAACAAGATTGGTTCTCCAATCATCAACCAGGATATCATCACCAAGTACAAGAAGGTCTTGAAGGACTTGAAGTTTGACAAGATGATGCTTTACTTGGAGTTGGTTGGTAATTGTTTGGATATGTCTTTCAATGTCATTGAGTATGCCAAATGGGTTGTTCCTGATTGGTTCATGAATTCTTTGAATGTTGCTAGTATGTTTATGACCATTTACAGAATGAATAAGGATGATGAGTATATTGATGATGATATTACGGAAGATCTTATATAGTGAATGTTAATACGAGTGTGAATAGAATACGAGTGTGAATAGAATACGAGTGTGAATAGGTAATGAACGAGGCATGTAGTACTGATGGCAATAGAGATGGCAATAGGTATTGTTTGTGATAATTGTAGGATAAATGTCACAGGCCGGAATCTTTGAGCTTGTGAATTTACTTGATATTACGATTACTGCGTGTGTGGTTATATTAGGTACTCTCTTAGCTCAGCGGTAACTTTTTTTCCCATTCTCGCTACTATGCTCTCACTAATTTTGCGACACTTTTCACTATTCCCACTCAATTTCTCACTACTTTCGCTACCTCAGCACGAAATAAAAAACACCATGTCCCTTCAAAGCCTTCTACAACAATACCAAACCAATACCCCCATAGATCACATATCCAAACAAACCATCCAGAATGAACTCGCACCCAAATTCACCATTCCCAAACCAAAACAAGGGGAATTCCACGACATGAGTGAAATTCAACTACGTGAAAAGCTCAACGCTGTGATTATCCAGATTGATCTCTTAAAAAAGACCAATAAAACAGAAGCAACCATTACAGAAATCAAGAATCTCCTTTCTAATAAAAAGGAAGAGTCCGACTTGCTTGATTTCCAGCAATTGTTCCTCCTTTTCAAAACTTTGGAGAAGCAGAACAGCACAAATGCAGAAACCGCAGAGTTATACCAGGTGTTGGTGGGCCAACTCAACGATTATTTACTTATACTCATGCCCAATGAGTCTGAGATCAAGAACCTTTACATTTTACAGGAGTTCAACAGTTTGGTAGACAAACACGCGGTGTCATTGGATCACTATACCGCATACAAGGCCCGCTGGACCCAGCTTGTGGACGACATAGCGGCGGAAAAGATTTCGTTCAAGTTGGGGGGAAACGGAGACGAGGTGGTGACTCTTGGCACCTCCCGAACCGATGTATTTGAAAGCTACAGTAGTTTATACGAATTTGCTGGGCTTGCAATTGATGCCAGTGGCTTGAAGCACAAGATCTCGACTGTAGCGGCGGCGTACGTGAAGAAGCACATCACCAGCATTGCCACAAACTTGGACAAAATCACCAACTTGAAGAAGTTGATCCAGGTGATTCCAGTCCAGGATGTGGCGGCCAACTCCATTGAGTCCGACTTGCACCAGATATACAACAACTCCAACCTTGATCAGTACATCAGCAGAGTTAAGGAGGTGTTTTCTAAAACGTCATTTGATAAGCTCGACGATTGGGTCAACGACGAAAAGCCTGCCAAGCAAGAGCAGGAGGATGCGTGGGAAGACGATGCATGGGACGACGATGCATGGGACGACGATGAACCTGAAGCGAAGCCCGACGCCGTCAAGATAAGCAAGGCCGCCCCACAACTTGCCAAGATTGTCACCCTGTACATTGACAACTTTGGCGAGATCAGCAGTTTGCTTGTGTCGGGGATCTATGCCATGGGCAAGTACCCCAAGACGACAGAAAGTTTCCTCAAGCTTAACGACTTCTACTACCTTTCGAAGCACACAGGCGTTGAGCAGTTCAGAACTTTGGTTTCGAACGAGGCAACCCAGATAGTCATCAGGCACTTTGCACGCATAAAGACAGTCACCTCTAAGTTATTACAAATCACAGACTACTCCGAAGATGACTTTGAGGATAACATCTACAATTTAACCGGAGAATTGTACCAACTTTTCAACGGCTTGTCTCCATTGAAGGAGACAAATGCGGCCAGATTCAAGGAAACGGTTATTAATATGTGTGAGTGTGTCAACTTCTCTTTCATCAAAGCTGTCATCAACCTTCTGGATATCGGTGAGGCCCAATCGCAAAAGATTTCAAGAGTGATATCAGAACTCAAGAATGTCACTGGTCCTTTCCTTATCGAAATTAACCAAGTAGCTGACAGTTTACCATCGGCCAACAAGATAGCCAATATCGACTTCTTATTGACAAACCCATTGACTCGTATCATGGATCGTTTCAACGATGGTCAACTTCATGACGTCAAAACTAATGAATTGTGTAAGATTTTACAGGCGGTTTTTGAACAGAGTCCTAAGAGGGATATGTATATTCAAGAGATTATTGATATTCGTGATGATTTATAGGTGATTGTAAATATACAAGAAATCGTTCAACAAGGATAATGGATAACTAGTAAAGGATAACTAATACAGGATAACAAAGGAACTAATTAGGATCTCAAATCCGTTAATACTTGTCTTCTACAATATTCCATGACATGCATATATTAATCGTAAAACTAAACTATAGTCTTACCACTGTTAATCTTCTTACCGGTCTTGGCAATAGTATTGTAGACAGTTTGGTAATCCAATGAATCATTGGTGGTAACGTCAACACGCTGTTCTTCCAAAGAAATATCAATACCTGTGACCCCATCTAACTTGTTGAGAACACGGTTGACTGCTCCTGAGCAGCCGGAACAGGACATAGCAACGTCGAATTGGTACTTGTGGGACATGATTTGTTTTTTTAATCCGATCGGATATCTATGCTTTTATATGTGCGCGCCACACCAGCACAAATCACTCAGGGGATGAAACTTCCTACTGCTGGTATGTTACAAGGAGCGATCCAATATGTAACGGATAAGGTGGAAAATCGTTGACAAATTGTCTTCAGCTTACTAATATCGAACGATCGTAATTTTCTAGGCGAGCAATTGGTTATCTTGAAGATCGAAGTGATGTTGGATCTTTCAATTCGTTGAATTCGTCCAATTCGTAGTATAGTGCAGTAATGTTAGCTGTGTATGTGTAGACTACTCTTTTGATGTTGAGCGCTTTACAATATCATTCGAAAATATCGTTTGCGTTTATTTGGCAATGCTAGTTCATTTTGCATAGCTTTTACAATCTCTTAAATGTAGCTGTATAGTGGATCCGGGTGACTTGAGCCTCTTCGGATATTTTCTTCGAGAAGTTATTTTAAGTAAGCCGAAGAATTTACCTTATTTCTTTATTCCTCATATACAAAAACTAGACTATTATTCGGCGAACACAAGGCTTAAGTACGTCAAAAACTTTGTGTAATGTTAAGATTAATCAATCTACCTTTGTCTTGGCCAGTTTCATCTTATTACTAGAGAATCACATTTTACTTAACCTATCTAACAATACCTTTGCAATTTGTTAGTAATAACTCCAGTCTGTAAACAGCTTTTTATTGCAGTACAGCAAACGCAAAAGTCCCTTCTAATTCGTTAAAAGTGGTTATTGGTATATCTTATTATATAGAAATCTGTTATCTCTCATGAATTTGATACACAAATCTGTTACACTTTCGTGCTTGAAGAAATTCTTTCAAGACGATCATGATTATATAGCTTACTACCTTATATTAACCCACTGTATGCATTTTCACAAAAATGTGTTTTATAATACTCCATTAGAGTACCCATCGAGTTAATATACCCCAAGCCCCTGAAGTTACTGTTCTTGCAATTATCGAGACTGGTACATTAACTCAGTTTCATAATCAATTAATCCTTGTACTGGGTTTTCAGTGAGTATCTCTTCTTATAAAAACACTTATTACTAAATACCAAAAGAGATCAGTTATATTTCAAGATGGAAGTTGTCTTTTATAGACGGCTTGGCGTTTGTCCGAATTCAACTCTTTCCATATCATAACCGAGTACACCGCTAACCTTCAAAGTAAGCTTCTCGAATTTCAAATGTTATACAAACGATTATATTTTGATATGGGCACTGTTAACGATAAAGGTGAAATTCAGGAACCTTACTTTGAGGGTCAGTATAGTTTGTTCGGTTATGATACGCAAGGAGTTGAATTTGGAATAATACGTAGTGGTATATAAGAGCAATGGAAGTTGTCTTTTTAACAAGACAGGTTTTCTTCATCAAGAATATCAAGTGTTTATAAGAAACATGGAAAGATTGTACTTCTAATTTTAATATACTACGATGGCTAAATTAATTACTTTGATACAATATATGACTATCGCTGCCGCAGTGGTGACCCAGAACGGGATTGATAGAGAATTTATTGCAAATGACATTACCAGGATAAACAAAAATAAATAAGAAGCAACTGTATTTGAGGATTTTTCTCGAAAACCATCACAACGGGAAGTCTGTCTTGAAATTATTCAGGATAGAATGGTATCGTGATGGCGAATGTAATGATAAGTTTCTTGAAGAAACCGTCGGCAATCGGGGGTGTTTTGGACTGCCTCCAGCTATCAATCTCGGCTGTGTTAAGATAACTAATGTGGTTGAGTGGGATTCCACAGCATCAGTACACAATACAGACAATTGCAGGATGTACACCAGATTCAAACTATTAAAGAAAGGTGACTGGTGGGCTCTAGGACTTGATGCAGCAGGTAACGGTGCATCAATTGGTATGAACGGTGGTTTAGAAAGGCATTGATAAGGCTGAATGATGACTTTCTCGTGGGTTTTGCGAAAGTTGAAAGGGTTATTGTAGTATATTCGGTTATGATGTGAAATAAGTTGAATTCGGACAAATGCCTAGTGGTCTATATAAAACAACTTCTATTGATTTTTAAAGAGCGAGAGATCTTGATATTTAGTGGTTTAGTGTTTATTAGAAATATAGAAAGATTTTAGGTTAAGAGTCAGTTGAAAAGACCGAATCAGTGGATGTTTGAGCAAATAGTAGGAATGACCAGAATCTGCTTCTGTTAAATATTACATTTAATCCATATTCGGGCATTTCGGCAGATTAATTGACTCTGACTCTGAACTGACACAATAACAAAGGTTATTATATGGTTTCAGATTCGATGTTTATCTCTGAAGATTTTATCTAGATATTACAATACACCTTACGTTCTGAAACCTTCCAATAGCACTTCACCAATAACCAAGAGTCTCCACTGCTAACGAAACCACAATTAAGTACTCAGATAACTTCAGAGACTCGTATAGAGCTCAGTGGGTAACACAATAGTCTTATTATGTTTAATTTAGTTCGAAACCAGAAAAGGGCGTGTGGTCTAGTGGTATGATTCTCGCTTTGGGAGTCCTAACGGATTCAAATATGCGAGAGGCCCTGGGTTCAATTCCCAGTATGCCCCTTCTTTTTCTTTTTTGATGACCTTTACCAATTTGTTTCATCTTTTTGGCTGCAATTTTTTTGCAACTATTTAGAATGGTGAACGACGGCAAAACAGGTGTTCGTGTTGAGCACAAACTTAGAAAGTACAAGTGTATGGAATGCAACATATCTCTTGAGGAGATTCCGTGTATTATTGTTGATCATGAGGATAGTTGGCTTTGGAGTGACAAGGAAACTGTCATCTTATTCCTAATTTTTATTTTTAATTTAATGAGTATTGTACTCATGTTCAGGAATTATTGGAATACGAAGATGATTACAAACATTGTTGAGTGTTTGGCTAAAGATTTCATGAGTTTGAGTGTTGCAAATCGGAAGATTGTATTGAAGTATCTTTCAAGAAGGGAATTTCTAGAGTGTTGATAAATGAGTTTAGTTATTATTGTAGTTTTAGTTGAACGAGTGTACTATTGAGTGGATACTATTCTAGTGCTGTATGAATGGCTGTGTTATCTAGCTACTATTCGATGTTTGTATTATCTAACGACTATTCAATGATTACTCAACAACGTTCAATGACCGTAATATTTAAATCTTGTAAGATATTCCACTATAACAAATTAGTAGCATAATACCCTACGAACAAGCATCCCTACACATATCATACAATCATCACTGAACTATCGTACATCACTAAAATCTCATATAATCATCACGTCTACTCATCTATAATTGTAGTGCATATGTCAAAATCTCGCAACAAAAAAAGCGTACGTGTACTACAACCATGAAAGCCGTCTTAGCTGTGTTATCTGTCGTTGGGCTTGCTAATGCAGACTTCATGAACTTCTTTAACTTCGGTGGTCAACAGCAACATCAGCCAGATGGTCGTTTGGACACCCCAGAAGAATTCGAAGAAGCCATGTTGAATACCAGATGTCAAAAGTACTTGTGTCAAGACACGGGGATCTGTGTGGACGAGCCAAAGTTCTGTCCTTGTCCTTACCCTTCGTCCCAATTGAGATGCTTCTTGCCCGATGGTAAGTTTTTATGTATTTCCAAGCCATCTGGAGAGATATCGTATAATTACGCGGATCCAGAAACCAACTGGAAGGTTGATGCCAAGGATGACAATGTTAGAGATTGTGGATGGGTTAAAAGAGCTTATGAGGGGCTTGTATAATAGGGTATAAATAGAAATAAAGATTAATTTAGAAGGGCAGTAGAAGAAAGGATTTGTTTGCAAGTAATAATAAGAACAATAGGTAACTTCTTTCATAGTGACATGTAGTAGTGACGCTGATGTTTCAGTGTTGATGTTCCGTCATTGACCACTGGTAGTAATTAACTATTGAAAATGAAACCTCTAATGATGTGCAAGTGGATGGCTCGAGGAATCAACTATTCAAATACTTAATTTTTGAACTGGATCAGCTTATATTACATAAACCCAATAAAGAAAAATGTAAAGTGTATCAGGATGGAGAAATAGTTTATGATATATGATTAACATCTTTCAGGTAATGCTATGCTATTTCCTATAGAACAAACAATTCTGAAGCTGAGGCAGCGATCATATTAAAAAGTTCATCATCACGAACAAATGTTTTATTTCTATTAATGTGATGTGGATTTTGTATTAGATGTTGAGTTCCATGAATTCATGAATTGAATAATGATAACTACAGTTTATTATCAAACTTTTACTATAAACATATGAAAGTTAATCGAAAACTGAAACGAATGCAAATGCTACCTAACGGCGCTGCATATTAAGTGATTTTATATTATCATTGTTAAAAAGGCTATTCTGGTTGGTATAATAATTTGAATCCATAAAATGTAAAAGAAACATAAAGATGTACCCCAGATTGGCTGCGAAAGAGTAGGATGAGTCAAAGGTCATGTGACCTGGCGGGCCGAGATATGAGTCAGCACGTGATGGCGGGCTCTCAGCGCGCACTGTGAGTCACCGCGTAATACACATTTTAGGTGAATCGATTGGCTGCTAGATAAGGTATATATACAAACCATTGCCCAAAAATTTATAGCACCAGGAAAATGTTATCCATACGTAGGAGTGCAATTCAAACTAGAAAGCTTGCGACAGCAGCCAATTCTATATTTAATGTTCCAGAGGACTTGAAAACCAGAACACCTCCATACGCCAAGTTGATTGATAACTTGAGTACGGTGAACCGTATCTTAGGAGATCAACCATTGACATTGGCTGAAAAGATTTTGTACTCGCATTTAACAAACCCTGAAGATAGTTTATCTACAGGCAGCGTTGCGAACATTCGTGGGGAAAAGTACTTGAAGTTATCGCCAGATAGAGTTGCGATGCAGGATGCGTCTGCTCAAATGGCACTTTTACAGTTTATGACGTGTGGCATGGCTCTGACTGCAGTTCCAGCATCTATCCACTGTGACCATTTGATTGTGGGGAAAGATGGTGCTGATAACGATTTAACCAAGTCCATTGCAACCAACAAAGAAGTCTTTGACTTTTTGCAATCATGTGGAGAAAAGTACGGTATCCAGTTCTGGGGACCAGGTTCTGGTATTATCCACCAGATTGTTTTGGAAAACTTCTCTGTTCCAGGTTTGATGATGTTGGGAACTGACTCGCACACACCTAATGCAGGAGGATTGGGTGCCATTGCCATTGGTGTTGGAGGTGCAGACGCAGTGGATGCATTGACTGGGACTCCATGGGAATTGAAGGCACCCAAGGTTTTGGGTGTCAAGTTGACTGGACAATTGTCTGGTTGGTCTTCTCCAAAGGATGTCATCACCAAGTTGGCTGGTGTCTTGACTGTTAGAGGAGGAACTGGTTACATTGTGGAGTACTTTGGAGAAGGTGTTGAAACCTTATCGTGCACTGGTATGGCAACCATCTGTAATATGGGAGCTGAGATCGGAGCCACTACTTCAACTTTCCCATACCAAGATGCTCACCGTCGTTATTTGGAACAAACAGGAAGAGGTCCAATTGCCCAACTGATTGACCAGATTTCCCAGCACCACAACTTCTTCAGGGCTGATGCCGGTGCTCAATACGACAAGGTTGTTGAAATCAACTTGAGTGAGTTGGAACCTCATGTGAATGGTCCATTCACGCCAGATTTATCCACTCCTATCTCTGCGTTTGGTGAAACTGCCCAACGTGAAGGATGGCCTCAGCAGGTTAGTGCCGGGTTGATTGGTTCTTGTACAAACTCTTCCTACCAAGATATGTCCCGTGCCGTTTCCATCATCAAGCAAGCACAAGACGCCGGTCTTAAGCCAAAAATCCCATTCTTTGTTACTCCAGGTTCCGAGCAAATTAGAGCCACCATCGAAAGAGATGGCTTTGTCGACACCTTTGAAAAGAACGGAGCTGTTGTGTTGGCCAACGCATGTGGCCCATGTATTGGACAATGGGACAGAACCGACGTTTCTAAGGACTCCACCGACTTTAACGCTATCTTCACCTCTTTCAACAGAAACTTCAGAGCTAGAAACGATGGTAACAGAAACACCATGAACTTCTTAACCTCCCCAGACATGGTCACCGCCATGATCTACTCGGGAGACATGAACTTTAACCCATTGACTGACTCCATTAAGTTGGAAAATGGGGAATCTTTCAAGTTTTCTCCTCCACAAGGTGACGAATTGCCAAACGCCGGATTCACCAAGGGCCGTGAAGAATTCTACCCAGAAGCCAACCCTCAACCAAAGCCTGAGGTTGAAGTTGACGTCTCGCCTTCTAGTGACAGATTGCAATTGCTTGAGCCATTTGCACCATGGTCTGGCGAAGAATTATCCACCAACGTCTTGTTGAAGGTTGAAGGCAAGTGTACCACTGACCACATCTCTGCTGCCGGTGCTTGGTTGAAATATAAGGGACACTTGGAAAACATCTCAAACAACACTTTAATTGGTGCTGTCAACAAGGAATCCGGTGAAGTCAACGTTGCTTACGATTTGAACGGTGACAAGTACCTGATTCCAGAGTTGATGATCAAATGGAAAAACGAACACAGACCTTGGATTGTAGTTGCTGAACACAACTACGGTGAAGGTTCTGCTAGAGAGCATGCTGCATTGTCGCCTAGATTCTTGGGAGGTTCCATTATTTTAGTCAAGTCTTTTGCTAGAATCCACGAAACCAACTTGAAGAAACAAGGTATGTTTCCATTGACTTTTGCTAACGAATCTGACTACGACAAGATTTCTTCCGGTGATTTGTTAACTACTGTTGATTTGAGAGATATGATTGCTCAAGGTGGTAACAATGGAGGAGAATTGAAGATGAAGGTTTCTAAGAAGGATGGTTCTGAATTCGAAATTGTGTGTAAGCATACGATGTCTCAAGACCAGGTTGAATTTTTCAAGGCTGGTTCTGCTATTAATTATATTGGTAATTTGAAGAGACAAGGGTAATTATAGAGGTTTAGAGTATTACAGGTAGTACAATAATAAATATTTTACGAACGTATACGAACGTAAACGTATACGACCGAAGTGAGTTAATTCTTCAAGAATACTTTCACCACTCAATCGAAACTTTACTCGTTTCATTAATCTTCTATTCAGTACTCTTCTCACTCACTACTCACTACTCTTCTCACTCACTACTCACTACTCTTTTCACTCACTACTCACTACTCTTTTCACTCATTACTCACTACTCACTTCGTTCGCAGTTCGTGTTCGTAGCAGAACATTAATTTATTTTTATATGAAAATAGGAGATATCCCAGATGAATTGAATTTTAAGCGTCGATCAAATCGTGGGACTTGTCAGCATCTTCTTCGTCTTGTTCGCTGGATCTGTCATAGAATTCGTCCAAGATCTTTGGGTTGATTCTGTTCAACATTTCCTTTGGATAAATTCTCAACAAAGACCAAGCTTGGTCCAAAGATTCAAAGATGGTTCTGTTTTCATAAGCACCTTGAGCAATAAAGGTCTTTTCAAACTTCTCCAAGAATTCCAAAGACAACTTATCTTCGTTGGACAATGCTTCTTCACCTACAACAGCCTTCATGGCGGCGGCATCCTTACCGATGGCGTACTTGGCGTACAATTGGTTAGAAACATCACCGTGGTCCTTTCTGGTCATACCTTCACCAATGGCGGACTTCATCAAACGGGACAAGGAAGGCAAGACGTTGATTGGAGGGTAGATACCTCTGTTGTCCATCTGTCTGTCGATGGAAATTTGACCTTCGGTAATATAACCGGTCAAATCTGGAATAGGGTGGGTGATGTCATCGTTAGGCATGGTCAAAATAGGAATTTGAGTGATGGAACCGTTTCTGCCCTCAACTCTACCAGCTCTTTCGTAAATGGTGGACAAATCTGTGTACATGTAACCTGGGTAACCTCTTCTACCTGGGACTTCTTCTCTGGCAGCGGAGACTTCTCTCAATGCATCGGCATAAGAAGACATATCGGTCAAGATGGTCAAGACGTGTCTCTCGGTTTGGTAAGCCAAGTATTCGGCGGTGGTCAAGGCCAAACGAGGAGTGATAATTCTTTCAATGGTAGGGTCATTGGCCAAGTTCAAGAAAAGAGAAGTTCTTTCCAACGAACCGTTTTCTTCGAAATCCTGCTTGAAGAAACGAGAGGTTTCCAAGTTAACACCCATGGCAGCGAAAACAATGGAGAAATTCTCCTCGTGACCATCGTGGACATCCTTGGTTGGTCTGACCAAACCGGCTTGTCTACAAATTTGAGCGGCAATCTCGTTGTGAGGTAAACCAGATGCAGAGAAAATAGGAATCTTTTGGCCTCTTGCAATAGAATTCATGGTATCAATTGCAGAAACACCAGTGGAAATCATTTCTTCTGGATAAATACGAGAGTATGGGTTGATTGGAGAACCGTTGATGTCCAAGTAATCTTCAGCAAAGATCTTTGGACCCTTGTCAATAGGTCTACCAGAACCATCGAAAATTCTACCCAACATATCTTCCGAAACCGGGATTTTCAAGTTTTGACCAGTGAATTCAACTCTGGTCTTCTTGACGTCAACACCAGAAGTACCTTCAAACACTTGCACGATGGCCTTGGAGCCTCTGACTTCCAAAACTTGACCAGCTCTGACGGTTCCATCTGGCAATGTCAAGTTTACAATTTCGTTATAACGAGGGAACTTGACATTGTCCAAGATAACCAAAGGACCGTTAACACCGCCAACGGTGTTGTAACTGGTTCTTGGCTTGATTTTGAATCCCTCGGTGACGGCCTTCTTGTTCAATTCGAACAATTCCTTATCAGAGAGTGACATGATTGATTGTGATTAGGCGACGTTGATAAGTTGTTTTTTTTAAAGGGGGGCTGGATGAAAAACTTGAGAAAATTGGTTTGTGGGTTACGCGGGTGGTCTGTAAATTACTTAAAACGATGACAAACGATGCAAGCGAACGAAGTGAGCTTGCAAGTGACAAATTGATTTAAACAAACGAGTGAGTTTGTATGTAATTATTTATAATGGTTTATAATATGGTAGTGGTTCAAGTATTGTGAATACTGCTACTCATGAAAATATAAATTATTACTTTACGTTTATTTATCCTCCTTCATTGTCATTATAAATACTTTCATTCCTATACTGCGATAATTCTTGTTATTCTGATCATCATATACTGCATAATTGTTGTTATTCTATTCACTGAATCAAGTAATGAAAATGTATGTTCACCTTCAATTGATCACAATCTCGTAAAATAAGTGTTCCTACTTCGTGAGTGAGTTTGTACTCATGCGAACCATATCCCACTCATTCATCTTCATCTTAACCTGATTCTCGATCAAAGAACTAACATTCAAATCCTTAAGGCCAGATGGTACCAGAGTCTCATCAAGAATCAACCTCCGATAAACTTGCTCCATCAACAACTTAAGATTATCATCAGGATATGAAACCATCCCAGCATTTCTGCTAACCTTCATATTATACAACCTACCCAATAAATTATCAAAATCATAAAATGCCTCCAGATCATAATCACTAGTCAAAATGAAAAAGGTCTTGAAATTAAGTAGAATCTTAACAATAACTAATAAAAACTTAAGGAACTCCTTAATGGAAAGCTTGTTAAAAGGCTTGTTGATTATTTTATGTGGAATAATAATCAACTTCTTATTTGAAGATTCAACTTGAGGAGGAGACACGGTTGGTATCAAAGGAGAGATCAGCTTGACAATGTCGCCGGCGTCAATGTCATTTTTAATTAGAGAAGCTCTCCTTTGGTTGTTGATAGTTTTAGAACTCAACGGAAGCTTAATCATATTGCCGAGTTTAATGATGCGCTCGTTGTCAGGCACCTCGACCCTCTCTTGAGGTTCATCGTCCGACGACCCCTCCTCTTCTATGCCTGCCAACTTCAACTCCTTGGCCCTGATCAAGTTGAAGAATTCTGTGCCTGGAAGAAAGTTGGATATCTCGTCCAAATACGGCAATTTGAAGCCAAAGATCTTGCACAACTGCACCTGGAGCTTAATGACATTTTCCAAGAACGAGTTGACCTGCACTAGCCCTGAGGTGAGGAATTTAGTCAATGGGATGATAGGTTGGTTGTGGAATAAGAGATCTCTTCGGTGGAGAGTAAAGATCATGTCTTTTAGCGATGTTAGGTGCTGTAGTTGCAACTTTAGAGAATGCTGTTCGATTTGATTGATTTTGAGGCCCTTCAAGTCATTCATATGGGAGTCTAGTTGTTGCAGGGTGTGTGAATGCTTTTGGTATAACGAGTCTCTGCTTGAATCAACGTCAGCTCGAGCTGTATCTAGTTTTGCCTTTGCCCTTGCTGCCTCGCCATCCAATTTCTCTTTCTTGGACCGGACAGCTTGGGCGAGTCTATTGAGCGAGTTGATTTTAACTGTTAGGTTGCGTATCCTTAGCTTGGTTAACTGAATGGCCAATGCTTCCACAGACTTGGGAGACGAATTGGGGATTTCCGGATGCGTGCCTCTTAGCAGCTTGACGTCCACAGGGCGCGACTCCACAAGGCTATCGGACGCCTTGAAGATATTGTGAATTCTCTCTTTGCAGAGCTGGTTGAGCAAGTTGATCGAACGAGACTCAATCTGAAGATTGGTCACTTCATCCTCCATGTTTGGTTTTTGGGGCCTATCGTCACGTGTGCCTCTGTTTTTTTATATAGCATGATGAAGAAACTGGCTGCCACGCTGGACTCCGTTCTGGCAGCGGTGAATGACTCAAGGCCCATGCGTGTTGCTTTGTTGGGGGACGCCCGTGCGGGCAAGACCACTATGGTGTCAAAACTAGTGTACGATATCTTCCGCGATACTTACTACCCCACCACACTGATCAACCCGTTACTTTTCCACTTTCACCCCGAGGATCTTGATAGTCGTCTTGTTTTAAGCGGCTCCGCTCCCACTGAGCACGACGTTGTTTTAAGTCCGGCTCTTGTGCAGCCAGTGGCTGCCTCGTCCGAATCTACAAAAGGTAATGTCACCGTTATACAGAAAAATGACTACTACAGAGCATATAGATATAAGGATGAGCCGCTGGGGCCCCCGCACATCTCTCCTATTGTGGTGGAGCTCATCGACACCCCAGCTTTTAACCCCAGCCAGGTGGTGCCTTTTCTCGAAACTTCTTTGTACGACAAATTGAGCCGAGATGTGTTGCGAAACTTGGCGGATGAGCCCAGGCGCCCGGTGCTGGCCCACCCGTTGCTTGTGGCGAGCGGCGCCAGTGCTTTGAATGGTAATATCGATGGCTATTTCTTTGTGTACTCGCTGATTCCTTCTAATGACCCTCCAGCGTACGATCTGGCAGACGTTCCACAAAATGACGATGCTTTCGATTTACTCCGAACCATGAAGAATGCTTTGGATGAAGCTTGGAAGGAGTACCATGTGTATACTACTCGGTGGGAACGGGGGAAGGAGCATGATATCTTTTCTATGAAAAATGCATTGAAGAATATGTGGCAGATGCAAAGTCTGTCGATCGAACTGGAGAGACAAAGGTTAAAGGATCCAGAGTTTATTGCTCCTCCTCCTATTTGGATTATTTGTACTAATGTTAAGAATCCTTTGAGTTCTCCTACTTTTATTGAGAAGGGGAAGAAGTTGGCGAGAATGTGGGAGTGTGGGTTTATTGGGGTTGATAGTGTTGGGGATATTAATTGTGCGTTATCTTTGATGATTAGGGAGGTTTCGATGGGAAGGAGGGGAAAGTGAGGAGTGAGTACGTGAGTGATAAAGTGGTGAGCAAGCGAATAAATGAATTCTGACTCACTCCTAACTCACTTTGTTCTTTCCGTGCTCGTTGACCCACAACATGACGTTAATGAATGAGTGAAAAGTTAATAGCTAATAAATTTAATAATTAATGAGTTTAACATATCAGGTAATATATAGTCTAATCAAGTGGACTTTCTCTAAATTATAATAAGTTGAAATGATTGATACAAAAAAACATAACAAATTAAACTTCTATCACACTTGCTTATTCGCCTTTACCTTTACAATGGAAAAGTGTATTTTCTGATTTTGCAGAATTATTAATTTTTGCAGCAATTTTCTAATTTTTGGTTATTGTTGAAAGGTATGTGGAATGAACCACGTGACATACTCCAGTTCTCCAGATGTTAACGGAAGATGGATGCTAAAAACATAATAATGGAATATTAGAGAATAATGGAATATTAGAGAATAATGGAATATTAGAGAATAATGGAATATTAAGAATAATGGAATATTAGAGAACCATAACTCACGTACACAAGAACCACCACCACCGCCATTTTATAAATTAACCACAATCATGGATATCAAATCAGTATTTCCAATTCAATTCTCGACCAATTACAAAATTCCATGTTATGGCTGGACTCAATTATCATAAAAACTAACAATCCCTTGTGTATAACGTTTGCAACAGAGAGTTTCTTATCTTTTGTAATTTTGTGTTTTACATAACAAAAGGCTACGGAAAAAGAAAATGAAAAGTAGATGAGTGAAAGCAATGATTCCGTATTTTAGTACATGGTGACTATGTTTGATTTGATAATTGGGCTACATTGAAAATGAAGGAATACTAATTACTGAGTTTCTAGAGAAAGTAGCGGGAAGTAACAAAAACAAAGGGAAATGGGCCTGTACTGGGAATATCCCGTGTAGATCAGATACAACCTTCTACTCAGGTTTTAATTTTTAGAGTTAATTGAATAACGATATTACAATGTGTAAAGTCTGATTTATTTTTGTTACACAATATTATCGTCAGATCAAAATTTCTTAAGTTACACATTTAAATTCTGGGAACACGAAATATAGAAAAAACTACTATATTGACTTGAACAAGGGTGGTATAAGTTATCAGTGTTGAAATTACGAAAATCTACTAAAGGAGATCAAGAAGTGTTTAAATCTGAATATCCTACCGGTACTGATCTAAGATATTGTACCATTAAAACAGCCAATAAAAAGAGTTTAGCTCTAGTTAGATAGATCACAGCTCTTTTCATAGCAAGCTTTCATAGCACCTTTTCGATTTAGTTTTCATAGCTTTAGTTTTCATAGCTCTAGTTATAACTTCTATTAAGGGGTGAAGATTTGTGGGGAACGGCACAAACTAGAAGTTGTCATGTTACCCAAAAGTCATAGACAAGGGGCCAAGGCCCATAATACGAAATTGACGAACCATAAGACAGACAAATTGTCAAACAGACTTTGGAAGATGCGGATTGCTGAGGGAGAAGACAGACAGGATAATTTGATGAGATCAGAAGAGCCTGGGAAGTTTGTGAAGTTACGGTTCTTCAACAATGAATCATTCAAGTTATCAAGAACAGATTGTCAGAAGTTGCGGACAGTGAGGTGGATGGAGTACCCCCAATAACCACAAGATGCAAATCAAAGCACACGAGTTTTGGGAGCAGATTCAAGGAGTGTTGAGGTTCTACCAGGCACAAGTCAACTTGCTCCGGGCGCAAATCAGACGCACACCATCCAAGAGAAGGCTCCCACAATTGAGTATTTTTGCTTTGCGGGAAACGTTCTTGCACGTTGCACCATTCCAAAGTACACTTGAACGCTGGTGTTTGCAGAACTTTCCGGAGCACAGATTTTATGTGGCAAACAGTGGAAAAACGTTTGCGCGTAGCGTGGAGGAGGCCACGCAAAGGTTCTACGAGAAGTTTTGTCCTACGATCACGTACTATCTTAAAAAGCGGATGCACTCGTTGAACCCCGAGGAGTTTGGGTCGTTATCGGATTTCAATGCCGCGTTTGAGAAATGCTCGATTGAATTGCACAATGCGCATAATAACCAAGGCCAGGTGTGGACGACAAATTACGAGACTTTGATGTACCGGAACGCATTCCCACACCTTGAGGACATGTTTGACTCCGAGGCACACTCCAAGGCGATCAGTGTGTATGAATTGTCGCTTGACGATTGCAAGGCAATCACGCTCAAGGCTGGCCCATTAGGAAAATCGTCGGAAATCCCCCGGGAGCGGTACACCAAGGCGGCCAATTCCGCGTTGAAGCTCCAGTCTGCCCTTTTGTGTTCGTTATGCGGAAACAACCACCCCCGAGACAAAATGACGTCTCAGTTGGAGGCTGACGCATGCACACTAGGCACCGGTGCCACCTTAGTCCAACTCGTCAGCAAGAAACAAGACGAGATGTATGGTATTCTCGACACGCCCTCCAAGGGTTTAACCGAAGCGAAAACTTTAAAGCCGGTTCGTCAGAACGAACTTCTTTCGATTGTTGCAGCCATGACTAGATTTCAGCATCATGTTTCGGAGGATAAATCAGAAAGTCCGAGCCTGGGGTATATCGAGGTAGACCAGACCATGCTGTATCAAGAGCTCACTCTTAGGGAGTGTAAAAAGCCGGAAGACATCACTCCAGATGATTTTCCTATGGACAGTGCTGCTATTAGGTTTGTGGATGGTGACTACAGGGACTATGATAGGGTTTATGATGGCATGGTTTGATGGTACTGACATTGGATGAGATGGATGTGACCGAATGAGGGTTTTTGTTATGTTTATATTACGATGAAATCATGATTGTAGACACTACGAACGAAGTTAGATTCTTTATTATGAAAATTATCAAATAACTAGTGAGTTAACTTCACTTTCATATTTTATAGTCTTGATGACTGTATACATACTCATTAAACTATTGTAGATCTACGATGAAAACTAGAATGCTAAAATATTATAAAGAGACAAAGTATCATTTGTATTAGAAATTCTAGGAATGTACAAAATCGTAGATGATTGCAAGTTCATTTATTATTTACTCGATTTCTTTGCGAATGGGATTCCTATAGGGTGGTTTGTAATTTTCACACGAACGAGGTGAATATTGAGTGTTAATATGTGCAAAGACTTGCAGTGTTGTCACATTACTCACGTCGTTTGTTAGTGTTCGTTAGTTTCATTGCAATTGCCATTTAAAAACACAACTCACTTCGTTCGTTAGTGTTTGTTAGTTTCATTGCGATTGCCCGTTTAAAAACACAACTCACTTCGTTCGTTGTGTTCTTAAATTGGGGCAATCGCAACCCCCAACTCAGAATCACCCTGCCCAAAATACAACAACCACTTCCCCCCAAACTGAACAATCCCCTCACAAAAAACAACCTTATTCACCTGACCAGTAATCTCATTCCCAGCCAGAGGAGTAAGAAAAGGAGAATCCAAACGAGCAAGAGGCCCACCCCTAATGTTATCATAATCAATCAACATCTGACCCATGGAATAGGTTTCCTTATCTAAATTGTACCCACCAGTGGTACTAGCATTGTAGATAAAAATCCACTGATTCTTTCCATTATCCAACTTGATCGGTGCCGGCCCCGACTCAATAAGCTTATTTTCCCAAGGGTGTTTTGGCTCGGTAAACCGGTTACCGTTATAATCCCCATTGACGTTCCAATTGACCAAATCGTCCGAATCCGCCAAGTGCAAGTGGGAATCGCCGAAAATCATGTAGTACTTGCCATCAGGGGCGCGCTGAGTGAAGACCGCGCCGGATTTCAGCCATTCATAGCGAATCAAAGATACATTTTCCGAGGTGTAAGCAATATCCTTCCATACCAGGGGAATGAACGAAGGGTACTTTGTCCAATTGAACAAGTCCTCCAGGGTGGCAACACAAAGACGGGCAGTCCTTAAATCGTAGGCAGTATATGTCACTATAAACAACTTCGAAACTGGGTCGCGGACGATCCGGGGATCCTCCAACCCACCGCCCAACTCCCAGGGTTCACTGGCAGCAAGAACCGGATGCGGGTACTTTTTGAAGTTGAAACCGTCCGAGGACCAAGCAATTCCGATTGAGGAAAGCTTAGCCTTATTCTGGGCTCGGTACAATAGAAACACCCTCTGGTCCACGACGATGGCTGTGGCATTGTACAAATAGCCGCTCTCGAACTCGACCTCAGGGTCCGGGCGCAAGATGGGGTTGTGGGCGTACTTGGTGAACGGCCCAAGCGGGAACGCCTTGGGTGCGCGGTAGTTCTCGTCGCCGTCCCGTGAGTCTCTGTTAATTACTGGAATGTGCATTTTTCCTGGAGCTTAGGGGGGAACATCCCTATATGTGGGGAGCGGCGCACGTGACGCCCACCGTCCCCGAAAAATGTTGGCCCCAAAAAAAGGCGGAGACATCTATGGGCCAACTCTTATCACATCCCGTTGAGGAGAAGAGCATTGACTACAAGACATACCAGACGCTATCGTACTGCGTGGGGTCCATGCAGGGGTACCGGATGACCATGGAGGATGCCCACGACGTGAAAATTAACGAGAATGAGACCTTGGCGGTGTTCGGGGTGTTTGATGGGCACGGAGGCTCCCAATGCCTGGAGTATCTCAGCCAGTCGTTGCCGAAACACATATTCAAGAGTCTCAATGGGCGTCAGCTCCTGTTGGGCGAGTACATGGCCACCATTAAGGAATCATTTTTCAAGGTGGACCATGATTTGTCGCACATGCCCAACCTCATCAATTGCGGCTCCACCGGCGTGGTGGCCACCGTGGTAAGAGGCCGGTTCATCATAGTCGCCAATACCGGCGACTCGCGATGTATCATCTCGGTCAATGGCAAACCAAAGACCATGTCGTACGACCACAAACCTATACTAATGAATGAGCGCATTAGAATCGAAAACAGCAACGGTTACGTCATGAACGGCCGTATTAACGAGATCCTCGCCTTGTCCAGAGCCTTTGGCGACTTCAAGTTCAAGTCTCCCTATGTATCTTCCACTAAAAACAAGTTTATTCTTGAGAATCATAAGTCTGAAACTCCAATTCATTTACCCCCGGAGTTATTCCAGGTGACTGTTGAGCCGGATTTGTTGGTTTATGATCTTGCCCTGGAGTACAATCTGGTTCCTGAGTTTCTATGTATAGCATGTGATGGGATATGGGATTGTTACAGCAATGATAAGTTGGTTACTACGGTTAAGGAGATGTTGGTTATGGGATGGAAAATTAATAAGATTGTTGAGTTTGTGCTACAGGATTGTTTATTGATGGCTAATAATATTACTGGGATTGGGTTTGATAATATGACTTTGATTATAATTCCTCTTCATCCTGATGTTAGTATTGATGAGTGGTATGAGAGGATGAAGAAGAAGTAACGACCAACGAACTAGCGAACGAAGTGAGGTTGTGAGGTTGTGAGTGAGTTTTGATTTAAGGTCAATCTGTGAATTTATTCATTTAGGGTCAAGTATGCGAGTTTTCATTTAGGGTCAAAATATGTGAGTTTTCATATGTGAGTTTTCATTTAGGTACAACGTATGAATTTATTCATTCAGGAATAAACTATGTGAGTATTTATTTAGGACAAACCAAGCGAGTACCCATTTAGAGACAAACTAGTGAGCTTTGAATCATTTCCGAATATCGAAAACCAAATATTTTGAAAAATCAGAAGCTTACTTCGTTAGCTTCTTTCACTTTATCCACTAAGTCACTTTGTTCCTCAACGAGTTTATATAATGATTTAATTGAGTATATAAAAAATATGGAGATTATAAACGAAAAGTTTGATGAATTAATGGGTTAATGATTGAAATTAGTAGAGTAAGCAATAGAACTACTGAGAAAAGAAATGAGAATAAAGGTGGGAATGAAATAGAAATGAGAATAGAACCAAGAACAGAACCGAAAAGACACGAAAACAGAACCTATAATAGAAACTAATGAAACCACCGAAAACTAATAAACAGAATACTTATTCTCAATTGGCCGTTTTGTTATGGCGTTCTAAAAAAGGATACTAGAAAAAATAAACACAGAAAACATAATAATAGCAACTAAGAATATGACTAAGAATTTGCTATAGGGTTAGGGTAGGAAATTTAGAAAAAGCCTTCGCGAATAGTTATAGAGGTTGCAAGCATCTTCCCACACTTCTCACACTCCTAACACTACTCACTTCGTTCGTAGTGTGAGGAGTGTTTGTAGTGTGAGTGTTTGCAACCATTCCTGCACAACAACCGAAAAGTAAACAAATTAAAATTTTCTAAACAGGTGATATCTATTGTCCCCCGTAAACATTCTTTGCATACATCACAACATGAATGAATACGATGACCCTATTATTAGTCTCATCCAAGACCCCGAGTTAAACCGAGACAAGCAGAAAACCACGCAATTGGTAAGACTCATCAATGCATTCCCATTGACGGAACGTAAAGTCAGCAAGCTCTGCTCATCGAGTTTGAGTCTCCTACAAGCATTGGAAAAGGTGAAGCTTACCTTCAAGAGCTGGGAGTTTCTCTCGCTCGACTACAACAGCGATACGCATTTCAAACAGGACAACGACGTCAGCATCAAGTCGTTCAACAACAGCGTTGCGGCCAAGGTGTTGAGCACATGCCAGGACTTGAATGTGAAATTGACCAGAATATCGATAGACCTTGACCACATCACCAAAGCACTGAGGACACTTACGCCCATAGAGTACATATCAGACAGCGGGACTCTTTTGACATCGTTGCTCTTGCGTAGCATCAAATTGAAGAACGAGGTGGCCGACACGTTGACAGTGTCGTACCTGAAGGCCAAGTTGATATCGATAGGGAAGGAGTTGGAGGGGATGTTGTCCTCAAGCGGCGACAAGGAAGCTGACGACGAGAACAACGTGACGGTGTTGACGTACAGGACGTTTATAGTGAATTTGCTCAAGCAGTTGAACACAGCTATAGACGAGGAGGAGAACGAGGCCAAGTACGAGTGTCTAGCGGTGATCAACGATATGGAGAAGATGTTCGAGGCGTTCAAGTTGGAGAAGGTACGCGAGGCGGCAATGCAGCAAAAGGAAGAGGAGGAGTACGTTGACTTGGGGAAGTCGGTGTCGCAACCAATTCCCACGCCCGCGGTGTCTGCGCACCGGACCCCGCGCCACCGCAGGGCAGACAGTGCCCGCATCCCCAGCCTGCACAACACAACGCCGACATCCGAGGATGCCGGCGACGACGATGAGTACGACTACCTGGACTCGGAGTATGGCTCCAACTCGTTGTATCTGTCGCTGCATCACAACGCAATGGTGCACTCCATCACCAAGGACGTTTCTTCGCCCAAATTAGGCAGACGTGACTCCATCTCGTCATTATCCACATCCACACTTTTCCAAAAAACAACCATTTCAGAGGAATTACCCTACTTGATGACTGCATTCTCTTCGGCGAAGAACTTTGAAGAAGACATTAACCATTTTAAAGAGGAAGACAAGACCCAGAAGAAAAAGTCTCCCAAGAAGGAGGAAAAACATTTCTATGTGCACAAACCGCATTTGCCTGACTCGGCTCTTTATGCTGAATCGTCCATTTTACCTAGCCCGTCGAAAACGTCGCCCGCGGCTTCTTATTTGCATTCAAACCATTCTCTTTTGTCCAAGTTGGGCATTAAACCCCAAGTGATATCCTCCGACTTGTCGCACAGAGAATTGAGCATATCCTCAAAACCAAACTATATGGTTCCAAGAAAGATTTATAAGCAATCTTCCACTGATGAGGACAAGGAAAATGAAATGCATGCTTTAACAAAGGCAAATTTAGATTCTCATAATTTCGAGCATCTGGCTGATTATGTTGATTAGTATTATTTATTGCATTATGAACACAAGCAACGATAAATGGAAGTGTGCTGTTTGTGTTCGGTATGGAAACTGTAAGATTAAATAAAAGTTTCAAATGAATTTTGTAGTCGAGAAAGTTCCTTGGTGAAGGTAGTGATTACATTTAACAATTGTACTTTATCTTGTAATCTCAAAACTTGCTAACTTTCGTATGTAAGCAATCACAGTTACGATTAAACCTTATTCTGCTACCCGACTTGATTAGTCAAATTTATAACTTCAATACAACTCTAGTTCGTACTTTTGCAGCCAACCGAAAAGAGATAATGATAAGGAAATGATATAGAAAAGGTCAAAAAAATTTTCATGCGATTTCCAGTTGAAATTGTGCGTCTAGTGATAGACCAACTTGAACCTGAGGAGAAGTTTCGGTTGGTTAAAGATGCGACTGTTGGAGAGATTGCTTTTCAGCTGTTCTACGCACATGTGCAAGTGAAAGTAAGTAGAAGATTGGATTACGAGGCAGTGCGACACTCGACAAGTCCTGTGTTCCCGTCACTACACGCTTTTATGCATTTTGTGCAACAAAACATTGAGTACACTCCGGAGAGTATTCATTTTTACAACATTCATGACTATATTAAAGTTCATCGAGTAGCCCCTCAGATGTTGAGGCGTGTGAGCAAAATCACGCTTCTGGTTAATCTTGAAAAAGACACGGAAATACTCAAACAGGCGTCGGAACTACCGTATGATGTTCACGCACTAGAAGGCCATTTTTCAAATATTTCGCAGCTACAGTTAAACTCATATTTTAACAAGATAACAAAGATGGAAATTGAGCTTGGAGACGGAGAATTGGAGAAACTTCCACTGGATATCACAAACCTCACGGTTTATATTACAGAGAGCAGTAAACTGAGATTTGCATTTCCAAAGTTGCGAGAGTTAACATACTCCCAGGCTCCCCAGACAATTTGTTCTTCTTCTTTCAAAGCACCCTTCTTGACCCGGTTCACATTAAGTGGGTTGGAATTAGAAACTCTAGGAGGAGTTCCCAAATCTGTTCGTAAATTGGTTGTCGTGGATTGCCAACGCTTAAAAAGCGTACAACTCAATCGGTGCACTTTGAATGCATTGAGAATAAGTAACTGTCTGAATCTTAACGAGCTCGAGCTTCCTAGTATTCTTTTGGATTTTGAAATGTGGGATGCAATGAGATTTCCTATGAAGTTTCCCTCCTGCCTCAAGTCAATTAAATTGAACAATAGTGATATTATAGCGCTACCCCCAGCACTTGAAAATTTATGTTTATCACACTGCACGGTTTCGTGCCAGTTACCAGATACATTACGCAGGGGAGATTTCATCTTCACTGTGCTTCCTCAAAGCACTGTGTTTCCAAAACCACTCACTCGTTTATTGTTGAGTCGTTCATTTGATATAAGCAAGCTTGACCTTTTACATCTTACTGCGCTAGAGGAGTTTATTTTCGAATACGAAGAAGTCAATTCTCTTCCACTGTTGCCTGCAAATATACATTCGTTCGCGATCCATGATAGTCGATTCCCTTTTGATTCCTCCAGCGAGTCATATAGTCGATCAAATTTCCTGTTCGATGATACCACCGCTACTCCTGACTACTTTCCACAAAATCTTCGAACACTCAGGAATAAAGGACCTATAGTTCCTGTTCTGACCATTCCAATTTTTATTACCTCTTTAGAAGGTTGTGTGACGTTGGATTCCCCGATGTGCGCATTCACATACCTTACAGAAATCCACTTCGAGTATGTTGAAGTGTCGCATGTATCCTGGGATGATTTTTCTCCATCCCTTCGCTCATTTTCAGTTTTCCAGTGCCCTATCGTGTCTTTCTCCACAGATTTTCTGCCCGTCCCCGTTCTCGAGAATTTGATGTTGTCTTTTAATGACCTTGAAGACTTCTTCAAGAATAATATTGTGCACTTTCCACCTTCTCTTTTGTGTTTTGAAGTGTCTAGTAGTAGTCTCTCTTCGATTGCTGGCATGACGTTTGGTGACGTTGTACTGATTGATATGACTGGAAACAGAGCCTTGACATGGGATCTGATCAAAATAGTAACTGGTCCTCCTCACCCAGAGCTCCCAGTTATTTATGTTGATGATTCAATCCACATTGAAGCTGAAACATCCGTTGCCGATCTTTCATTGGAGGATACGTTTGTTAGTCTTTCAAAGTTACGAACAATTTAATTTGCACCCAAATGGTTGTATGCAGAATTTTTTAAAGAAAATTACTGTCTATGAAGTAGTTAATTGGCAAATGATTTTCGTATAATAAAGACGACTACTAAACTTGTTAAAAATACAGTTTATTGCAATCAAAGAAATATCTGTTATGTAAAATTTCTGTAATTAAATAGGGTAAACTTTATATTGTTGAAGAATTGTTGGTGTGTTCGTTTTATCTTTTAATCTGTTTTTGTATTGCTTCGAGGTTATCGGCTTATACTCGTTTCGTTTGAATTTGCTTGTATACTTTGAGCTCATACTCGGTTTGAATCATACTTTGAACGTGTACTAGCTTTGCAGTATACTTTGAGCTTATACTCGCTTCGCTCAGTTTATACTTGCTTTGCTCGGTTTATACTTGCTTTGCTCGGTTTATACTCGCTTTCCTCGCATCGTATCGTTAACACTTATACAACTCCTTCACAAACAGCTCCCCCCAATACCTCGAAGTATACTTCGAAATATACCCAAACAACTTATCAAAATTAAACTCCTTCTTCTCCTTCGGTAAAGTCAAACTCTCCTTTATAGCCTGAGATAACTCCTCAGTGTTCCAAGGATTAACAACAAGCGCACCATTCAAAGACTGAGCCGCACCTGCAAACTCAGACAAAATAAGAGCACCCTTTCCTTCTTGCTGACAAGCAATGTACTCATAAGAAACCAAGTTCATCCCGTCTCTAGTGGAACTAACCAAACACACATCGGAAACATGATACAAACTAATCAACTCGTCGAACGGAACAGACATGTGCAAGTAATGGATAGGAACAAATTCCACGGTTCCAAATTTGCCGTTAATACGGCCCACCAACTCGTTGACGGTAGCACGAAGGGACTGGTACTCCTCCACATCACCACGCAGGGGAACAGCGACCTGGACCAAGACAACCTTGCCGATCCACTCAGGGTTCTCGGTGAGGAAGATCTCAAACGCATGCAACTTCTGAGGCACACCCTTGATATAGTCCAATCTGTCGACGCCCACCATGATCTTGGTGTCCCCAAACTTCTTCTTCAACTGGGCAATTCTGTCGATGACCGGCAGCTTGGTGAGGCCCTCGGTGAACTTGTCCACATCGATTCCAATGGGGAACGCACCGATACTGATGGAACGGCCCTGGAACTGGATGCCGTTGGGCTGCGTGCTCACGTCCGACACTATCCGCGAGACAGACGATAAAAAGTGTCTGGCGTAGTCGTATGTATGGAACCCAATCAAGTCACAGCTCAACACCCCCTCCAAGATCTCCTTTCTCACAGGCAAGATTCTGTAAATCTCCGAAGATGGGAACGGCGTGTGCAAGAAAAAGCCTATCTTGACGTTCTTCTTGGAGTCGCCAATCAAGTTACGCAACATCTGCGGAAGAAGCATCAAGTGGTAGTCGTGGACCCAGATCATGTCGTTATCTTCCGTGTGTTCCGCGATCTTAATGGCAAACTCTTTGTTGGCTTCGATGTACGCGGCCCACGCATTCTCATCAAAGTTCATTTCCCCCGGATGGTAATGGAAGAGCGGCCATAAAATACTGTTCAGGAACCCGTTGTAATGGAGGTCCGCGATGGTGTCGTTCAAGAAGATGGCGGTACACTTGAAGTTCTCCATCAATTCTTTATTAACTCTTTCTTGTTCTTCTGGTGGGAATTCAAGGCCAGGCCAGCCCAACCACTGAAACTCCGTAGACTTCTTTAACCCTTGGAGGGCTGTCACAAGTCCTCCGGAAGACATTGAGTAGTCGAATGATCCATCAGGTTTACGTTTGATGGTGACTGGTAATCGGTTAGACACTACTAAGACTCTTCCGTTGACCATAGCAAGTTTGTTTTTTTCTACGCTACAAACTACGAACGAAGTAGTGAGGATGAGTAGTTGAGCACGAACTACGAACGAAATTGAGTGTTCCATGAACAAAGTGTAGTGACTTTTTACCATGTATATTGCGAGCACGAGTGTGAGTTTGTGAGTTTACGGGTTTATGAGTTTACTTGTGTAGTTTACAAGTTTACTAGTATACACCTTTTTAATGTGATCTTTGAAAGTATTAGACCAGCTAGAATGTGCATGGAATGGTTCAATTGGAATGATTCTAAAGGTTTACACTTCTAATGAATGCTGATTTGTTTTGAATCTTCATTAGAAACATATTAAAATTTAGAAATTGGTAATGTAGAATATGTATTAGGGATTCCAATTATTTAAGGTATGTGAGGTAACTAACAACAGTGTTTCAAAATCTTATTAGTAATTTACAACTCCGGGCAATCTCACTATTCTGTGAAACTGCTATTATATCAGAGAGAAAACAGAATAGCGAGCGCTGTAAAACCACCATCATATCAGTGAGAAAATGAAATAGCTCCTGTGCTCGCTATTTCTCGCTTATCCGTGCAACTGCCACTAGATTAGTGAGAAAATCAAATGGCTCACTGTGCTCGCTATTTTCTCGCTACGCTCGTGAGATCAACAACACAAAAAACATTTTCAACACATGTCTAATCCATACGGTAACCAAGCATTCCCCCAACAAGGGTTGCATCATCCCCAACCCCATCACCCCAATTACAACCAATACCAGGAACAACAGTATAACCAACAATACCAACAACCCCAAGGCCAATTCCAACAGCCCCAAGGCCAATTCCAGCCACCACAAGGCCAATTCCAACAGCCGCAAGGAGGCCAGCAGTTCCCAACATTCTTCAACGACCAGGCCGCATCGATAGCATCGCTGTTTGCCAAGAGTCAGTTCGAGTCGTCCAATGAATACCTCAAGCTGAACTTTGGGTCGTTTTTACCGGGCACCGGCGACATCAAATTCTACTTTCGCGTGAGCAACTCATACGTGTTTCGCAAGATCTTGCTCATTGTATTTCCGTACCACAACAAGAACTGGAACCGGTTGACGTTGAACGAGATTCCCGGCATGGACACCGGGCTGCCACCAACCCTGGCCAACGGCGAGACCGCATTGCAGTACTCGCCGCCGCTCTACGACGTCAACGCCCCGGACTTGTACATTCCTTTGATGTCGTTCATCACCTACATCTTGTTGTGGGCTGTGTTCCAGGGGTTGAAGGGCGACTTCCACCCACAGGTGTTTGGTTACTTGGCGCTGCAAACCTTAGCTTTTAGTTTGATAGACATCACCATTTTCAAGGTTGGCTTGTACTTGCTCAACTGTTCGACTCAGTCGTCTTTATGGGACTTGGTGAGTTTCTCGGGTTACAAGTATGTGTCGATTATTATTTTGTTGTGTTGGAAGCACCTTGTTGGGTATACGTGGTCGATATACTATCCATTGGTGATTGTTCTTATTATTAATTTGTCTGTATTTTTGATGAGATCTTTAAAGTTTTTGGTTTTACCTAATGGGGTTACTGGTACGAATAATAGTATTACTATTAGTCAGAGAAGGATTCGTATTCAGTTTTTGTTTGTTTATTCTTTGATTGTGCAGGGGGCTATTATTTTGTTTATGAGTAGATAAGCTAATCCCAAACGAACGAACGAACGAACGAACGAACGAACGAACGAAGTGAGTGAGTGAGTGAGTGAGTGAGTGAGTTTTATCAAACTGATATTCATCAAACAATCTCAAAACACAGTGAACTTGATAGGAATAATAGAATAATGAAACAACAAACTTGTGTGTTTTATCTTGATAGGAATATAATGTAGTTTTAACATTTTAGCGTTTGTAACTATGTATAAAGATCATAATCGGTCAGATAAAGAATTGTTGGAGATTCTTTGACATGATTAGATTTTCTGGTGACTAAAATGTTAGCGGTCATTGATGAAATGTGTAAAATTAATCACACAATATATAAGATGAAGGGTTATCAAGATGTTCAATATGAAAGTATGATATGTAGTTATGAAGTTTACATAAGAAAAGTAGTAGGACGCGTAGTAAAACAATTCTTTGATGATTAATCCTCGAAACTGATTGGATCATTGAAACTGATTGAATACTCATGGAATTGAAACTGATTGAAGCTGATTAAAGCTGATTGAAACTAATTGATTGAAACTGATTGAGACTAATTGAAACTCATTGAAACTCATTGAAGACTCCTTCAATCCACATTCATTACTCATTGAACACTCACATCTTTTCTATAAAATTAAAAGGCATGCACAAACTTTGTATAGTAACCACTAGGATACATCACAGAAAACATTCACACATTAAAATCTATTCCAAACTCACTCACATACTCACTTCGTTCGTTTGTAAGCTCGTTTGTTTGTAAGTTCGTTTGTGATGTGTCGTAAATTTTCAAATAAAAACGCGTACCATGTCATCTCGAGGAACCTTCAAAGGCTCAACAACAGCAAGGTTCGTCAAGTCTAAAACCATCAAAAGTGAATTCAAAAGAAAAGAAGACAATGAAAACAATCCTTCACTAGAAAACCCAATGCTCAACGACTCCATTCTGAAACGAGAATTGGTTGAAAAGATTGATAAGCTTGATTCGATCATGGGGTTTGATCGAGTGGAACACGGGGAAAACGACGGAAACAAGGCCAAGAAAGGATGGCTCATTAATATGCATGCAACCACGATCCCCGCAGACAACTCGCAAGACGGGTACACCACCGCAGGGTACTCCGGAGTGGATTACTACTTTCTCGACGAGGAAGGAGGGTCGTTCAAGGCGACGTACCAGTTCAACCCGTACTTCTTCGTGGAGGTGATACCGGGAACGGAGCCCGAGGTGGAGGAGTGGATCCGCAAATACATCGAGGCCACCAACCTCAAGTCGGTGTCCAGAGTGATCAAAGATGACTTGGACATGCCCAACCATTTGGTGGGGTTGCAAAAAACATTGATCCAATTGACGTTCCACAACGTCCAAGACTTGTTGGCTGCGCGTAGATTGCTCAATCCAATCATCGCAGACAACCAGCAGAAAAGAGACACCCGGGACATCTACCTGGTGGTGAGTGTAGCCACCACTGATCCGTCGACATACCTCCAGGAAATCAAGGAGTACGACGTGCCGTATCATGTGCGTGTGTCGATCGACAACGGGGTGCGTGTGGGCAAGTGGTACGACGTGTACATCAAGCATCTGGAGGTGACGTTGGTGGAGGACACCAAGAAGTTGGCGTTTGCCGACCCGGTGGTGTTGGCGTTTGACATTGAAACCACCAAAGCCCCATTGAAGTTCCCCAACGCCCAGATTGATCAGATCATGATGATATCGTATATGATCGACGGCGAAGGGTATCTTATTACCAACCGTGAGATCATTTCCGAGGACATCGAGGACTTTGAGTACACGCCCAAGCCCGAGTATCCGGGGTTGTTCACGATTTTCAATGAACCCGACGAGAAGCATGTGCTCATGCGGTTTTACGAGCATATCCGGGACGTCAAGCCAACCGTCATCGCCACCTTCAACGGTGACTTTTTCGATTGGCCGTTTGTTGAAACAAGAACCCGTTTCCACGACATGGACATGTTTGACGAGATCGGCTTTGCTAAGGATAACGAAGGCGAGTACAAGTCAAAGTACTGCGTGCACATGGATTGTTTCCGTTGGGTCAAGCGTGATTCGTACTTGCCGCAGGGTTCGCAGGGTTTGAAAGCGGTCACCACCGCCAAGCTTGGCTACAATCCGACCGAGTTGGACCCCGAATTGATGACCCCGTATGCATATGAAAAGCCCCAGCTTTTGTCTGAGTACTCGGTCTCCGATGCCGTGGCCACCTACTACTTATACTACAAGTACGTGCATCCCTTCATCTTTTCCTTGTGTACTATCATTCCCTTGAATCCAGACGAGGTCTTGCGTAAAGGTACGGGTACCTTGTGTGAGATGTTGTTGCTGGTGAAGGCCTACGAGGGTAATATTTTGCTTCCCAACAAGCATAAAGAGCCGATCGAACGGTTTTATGATGGCCATTTGTTGGAGTCCGAGACGTACGTTGGTGGCCACGTCGAATCGTTGGAAGCCGGTGTGTTTCGTAGTGATATCCCTTGTGATTTCAAGGTGGACCCCACCGCTATTGACGAGCTCATTGGCAACTTGCATAATTCCATCAAATTTTGTATAGAGGTGGAAAACGGCAAGAAGACGGAGGATGTGGAAAACTACGACGAGGTGTACTCGCAAATCGAAAAGGCCTTGCTTGAGTTGAAAAACAACCCTACTAGAACAGAGGAACCTTTGATTTACCACGTCGATGTCGCTTCCATGTATCCAAACATCATGACTTCAAATAGATTGCAGCCAGATTCCATGAAATCTGAAGAGGACTGCGCGTCGTGTGATTTCAACAGACCAGGCAAAACATGTGATAGAAGATTGCCATGGTCCTGGAGAGGTGAGTACTACCCTGCTGAAATGAATGAGTACGGTATGATTAAGAGAACTTTGCAGAATGAAAAGTTTCCTGCCCAAAAGCCTTGGCTTCCACCAAGATCTTTCGATGAGTTGCCATACTCCGAACAGGCCTCTTTGATTAAAAAGAGGTTGAGCGACTACTCTAGAAAGGTGTATCATAGAATTAAACAGTCTAAAGTGGTGACACGCGAGGCAATCATTTGCCAGCGTGAGAACCCATTTTATGTCGACACGGTCAGATCGTTCAGAGATCGTCGTTACGAATTCAAAGGCTTGGCCAAAGAGTGGAAGGGAAAGGTTGCAAAAATCGACAAAAACGACACCATGGCAAGGGACGATGCTAAGAAGATGATTGTTCTTTACGATTCCCTTCAATTGGCCCATAAAGTCATTTTGAACTCCTTCTACGGATATGTCATGAGAAAGGGGTCCAGATGGTTTTCCATGGAAATGGCCGGTGTCACGTGTTTGACCGGTGCCCACATCATTCAGATGGCTAGAAGATTGGTCGAAAGAATCGGTAGACCTTTGGAATTGGATACTGATGGTATTTGGTGTATTTTGCCTAAAACTTTCCCTGAAAACTTTAACTTGAAGTTGAAGAACGGTAAGAAGATCTTCCTTGAGTACCCATGTTCTATGTTAAATTACTTGGTCCACGAGGAGTTCACCAACCATCAGTACCAGACATTGGATAACCCGGAAACATTCAAGTATAAGACGAGATCCGAAAACTCCATTTTCTTCGAGGTCGATGGCCCCTACAAAGCCATGGTTTTGCCTACTTCTTTGGAAGAAGGTAAGAACTTGAAGAAGAGATATGCTGTTTTCAACCACGACGGTTCTCTTGCCGAGTTGAAGGGGTTCGAGTTGAAGAGAAGAGGTGAGTTGGGTCTTATCAAGACTTTCCAATCTGATATTTTTAAGTTGTTCTTGGAAGGTGATTCCTTGGAGAACTGTTACAAGGCTGTTGCCAAGGTCGCCAACAATTGGTTGGATGTGTTGACCACAAAGGGTGGCTCGCTAGGTGACGACGATTTAATGGAACTTCTTTGTGAAAATAGAAGTATGTCCAAGTCATTAGCTGAATACGGGGACCAAAAGTCTACCTCCATCACCACTGCAAGACGGTTGGGTGAGTTCTTGGGTGAAGAAATGGTTAAAGATGCCGGTTTGGCTACAAAGTATATCATCAGTGCTAAGCCAATCGGTGCTCCTGTCACTGAAAGAGCTCTTCCAGTTGCTATTTTCTCTTCTGACAAGAAACAATACTTTTTAAGAAAATGGCTTAAAGATCCTACCTTGGACAAGTTCAGTCCTCGTGATATCATTGATTGGAAGTACTACTCCGACCGTTTGGCGTCCGTTGTCCAGAAGATTATTTCTATTCCAGCTGCTTTGCAAAATGTTAAGAATCCTGTTCCTAGAGTTCCTCATCCAGATTGGCTTAAACGTCAAATTAAAATCAAGGAAGATACAAAACAACAATCCTCTATTTCTTCTTTCTTCTCTACTTCAACAAAGAAGGAGAACCAAGCAAAAGCTATTCAAGATATAGAAGACTTTGGAGAAATCGATGTTCCTAGAACAAAGGTTGGTAAAGTAACTTCCAGAAAGAGAAAGGGAACAACCGTTACCCATGACGCTGAAGAAGAAGAAAGAATCCAAGCAGTTTTGAACGGTACTTGTCCTTCCATGACTGAAGATTATGTTGGCTTTTTAAACTACCAAAAAGCCAAGTGGAGTGTTCAAGCGAAAAACAAAGCAAGCAGAGTCAAGTTATTTGGTGCAAACTCAGAAGCATCCAGTAGATCTACAATCGGTGGAATTCTTAGAAAGCAGGCTGAAAATGTGGCAGGAACCGACTGGGAAATCTTGGAGTACAAGTTGGATCCAACCAAACCTGGTGCTGTCAAGGTACATGCTTTGGTTGGAACAAAGGTTCATTCATTCTCTTTCAACATCCCCAAGAAGATTTATGCTGCGTTCAAATCGAAACTTTCCCCACGTAAGACCATCGCCGGATGTGAAATCGAAAAGTCATCTGCCGTCTTACCAAATGGTCACAACGCCGAGCATTTGTACAGGTTAACGATGCCAGAAACAGTCTATAATGATGAATTAACCAACTTTGAAAGTGTCTTACAAGATTCATCATTGCTCGGTCTTTACGAAACTCAAATTGGTTCGATAGAAAGAGCCATCATAGACATGGGTAACACTGTTAGATTCGACGACACCCGTGTGGGTGCTTTGGGTAAAGGTCTCAAGAACGGGTTCAACGCAAAGGACCTTATTCAAGTCAACAAGAAAGACTACTTGAAGAGATTTGACATGAAGATCATCTACTTGCTCCACATTATCACTAATTCCTACGAAATCTTCACCTTGTTCTCGTCCTGGAACAACAACACCCAGATGTTCATTTTGAAGCCTTCCAACAATGCACAGGAATTACCAGCAAACCTCAACAAGGTTTACAAAGAAATCTATGACCTCAAAAAGGAAAAGCTTAGCAAATTGTTCCGTATCATTGATTATCCTGAAGAAATGAACTTTGAAACCTTGTACTACAACAACAAGTCAAAGTTATTCAAGAAATTAAATCAAAGTCTTGGTAAGATCCACGAAAGCACAAGCAATAAAGTTTTATTGGCTGTGCAGTCACCCTTCACTAGTGTCTTATTAAATGCTTTACCATCTGTTGTTGACTTACCAACAGTTAAGATGAATGTCAATGAGTTCACTTTACCTGCTATTGGTTGGCAAGCTTTGATCATTAAGAGAGTAATCAACCATTACTTTGTTTTAGCATCTTGGATCCAAAACTTGATTTCTTTATCACAGTACGGTAACGTTCCGTTGTGTAACTTGCAAATTGAAAATGTTGGCTATTTAATTGACATTGAATATGCTAGAAGATTGTCACTTGGTAACGTTGTTCTTTGGTGGTCAGCAAACCCATTACCTGACCATGGAGGATTTGAAATGGACAAGGCCTATGACTTTGAGAATCTTGAGTTTCCAACAATCAACAACCCAGAGATCTACGAAACGGCATGTCTCGAGGTGGAAATTGGAACTTTAACTATCAACAGTATTTTGACCAGCTCTTTGATTAACGAAGCAGAAGGAACAGATTTAGCTGATGACGCTGTGCACTTTGATAACAACAACGGTGCTTCAACCATTGCTGAAGATACCTTCTCTTCGCCAGCATTGAACGTATTGAGATCCATGGTTAAAGATTGGTGGGACGATGCGTTGAAAAACAATCTTAATGCTGATTCCATGATGAACAACTTGGTCAGCTGGGTTCAAAAGAAGGGCTCCTATCTTTATGACTTTGCGTTACATTACCATGTTCACAACCTTGCTACCAAAGCTTTGTTACAGTTAATCGGTGAATTTAAAAGAATGAATGCACAAGTTATTTTTGCCAACAGAAACAAAATGTTGATTCAAACATCCAAGATATCAGTTGAAAACTCTTACGCATATGGTCAGTATATCTTGAAGGCTGCCAGAACCAAACCGTTATTCAACTTTTTAGACTTGAAGATCATCAAGTACTGGGAGGTGCTTATTTGGATGGATGAGTACAATTATGGTGGTCGAAGTTGTTATGAAATAACAGAAAAGGACGAACAAGATTTGGATGTCACCAACCACTGGCAAATCAAACAATTCTTGCCAAGGGTCGTTGAGAACGAATTTGAAGACTTCTTGGTGATCTTTTTAGACTCGTTAACCAAGCAAAAAAACCAGGTGTTGACTGGAAGCTCACAAAGCTCAACTCAAAGAGTTACCCAAATCACACACATTCTTAACGGTCAAAAGAAGCTCGCATCTGGTGAAATGAATGGTTCCGATGAAGTGAGTGAAGATGATATCAAGAACGGAGTGATTGAAACCTTCAGAAAAGAATTGCTTAAGACTATTCAGAAGCTCTACAAAGTACAAAACGTCTCGATCATCAACCCTGATTTGGTCGAGTCTTACCGGTTCCCCAAGTTGGCTGGTTCCCATTTAATAATGAGAAACCCCACCTTGGAATTGGTCAAGAGTTTATGTGCTGTATTTGCATTGTCTAAAAAACGTACTATCGAAGTGCGTTTGTTAAGAAAGGACTTGTTGAGTATTTTTGACATCAAGGAATTCAGTAATGAAGGAACTTTTAAGAATCCAAGTACTTCGTTAAAGATTCCTCATATTATGTGTGATTACTGTAACTTTGTCAGAGATATTGACTTGTGCCGTGATCATGAAAGTGACATCTGGAACTGCACTAAATGTCACAAGGCCTACAATAAAGTTGCGATTGAAGAAGAAGTTATTGCTCAGTATCACAAAGAGCTTGGAAAGTTTTTGCATCAAGATTTCAAGTGTGTTAAATGTAACAGAATTCGGGAGAATAACATGAATTTATTTTGTAAATGTTCTGGTGAATGGACAGAAACGATAAGTCATGTGGATATAGAACGAAAGTTTACTGTTTTTGGTCGTGTTTCGGAAATCTACAATTTACAGCTTTTGAAGAATATGATAGAAGAGGGTCATTAGATAAAATTAGTTAATTAATATTTTTAATGTGTTATAGTGTAATAATTATATTAAAATAGTATGAAATATATGAAAGTATTTCATAAAAGAGTATTATATTAGTATTATAATAAATTAGTAACAATCTAATACTATAGTAACTAGCAAGATATCAATGTTTTCAGTCATCAACTTACGTTTCTTTTTTTGCAGCCAAACCTGAAATTACTATCATCCATCATCTCAAAACAATAAATAAACAATAGTGGAGGAAAGATATTTCACAGCTGGTTATACCCTGATTTGTTAGAATAGATCATTGATATTTTATAAAAATACACAAAATCATTTTCGATTGTTGCAAATTAACATCATTTAGCTGGTAATTTCAGGTGGATATAGACATATACTAATCAAATGCATATCAGAATAGTATATAAACCATTTAATGTATGTTAATATCTCATCAACATCATGAACACTTTCAACACTAAAACTATTTTTACTATCACACTTCTTCTTTTAAACGAAGCTAATGCAGGTCTTATTCCAAGAGATGGTCTTCCACTTGACCCTAGTGCCCTCACGGGAGGTCTCACAAGCACTGTTTCGGGGTTACTTTCCAGTCTTCTTTCTCTTCCAACCGGTCTTTTGAAGGGTCTTCTCGGTAGTCTCGGTGGTCTCACCAGTGGACTTACTGGAGAGCTTGGTGGACTTACCGGAAGTGTTGGTGGGCTCACTAGCGGACTTGGGGGGATTACTGGTGGACTCACCAATGCTGCTGGCGGTCTTACAGGTGCTGTGGGGGGTCTTACAGGTGCCGCTAGTGGCCTTACAGGTGCAGTAAGTGGTGCAGCAAGCGGTGCTACAGGTGGGGCCACTTCTAAAGATGTTGTTTCTTCTCCAGGTGTCGCACCTGCTGGTCTTCTTTAAATGGGTTTACGGTAATACAAATTGAGATTATTTCATGTAGAAAAACAAAACATGTCTCTTCACGAGAATGAGCTAAACACACTCAAGAGTATAGTTCGTTGCAGAGACACGCAACTTGAACTTCTTAACGCATTCATATCCAAAGATTCGCATTTACTGGTAGATCTGCTTATCGTACATGGTTTCAAATCAATTGGAAAATCATTCACAATAGAAAGGTTCTTGAAGACCTTGGATATTAAACACACGATTATCAAGTGTGACGAGTGTATCACCAAGAGAATTATGTTACAGCGGAGTTTCAAAGGCATCAAAGAAGACAGTGGCGTAGGTGCTGACTTCAATTCTTCGGGACAGAAGTATGGATCACTCGGCGACAACTTTTCTAGTTTCTCAGCAATGTTGGAGCAGTTTGTCAAAGAAACTGGGTACAATGAGCAGCACGTGTTAGTTCTCGACCGGTTTGACCAATGTATAGAGTCGACCGCAGAGATCTTCCCTGCGTTTGCCAAAATCAAAGAACAAACAAGCGCTAAAAACTTTACGGTATTGTTTGTAATTTCCACTGATATTCCCAAGGAAATCGTAACTCTTAACGTCCCGCTGATTTACTTTCCAAACTATACCGAGCTTGAGCTTATAGAGATTCTCGAGTCGAGTCAATTGTGCATATTTGGAGACGACGAGTTGGATAATAATCCTAACAGTTATGACTTCTGGAGGCAGTATATTAAAATTATCATCGACTTGTTCTATATATACACTGGCTCGGACTTGAATTCGTTGATTCACATTTGTTTCAAGTGCTGGGACAAGTTCATTGAGCCTGTTGTGGAAGGCCGCTACGAGTTGACGGAGTTTTTGAAGGTGTACAGAGAAAATATGCACTTGTTCCAGAACGAAAACTTGATGAACAACACATCCATTTTGGAGTATCCTTCAATGCAAGAGGAGGAAGAGGAATTTGTAACTGATAGTCAGGACTTGCCTATTCACTCCAAATACATATTAATTGCATGCTACTTGGCTTCATTCACCGAACAAAAGAACGATTTACACTACTTTTCCAAGGTCAAAGCTGTCAAGTACAAAAAGAGAGCTAATACAGAGGGAAAGAAAAACAAGAAGCTGATGACCAGAGATGATATCGATGCCAGATTACTTTCGCCTAATTTTTTTGATTTGGAGAGAATGTTGGCTATATTATCAGTTATCTACCGTAACCATGCGCACAATTTAACATCAGCCGAGGTACGACCATACGACGATGCATTTGAAGATAAGAAGGAAGCAGAAAGATCCAAATTCACCTTGAGTAAGAACATCGATTTGAACAACCAATTGGCTACTTTGTTTTCCCTTAGTCTTATCAACAAGTCTGTCAATTCCGATATTTTGGGTGCCAGGGTCCGTTGGAAGGTTAATGTGAATTGGGTTGCTATTGAGCTGATTGCCAAGGAGTTGAATTTCCCGATTATAGATTATCTTAAGGATGACTAGTAATAAAAATAGATAATGGCGCAACTGTAGCGTTCACAACTGACTTTTCGCACTTACATATAAGTTTGGTTCGTCTCTCAGGATATCATGAAATGGTTCACACCAAAAGAGGATAATTCGTTTACTGGAATTATCGGTGATGCCCCTTATGAGCTGTTTGCTAGTTGGAGGTACAAAAATGGTGTGTGTCAAGACACAAATCTCCCACAGGTTGCGGAGATAGTGGCACATTTGAAGCTTCTCAAGGCTTTTCAGATGATGAAAAGGAGAATCGTGGGAAAGCCACTGGTGGCTAATTCCAAGAAGTGGCAAGTATTTGTGACCAATGCAGTGCGCCGGTTTCTTGTATTTGTGTCTTGTGTGCGATATCACGATCCAAGTGTTTGGAATGACAATGAGGAAACCCTTTTCTTTAAGTCTCAGCAGAGTGCAGTTACTTTGGATATTATGAATGGAATGTTACCACCTTTGGACGTTGTAATGGTGTGGCATTCATTTCTACTCAACCCAAAGACTTTCTACGATACTGCAGTGAGAATGGGATTTCTCAAGTTTGCATGCTATCCAATGCCTTTAGATGATTTGAGTGAGGCAATTGACGATGTTTCGTTTAGGTATGCACCTACTATTTCTCAGATTTCCTCGTACATGTCACTAGTAAAAGGATTTTCTAACTCTGCATACGATCCTACGACCGCCTTGAAGGTAAATGTTGAGTGCCCGAAATGTCAGCAAATCATCTTATCAAATGTTCCACTTACAAGTGAGTCTAATCGAGGGTTTTCTGATACCAGATTCAGTCATCTAGGCCGCCGATGTGAATGTAATATTAATAAAATCGTCACACACGATCACTTGCGAAAACTACAGTTGATGGCTGATTTGGATGCCATTCTTCCAGGAACTTTCAAGTACTTTTCCAGCTATACATCGTCCCCAAAATACCTGCAGCGAGCACCTACAGAGATTTCTTCAGCCTTGTCTTCTTCAATCGCTTCAGCAATCAGCAAAGCACCTACTGACTGTGACATCCATACACTTGTACTGCAATCTCCAAACCGAAGCTCTAGATTAATCTTCAGGCCGTATCTCTCAATGAACTTGATTCATCTCACTATTCAACACCCCTCTATTCCAATAGTTCAAGTGTCTGAAGATTTGGTTGGGTGTGTATTTCGACAAGAACGGTTCATAGAAAAGATGAATGACTTGGACTGGCTTCGTTCTCCCACAATATTACATACGGTCCGGGAAGCTACCGTCAGATACTCCCGATTTTTTCAACTCTTGACCATTCACGACAACAACCAATTACTTGTACCAACTTTGGATATAGATTTGGTTTGGCACACACACCAACTATCCATGTATCACTACTTTATTGACTGCAAAAACTCAAAGTTACAAGCAGTTGTTGATCATGATGATAAAGTCGAAGAAGGACGCATAGATGATGCGTTTCAGGAAACTTCGAAATTATACAAACAAAGATTTGCAGCCGATTACCTGATTTGTATGTGTTCATATTGTGTAACCAAGAGAAGACCGAATTCTTATTTATCAAGCTACATGATTGAAAAAGGAGTGGGATTAACTCATATTAGTACGCATAATTCTATTGTGATGTCTACTGAGCTTGCAAAGATGTATCGGCAAAGGGCGTCAGAACGGTATTCGTCCATTCCATGGAAGCACCCTATTGCGTACTATCCATTTCTATATGTGATACCCCCATTGGAGCCATTTGATCCTACTCACACCCACTTGTATGGAAATGGCCTCTGTTGCACTGCACGAGACGGAGGTTCCAGCTGTTCTGGTGTGAGTAGTTGTGGATCAACCACATGTGTTTCCAGTATCACTGGAGGGTTTATTGGGCGAGATTCTGGTGCTAGTTACCTTTCAGGGACAACTTTAAGTGGGTCTATCATATCAGGTGCACAAGATTAACGGGTGAATATAAGTGAAAGAGTTATCAGACAAGTGAGGTATCTAGAAAAATAGATGAGAAGTGTCAAAGTATCTAGGTGAGTAGATGAGAAGTGACAAGTATCTAGGTGAATAGATGAGAAGTGAAAAGTATCTAGATGAATAGATATTAGTTATCATCTAACAATCACATATCAAATGTAACAGTAGACACATGTACAAAGGTTTCACCAAGCTTCCTAACCTCAACACCATTCTCAAAGTATGTGTCCTTCCAATGATTCATTTCATACGTGGAATATGGACCATGAACTTCAGTATCACCTGTCCATCTGAACTCCCATATTTTCTCGCCATAGTCATCGTCGTCTTCTCTCTTTCTCTTCTGACCTCTATACTCCGAACCAGTCTCTCTTGTATATGCACGCATCAACTCCTCACGCGACAAGTCATAGGTATCTGTAATCAGCTTCTCGTTGATGAGCAAATCACTTAACTCGGTTATTTGCACCACTGTTTGTTTACGGAGCACATCATCCTTGTTCTTCTTGGATGGAGCCAATCTGGCGAGCGCCTCCATCGGCGTCTCACTTGGCTCCAAGAGGTCGATTAGCTGCGACAATAACGTGTCTGTAGACGCTACACTTGTGTTCGCAGTGACTTGGTTGTCACGCTTTTCCTTGGCCAATTTTGCGTTTAGTATGTCCTGCTTCTTGTAGTCATCGATCCACGAATCCTGCTTGTCTTCCTCGTCGACCGCTTTACGAAGAAAGTTCCCGTCAACATCAAAATCACCGTTCTCCAAGTCGTCTCGTAAATTGAACGCTTCAAGCTTGGTTTCGTCGTCACTCTCAGCGGCAGCATCTGCGGGAGCATCGTCTGCTATTTCGCGTTCAAATTCAGCCATGTCCATAAGCTGTACGCCCTTCTTGGGCTTCTCTTTTTCTTCATCGCTCGCAAACATATCATCATCATCATCTTTCTTGTCCTCCTTCTCCGATGTTTCCTCTTCGGAGTCTGAGTCGTAGTTCAATCGCAAATCATTTCTATGCTTCTGCTTATACTTTCTGAGGTTTCCTATGCCATCATCGTACACAACGCCGTCTTCTTCTTCGGGCATCTCGTTTGAAAAAAACCAAAATGGCCGATGATCTCGATATTAACACAGAAGAAGTGTTAAACTTGGAAGATGAATACTACAAGAAAGGCTACGAAGATGGGACGAAACAGGGCATAAAGGAACAGCTCTTAGAGGGTAAGCAATACGGCTACCAGACTGCTTTCCAGAGATATTTAATTGTGGGGTACATCCAAGGATTAATAAGTGATTGGAAATTGAACATGTCCAAGTATTCTTCCATTTCAGGCTTTGAAAAGCACGTGCAACAGTTAGAGACGTATGTGGGGGATATACCCACGAGCAATGAAGAATCCTTGGTTGAAGACTTTGAGAAGAGGTTGAACAAGGCTAGAAATAAGTTACGTGTGGTGACCAGCATTAGTAAGGAGACTTGGAAGGTTAAAGATTTGGATGGGTTAATGGGTGAGATTGGAGGTCTGATGAAGGTTAGTGAGGATGCTGATGATATGTGGTGATATCAGTGATTCTTTCCTAAGATACTTCTCTTGCATTGTGGTTTGCATTATCGCTGATTATCTGTGATTATCTATGATGATCTATGATTATCTATGATTTGCTTTATCTATCATTATCTATCTATCATTTGCTTTATCTATCATTTGCTTTATCTATGATTCATATTATCTGATTACTTATTCAATCTTTCCGTATTTCTCATTACTTGACACGACATGATTCTTGTTGCTTTCTGAAAATAAGAATCCTTCTCATCTTGATCCTAATAATCATTCCTACCTGTGATATATTCATTCTTAATCCTCCTGTGATTTTCCTACCATCTGCATTTTAAAATTACAGTGGACCACTTGTACCTTAAATTAGATCGGAGAATCTGCCACAAATAAAATTGACATTTAACCTATGTATAGATGTAGATTTTGCATTCGATATTGCATAACAATTTGGGTGCAAATTTTCTATTTACACAAAAAGATTTGTGAAACATATACAAACTACAGAAAGTCTTGCTTTCATAAAACGAAATCAAAATCAAGAGACTTGCTCTTTGATTCTAACTTATAACTCAAGATTCCACCTAAAGGACAATCGTTGATGCCGATGATCAACTGCTCACCGCCATTTTCAACCGGAGCAAAGGATAACCCCGTGCATTTGCCTATGAAATCGATTGACTGGATTCTTGGGATTTCCTGGCCCTCCTTCAATTCCTCCAACTGAAGAAGCCCGATATGGTCCAAAGACTCGGCCCAGGATACATACTCGCCCGAATAACTAAACTTGCAGTTACGCACAGGCCCACCCAAGGGTGTCAGGGCCTTGGCACCCAAGGAGCCACTCCAAGAATGGCAGGAATCATCGGATCTTCTTCTGTCCCAAAGCTTAACGGTTCCGTCCTGGTTTCCTGTGACCAAGACGTTTTCATCGCGGGGAGACCAATCACAGCTAAAGCCATAGTCGGTGTGCCCCTTGAATTGTAGCAGGGAGTCGATGTTTGGAGCTCTTCTGTCTAATATGTATGAATTAATGCGGTCGCCGGTGACGAACACCTCATTGGGCGAAGTTGGGTTGATGGCAGCGCAGTTTATGGCAAACTGGGTGTCCATCGTGTTTTTGGTGAGACTGCGTCGTATGTCGATCACACGCAAGGATTTGTCGTTACTGGACACAATAAGCTCGTCGCTGTGTTCATCTATGATTACATGGTTGGTAATGCCATCTGCGTTGGACGTTAAATGGTGTTCGCCCAACACCCTATTGTTTGTGGTGTCGACCAAGATGTACCCCCCTTCGAAGGTGCCGCACACCAACAAATCGTTGGTGCACGCCATCGTGGATATTCGGTTGTTGCAGTTCTTGGCCAAGTGCCTCGAATCCACCACACACTGCACATCGATCGGCACTTGCAGCAACCGATTCACCTTGAAATACGTATACACCTCTTCGCTGTCGCTATCTAGAACATTCTGCATGCTATAGTCGTGGAAGTAGCTCAGAGGATAGTAAATCCCCTTAGATATGTCCGAGCCGCAACACACTAAATTCCGTAGCTGGAAATGAGTGATATGCAACTTCAATTTGCTGAAAAACCGATGGAAAGCATAGAACTCGGTATTTAAGCATGCGGTATGTTGTTTGATGACCTTGGCTGCCATTTGGCGGGAGCTAGGCACATTATAGAACCACTGCTTCTGGCTTACCCGCGCTCTATCTGTATAGAACTTTTCCCGTAAATACGGTGGCCACTGAATACCTTGTAAATCGCATCGGTCATTGCAACTGATCAGCAAAGGCAACCGGTCTTCTCGAGACTTGAGTGCATTTAAGATACTCAAAATGTCTGTTTTACTCAAATGTGACTGAGGATCATAAAGAAGATTGTATAAGAACGTTAATGACTCGGATTGGTTGAGCTCATACTCATGGTGTGAAAGAGTGCTTGTTTCGTCAGTCCGGGTTAGATTGCTTGAATTTGCATCAAATGAATAGTACTGGTTTCCAGAGTCTCGGATAGCCGTATCAGTTACTTCCAACTGTTCCCGACTCAACTGAATAGCCATTTGTGTTGCTTGGGTTATAATTGTTAATTTTTTATTGAGCGAGCGACTTCAATTATATGCAAACTACCAATACTAGGAGATGTGGGTGTATGAAGGTATAGGTGTATAAAGGTTTATGTGTATAAAGTATTATACGTGTATAAGTCTGACTTTACTTCTTGTCATATAGCTTCCTACATCCTGAGTAAGCTCTACATCTTGTTGGTCAATATATTTTGAAAAGTTTATCAAACTCATCAAATATCACTTGTTTCACTAACCAATAACCTTCTCATGTTAAAAGTAAGCAAGCCTTCAAGCAACATCTAGTTGAAAACACTCGTGCAGGAAATATGCTTTTTTCGGATATAGCCTATTTGTTTCTTTTTGCAATTCCAGTCCAAAACTACATGTGGTGATGGTTTGATAGTGTCGGTGATTTTTAGAGGGAATATGATAGTAGATCCAATTGTAGATCCTCTATACATATATGTGAAGTTGTATCCGAAAGTTGTTATGTAAACCCTTGAGTAGGGTAATCTAAAGTAGCCTACAATCACAAAACTTCAGATGCTTTAGTTGGGTGCAAAATGCGGTTGTAGTTGAACTCAGTACTAATTGGTGCACATGTCCGGTTATCTTCAGAGCGGAACTTCTAATCTTATAAATGCTCGTACAAAAATACCGAGATCTGCAAATATTCATTTGTCATGAGTATTTAAAGAACCGGATTTTACTTTATTGTAAAGTATGTCCACTGTATTATATATTCTAGGTCTTGCAGTTTTTTACTGGTACTGGAAGAGTGGAAAAACCACGGCGCAATTGGAGGAAAAGTTTGGTGCAAAGCCACCAGTGAATGTTGAAAATGATGGAGCTCTAGGATTTAAGGTTGCCAAAAAAATGAGCAAGGCCCATGCGGAAGGTCAAACCATGGCTACCTTTGCAAAAAGGTTTCAAACGCAACAGAAACCCGAGGTTGCTACGTTTAAGGGGAAGATCATGGGCTTGGACCTTTTCCTCACCCACGACCCTGAAAATATCAAAGCCCTCTTATCTACACAATTTGCAGACTTTTCGGTGGGTCTCAGACACAAAATGTTCTTTCCGTTTTTGGGAAACGGCGTGTTCACACTTGACGGGGAGTCGTGGAAGCACTCGCGGGCCATGTTGAGACCGCTGTTTCTGAAAGAAAAGACCAACCACAAGTCCGTTTTAGAAAAGCACTTTCAATATTTTTCCAAGCATATAGACACTCACAAAGGCTCCAAGTTCGATGTTCAGCAACTACTTTTCCGTATGAGTCTCGATCATTCAAGTGAATTCTTGTACGGGACGAGTGTTTCATGTTTGAATGATGGCAAAATCAGCTATAAAGCCGGTGAAAACTCAATTAACGAAAACAAGTTAAGACACCAGTTTTCCGAGGCTTTTGACTTTTGCCAGGCGTACACCGCCCAAAAGAACGTCCTTCAGAAATTCTACTGGTTGCTCAACTCGAAGGAGTTCCAGGCTAAGACGCATATTATCAAGTCTTTGACCAGTTTTTATGTCGACTATGCGCTCAGTTTGACCAGTGAAGAGTTGGAGAAAAAGGCTGACGGAAACTATGTGTTTTTGTACGAATTGGCCAAGCAAACCAGAGACCCGATTATCATTAGAGACCAATTGCTTAACGTGATGCTTGGTGCTAGAGACTCCACTGCTGAGACCATCAGTTTTTCGCTTTTGGAGCTTTCCCGTAATCCAGACATCCAATCCAAGCTCAGACTCGAGGTTGCAAATTTATTTGGCGATGGTGACGATTTGACCTTGATTGACGGGGAGTCCATTACAAAGGCAACCTACTTGGGTGCGTTCGTCAACGAAGTGTTGCGTTTGTATCCTCCTGTTTCCAGAAGCTCCAAGTGTGCTGTTAAAGACACCACTATCCCTCGTGGTGGTGGGCCTGACGGCCAATCTCCGCTTTTGGTTAGAAAGGGTCAGAATGTTGCTTATATGGTTCATACCATGCATAGAGATCCCGTCCACTATGGTCCGGATGCTGGTGCTTTCAAACCAGAGAGATGGTTTGAGCTTGATGTTAATAAGTTAGGTTGGGCCTATTTACCTTTTAGTGGAGGTCCAAGGGTTTGTATTGGGCAGCAATGGGCACTTTTTGAGGTTTCTTATGTTTTGATTAGGATGTTGCAGATGTATAAGAATATTGGGGGAGTTACATATGATGATGAGATATTGTATGATACTAATATTACCACTCAGATTCGTGGGTCTCTTGATTTGTATATTCACTAATCAAACGAACGACGTGAGTTTGTTTATTCACTATGAAACTAATAAACTCACTTTATTCGTTTGCAAAGTGATTTCTAGTGAACAGCAAATTAACGAAGACAATTTTTTTGCAACTATATTATTTCTTTTAATGATTTCTTAAAGATGAAACCACAAACCACGTTTATTTAATAATTAATACGCATTGTACTACTATTAAACGAAGTTAATCTATATAAAAGATATATTTGAATTTATCAGTTCTTTAACAGTACCTCCTCACTCACAACTCACTTCGTTCGCTGCTCGTGTGTTCGCAAGGTAGCCAAAGCATTCTCAACCTCCAACTCAACCTCCTCAAGAGCCCTCAGCTCAGACCTAACGGCCAAACCCCAAATCAACCCATTAACTACCCCAGTGACCCCAATAACCGTACTCCCAAACATCAATAGAACCGAAGCCCATGGAGCACTGATCGAAGCAAACGTAACAGCAACATGCAATAAAATAACAACAACTATAGATGCAAAAAAATGATACTTTCTCCAAGTAGACTGAAAAGGAATGGTCTCCATTCTATATACAGAAATCTCTGAAATCAAATCCTTGTAGACTTCTTCACGATCATCAAGATTGGAAGCAGGAGCAGCCGCCTCGCCAATAACAAGCTCGGCTGAGTACCCAAAATGGTCCGAGTACGAACAGTTCAACGGAGCAGGCAACACATCGGTAAACCGAACCCCCGCTGACTTTGTGGAAATGGCGGAGCTATCAATCAAAGCGTAATCCAACCGACACGCCTCCCATTGCTCTCTGGAGGCCCTCCATGTGTTGAGTTGCGAATTGCAAGTGACCCCGCCCAACTCAATCTGCTCTTTTGGAGTGAGCTTGGCAAGTTCATCGTCAGAGTACGGCTTATACTCCTCGGAGTTTTTCCAAGAGTCAACTAGGCCTGCCTCGACAGTAAACAACTTGTAGGGTAAAGAGCCCGGTCTGGAGTTTAAGTCGCCCACCTGGATCACGGCATAGCCAGCACGCTTGAGCATGCGAATGATGCGGGACATGTCCCAGGCCTGGCATGCACGATGGCACGCATACGCGGCGTCGCCGGTCAAGGCATACGGAGCATGCATGTGAGAGTTCAAAATGGCGATTGGTTTGGCGCCGTCCCGGTGGGGACGCAACAACGACACAGCTACACTTTTGCCCACCAACCAGTCACCTCTAAAAAACGCCGACGCACGGCCGTTGATGGGAAACCGGTACAAGAAACTGTCATCAACAGGGATTTTCGACAACAACACCAACCCCGGTCCGCTGATCATTCCCGACCGAAACTGCCGTCTGTACGGGTAGTTGACACATGTGGCATCCAAATACTGCCAGTCTTCATCGCACCAAACCTCCTGGAGGGCCACCACGTCGTATTCCTCGTCCTCGCTCGAGGGATTGGCCAAGCGGTCCGCTATCGCACGGAGTCTCTCCTTTCTCACCTTGGAAACATACTTGAGCCCCCACGTATTAAACGTTAACAACTTCACGCTCATGTTTGTTTTTGCGTCAAACAAAAACAAACATGAGTCTGCTCCAAGAATTCACCCAGGTCCAGGCCCAGATGCTTGAGTTCCAGGCCAATGTGCAGCGGAAGTTGAACGAGAAGCGGGCCGCGTTGTTGAGCAACCGCCAGAACCACACTCTTCGTGTGAAAGACTTGAAATCAGAAGAAGAACGCTTGAAAGGCCAGATCGTGCAGCTCCGCACCAAGGAGGCCAAGACGAAGGATAACTTGGACATCGCGTTGGCTTCCTTGGAGTCCCAGAACAATAAGGTTCAAGAGCTATCCGGAAAACAGGCCGTGTTGCTTGAGCAGAGAAATGAGTTGCAGGCTCAGGTGGTGGAGCTCACCGACCTGATCGAAGGTTCCCGCAAGGAGTATGCGGCCATTGAACGTGATTTGGTGTCACAGATCAAGCGTGACCACCCCGAGTTGATCAAGTTTGAAGCTTACTTGGGGTTGAAGATAATGGCTGTTTCTTTAGACTTGATTCGCTTTGTATTTGTGAATATTGATCCTAAAGATTTTAATAAGGAGTTTTCCATTGACTTGGATGTTTCTGACGATGAGTATAAGGTTGGGAATTCTGTACCTGCTTTAGCACCTGAAGTTGTAGAGAATTTGGAGCGGGATTTCAATCTGCACAAGGAGTTGGTTAAATTTTTGAAGAGAGTTAGGAATTTGTTTAGAGATTTGATATGATGGGGGTGATTCTCGGTATGAGGATATAGGATATAAACGAAGGAAATGTGAAGACTTGAAGGTTAGAGAAGATTTAGAGAGAAGAAGAGAAGAGTGAAGAAGAGAGAAGAACAGATGGAAAAATGAACAAATGACTAAGATACACAAGATAAAATCCGATGATACTCCGGATAAACGAACATTCTGAATCATTGAAGAACAATTGTAATATATATGTACTAATAAACTAAAGAAATTCAAACCCAAATTCTATCTTCTGTCGGATAATACATCTCAACTTCCCACCAATTCATGATGGTTGCGTGGTCTAGTTGGTTATGGCATCTGCTTAACACGCAGAACGTCCCCAGTTCGATCCTGGGCGGAATCATTTTTTGCTAGTGTCGTCTTTAGTTTATAAGTCTCAGTTTATAAGTCTCAGTTTATCAGTCTTAATTTATGAGTCTTAATTTTCAAGTCTAATTTACAAGTCTAACTTACAAGTCTGTTTCATGAAGTTAATGAAGCTTCATCTCACTTCAGAAGTCTCTACTTTCATCCAATCTGATATCAATTGACTACTTCAATAATCATCTCGATAAAGCCTTCAATCTGTTAATAACAAAAAAACCCTCAATCAAATGCATGGCAAACCATTGCAATCTCTGAACAGTCGGAGTTCTGTGCTTGGCCAAGAAAGGACGGGAAAAGTATAAAACCTCAAACACATGGATACTGTAGACTGTTGCAAAAATCAGTCTAGCATTCTTAACCGCAATCAAAGTGTACAACTTGGTAACAAAGTCAGGAACATACTTGATGACGGTGTTGAATAACCTGTCGTTGGCAAAAAGGGACTGGAGAATGGATGGGTTGATGGAATTCAAGAGCAAGATGGCGAAAAGGGGGTACATTCCAATAGAAAGAGTGTCTGGGCCAACCACCTTTTTGATCTGCGTGACAGCGTAGCCCTGTTTCTTGGCCGCGTAGTGGGCCATTGACACCAACTTGCCCTTGATGTCGGTCACCTCCTTGACCACAACCTTGTCGCCTTCTTCGGCATCGGTCCACTTCAACTTGAGTTCCTTGACGGTTGGATTTCCGTTCAATTTGTATTCGATGGTGAAGTACTCCACATCGGCCTTGACAGCTTTGAGCGAGGTGAAGTCGATGTCTGCAGCGTTCTTGTTTCCGTAGACCACGAGGTAGTCAAGGAGGGATAACTTGTGGTCGGCATTCATATGCCCTGTAATTCTTGCACTAGCGTCCATGGTTAATTTTTATTCATGTGAAAATGTGGGGATAACCAGCAAACGAGCGAACATGCGAACCAACGAACAAACGAACGAAGTGAGTGAGTGAATGGGCGGGTGAGTAAATAAGTAACTAAATAAGTGAAGCTACTCTTAATTTACAGCAATGATAATTACAGTGATTAAAATGAAGATGTTAATTACAGATATAACCATATGAAAAGTTCGCAATATTCCGATTCGCACAATAGAAATTGTTAAACAGAACGCATGACAAAGTGGGTAGTTCTTTCCTTCAAGCCACCTCGTATATTCCATAAAAGTTAGAGGAGCGCAATATAGTGGGAATTGAGGAAAGTCTAAATTTATGTGTAGAAGTGGTAAGATTGACTAAGATTCACTTTAAGATTGATAAGATTATGGATAAGATTCACTGTAATCACTGTAAACTTTCTGTTCAGGGAGAGAATTTACAGTCACTCACAACTAATCACCCACAACTCACTTCGTTGTTGGTGGTTAGTTGTTAGTTGGTTTTCTGCCTCTTCACATCCCTCTCATCATCACTCAAATCTAAAGCCTCACCCTCACTACTATCCTCCTCATCCTCACTCCCCTCCTGCTCATTCTGCAACGCAACAACATAATACTTGATCGCGTTCAAAAACAAATCATCAACAATTAACCTGGTCAACTCCTCGCCATTACGAAACTCTTTCCCAGGCTTCTCGCCAGTCCATGCAAACCACGAGAAGAAAGATTTCATCCCAAGTCTATAGTTCTTTTTATCGTCCTTCGTCAACTCTCTGGCTTCCTTCTTAGCAGCATCCTTGATAAGACGAGGACTAATCTCGCGAAGCTCTTCAGGCCATACTACATCTACGGCCGAAGAAATGATTTTTTCTTCGCCATCCTCAATCACCACCTGGAACGACTTGGTGACAGTCTGAGCCAAATCACCATTAAAAGTTATGGTAACATCAAAGTCTTTATAATGCTTGAGAATTTCGTCATCGGTGTCGTCACTCTCAGTAATACGATAATGCACACTGATATTTTCAATGGACTCTAAAAATTTCAAGTCCTCGACAGCAATGTAATCGGCAAACTCGTCGTTCTCGGCAAGAACAATGTACCAGAACTTCTCGATGCCGGCCAAGACGGAGCCTCTGGCAGCGTAGATCTTGCTTGTATTTCTCAACCGAAAGATTTCGGCGTCGCGCTCGGCGACGGCCATCTGGGTCTCCAACTCCGCTAATGCATCCAAACTCTTTTGGAGTTTCACCGAGTCATCTTCAGTCATGTTTGTTTTTCTTTTTTTTTAGGAAAAAGCATCCCCACAAATCAAACATGGCCGAAAACGAAGTCATCTCTCGGGTGCTATTGACCATCCACAAGTATAAAGGTAACTTGGATACGTTCAAGACTGCGGTGGTTGATGGGGACTATGCGTTTCGTACTTGTCCGCACTTTTTGCGGACCATGATATGGAAATGTTGCTTGATCACCGAGAATTTGAAGATGCAAACATGGCGCCAGTCGTTGTATAACACGCGGGTGTTGTACACGGAGTTGTGTCTGAGGTCAGACATGGCTGTTCCGTGGAACAGGCTTGCGGGCGACTCCCCGTACTACCAGAAACACAACACCCCGATCTTCGTGGGGTCCCGCCGCACGCTGAGATCCCGGTCGGTGTCGCCGGTCGCACGCACTGAAGACCCGGACCCGTTGCTGGGGTACTACTTTTCTGAGGCTGACACGGAGTTGTTGGACGCTATTATTCTCGACATCGACAGGCTCTTTCCCGGCGAAGACTTCTTTGCTCCGCTGCGGCCCCACGCCGCAGATGTGAAAAAGCAGCTCGTCGAGGTTTTGTACATCTGGGCCAAGGCAAACTCGTCCGTGGGCTACAAGCAGGGCATTCATGAGATCGCCGGTCTCATCTACATGAACCTCTACAAGGAGGCCGTGCTGATCGACCGCAACGGCGCCTTCACCAGCGACGACATCCAGATCTTGAATCTTTTCGACCGCAACTACCTTGGCCATGATCTCTTCACCATTCTCAACCGCTTTTTGATGCAGAGTGGCATGGTCTCCGCCTTTTATGAAACTGAGCAGGCCCTCTGGAAGTCCATCGAAAAGTTCAACATCAACTTGATGAAAATCGACCAGCTTATCCATTACAACTTGATCAGCAAACTTAAAATAGAGTCTCAGTTGTGGATCATCCGGTATCTTCGTTTGGTTCTCCTCAGAGAAATCTCCAATCTTGACTTGGTTCTGATTTTTTGGGACAAGTTGGTGTGTAATCCTTTCGGTATCACCACCATTCCTGATTTAATTTTATTTCTGATTACCCAGATGGTAATCCAGCTTAAGACTGATTTGGTTACTTGTGATTTTGGTGAGGCTTTATCTTTGTTGTTGCATTATAGTGCTGATAAGGTTAATAAGGAATCATTTGTTACGAATTTGTTTAAGGACGCCATTAAGTTGTATGAGATTAGAAATCAAGATTTGAAGTTGTATGAGTTTGGGCTTAAGATGAATGCTTTGTACAATCCGAATTTGAAGGCTGCTGTTAGTTATACGCTGGACAAGGCTGAGAAGATGAAGTTTGAGAAGCTTCGATTAGAGATGAGGCTTAAGAAGAGGACTCAGGAGGTAATCCGGACGAAGGAACAACGAACAAACGAACAACGAACGAAGTGAGTCGTGAGTTGTGAGTGGCATTCATAAAAATAGTGATCAATGATCACTCAAAAAACAAAGAAAGTTATAATTAATCATTACGACGATTGGTCGTTGCATCTACTTCTTTGTTAACAAACTAGAACAACCAACAAAATGAGTTGCGAGATGTTAGTGAGCATTCATAAAACAGCGATCAATGACCACTCAAACAACGAAGAAATACTACATCGTTACATTTACTTCTTTGTTAACAACTCAACTCACTTCGTTCGTTGTCGTTTTCCGTCATGCATCCGCATATGACAGAAAAAGTCATCACATAATAATTAATAATTTGTCACGTTTTTAACTGTAATGACCATGTAATGACCTCTGAACTCTTGTATTCCATGTATCTCATATTTCGATGACCGCCTCATAAACAATCTCACTCACTTGAAGATATCAAAGATTTTTCAAATAAAAAAACAATGGGTAAGAGAAAGTCATCCGCCAAACCACAGAAGAAGATCAAGCAAACTTTGGACACTACGTTCACATGCTTGTTCTGCAACCACGAAAAGTCGGTTATCTGTACTTTAGACAAGAAGAACTTGCTTGGAGAGTTGCACTGTAAGATATGCGGACAGTCATTCCAGACGTCTGTTCACTCGTTGTCGCAGCCTGTGGACATCTACTCGGACTGGATTGATGCGTGTGAGGACTTGGCTGCTGAAGCTGACAAGAATGGTGATGATGGTGCTGAGTATAGTGATGAGGATGAGGATGCGGGTCCTGTCAAGAGAAGAGATTATGATTCTGATGATGATTATTGATGACGAATAACGAACAACGAATAACGAACAACGAATAACGAACAACAAATAACGAACAACAAATAACGAACAACAAATAACGAACAACAAATAACGAACGAAGTGAGTTGTGAGTGAGTGAGTTGTGAGTTGTGACTATTGTTGTGTGAGTTGTGACTATTGTTGTGACTATTATTGTGAATTCCATCACTTTTAATGATGGACAATGGGGAGTAGAGATAGATTAGTATGTACTATAGGTTTGTAAAATGCATGAAAGAATAAACATGAATGATGTGAGTTGTGAGTATTATTGGGCCATTACTTCACTGGCGAATTTGTAAGTTGTATTATGAATATTCTATCAATATGTGAGTACTTGATAAGGTTACTTATATCACTGAATTTTTCACCGGTTTGTGAGTTGTAAGGGTATTTCTATCACTGCATCAACGGTTTGTAAGTTATACAAGTAGTCTATCACAATCACACACAAATTACAAGTCACGAAGACTCGTCATATTTCTCATTATTCACCCTATTTACCCTCATACTCAAACCTTGGTTCATGTTTATTTCTCATTAGTCATACTTATACTTTAAAAACAAACTCACACTACAAACCACAGCTTGTTTGTGCTCGATCATAATGCATATCTATACTACTTTGAAAGTTGCTTCACGACCAGACTCAACACCTCATCATAAGTGTCATTTATCACCTCCTCGGTCTCAGGCTGATCATCCTTACCAACTTCAAAATTCACCTTACCGTGACTCAAATTTATCAACTTCTTCCTAATCTCTTCAACTTCAAGACCCTCTTCAATAACCTGATCAGGACCACTACTATTAAAAAGATTTTCCAAAGAAACACCCTTCGCTTTAAGAGTATCCAAATAATCAATAAACTTATCCATATCGTTATAATTCACTGCAAGGAGCTTTTGACGAATCTCCTCACCAGACATCTTATCGAACGATTTAAACAAATACTCGTGGTTGGAGTCGTGGTAATTGTGAAGAATCGAAAGCTTAAGAACAGACCCTTCCTGTCTATCTAAGCTTTGCAAGTTGAGTCTGGAGGAAGTTCTGGAGTTTGCGAGGGACGAATCGGGTGGATTCACAAGAAGCTTCGACTCGCTACTGGAGGGCGGCAGCGGGGTCAACAGCAAGTTTTGATCGTCGCTCATCAGACTATCTAATTTTTCAATGCCATACTTGTTGTTTGCGTTTTCACTTGTTCCATACATTGTTTTGTAGTGAGGATGCTCTGCATCGGCCAAGGAAGGGTCGATCAACATCAAGCCCTTTTCGATGGAGTTATCGATGAAAATAAACTTGATTAAGGTTTCCTTACCCTCGACGTTCAATTCTCCCTTCAACTGCACCTTGAGCAACTCGTCGATGGCCAGCTTCAACTCGCGACGGACCTTTCGTGCTTTGGTCACAAAGGTGACCACTTCGGGAGATCTCAAGTCGAGCTGTTTCTTGGATTTCATTTCCAAGATGGTGTTTAAGTGTTCGGTTAAGGAATCCAGCTCAGTTGCGTTAGGCTCCGTGATGTCAGACGTGTGCAATAACTTTTCCATATTTCTCATGGAGTAAAGACCAATCTTTTCCTTGAAGAACTCGGGGAACTGTTCATAATCACAATCCAAAGTAATCAAAGTTCGCGAATGCTTCAAAGCCTGGATTAAGGACGAACCCGCACTAAGTGTTAGGTCATTGCCAATCACAGAAAAGTACCCCAAGTTCTTACAAAACGGCAAGATCTCGGCAATGGACTCGATGGATTCAGGCGAAAACCCGTTACTTTCCAAGTGCAATCTCACCAATGCAGGAAACATGGGAAGCAAGGAAGTAAAGTACTTGACGTGGTTAGCTTCATCCGGGGTCTTTGTCCCAAAAAGTTTGGCATTGTTGGAAAGATCAAAGTACTTTAATTTAGGCAATTTGAGGAAGATATTCTCCATCACCATCATAAATTCGGAGTCCAATGCAATGTTTGTAGAATTCAAACTCAAGAACGTCAACGAACACTTTGGAAGCTTTTCCAAGAAAGGTTTCGAAAGTACCTGGTTCTTCACAGTATCCAAGTTTTCGGTTGCCAGCAAATCATTATACCCAAGATCCAAACCTCTGGAAATTTCCAGGTACAACCAAGTTTCCACCACGACCTTAATATTCTTGGGGGTCAACTTGTTATAAGCTAAACCAAGTCTTTGAGTTTTCTTCATGACTGCCAAAGTAATCAACTTGTAAAACACGTCTGGGTCGGGGATGCAACAACCGGTCAAAATCAAATCCTCGATACCGCCCCTGGCAATCAACGTGGCCACGAAAAGCGACCAGTCCATGTCGGAACGATTGTGAGGACTTGAAACCATTCTGGGAAGTTCCACCTCAAATTTCTTCAGTTCTGCAGATGTCTTCTTCTTTCTCTTTTTCAACACATTCACAGATACTGCTTGACACTGAGTGATATCTAACCTATTAAGCATCTTGTTTCTCGATAAAAACCAGCAAAGCAAGGACCAGCCTTCGGCGTCAATAGGGGTGTTTCTTAATGATAAATGCTGCAATTGTGTTTTGGCACTCATGGCAGAGAGTAAGATTTTAAACTGTTCAAAAGAAAGCGAAACACCATCAAATGAAACACAGATAACTGGTGCAATACGGATAAAGTCTGCAAACGTCTGGACTTCGATCATAGTAGGAGCAGGATTACGTAACTGAAGCAATGGTAACGGTGCAGTCAGACCTTTGGGGATCTGTTTGAGAATTGCAGGAATCGGCAAGATCTCACGAACATGACAACACCGAGTGTACAAAACATCAAGTTCCATCTTTTTGACGGGCATGTTATAGATATGATCATGGCCATGGCTGACCATTGGTTTGTCGATTCCCAACTTCTGTGCATGTTTGTCAACCTTTTCGTCGTCATCATTCACAACACCCAACGCACCTGATCCGCCTACAACCAACCCACCACCCTGGCCGGCATGTGCCTTCTCGATGGCGGCTTTATCCTCGTCGGTAAGTGCAGCTATGCGCAAGGCCCCGTTGGGTAAAATCTCCACATTCCCCTTTCTGGGGTTTCTCGACGGAATCTGTTGAGGGGGGTCAAATGCAAACGTCTGCGAGTGGAAAGCAACTCTTTTGAGCGGCTTTAAGTTTTTGAACGATGGATGCAAATCTAGGTTTGTGATCACTTCATTTTCGTCCACTAACGCGGATGGAAGCTTGGGCTTGTCCTCCTTCGGCGGCTGCTTGACCAGATTCTTCCGTCTCATGAACGAAAACTTACTATGCTGCTGTTCACGTTCCTCCCAGTCTGTCAGATGGCTCAGGTCAAACGGGTTGTATTGGGGGGCTGCCGACTCCGAACCGACCGACGATCTTCTCAGAAGCGACCCTCTCCGAATGTCTTTTTGCTTGTAGAATTCGACGTAGTCATCTATTTGCGGCTCTCCATTGAATGCACTTGGTGCGGAGTCGTTGGTGGGTGACGGCGACCTTGACTCAACCGTCATAGGCCGTCTCTGTTCGCCAGAAACTGACCCCTCTCTCCGAAACCGTCCCTTAATCTTATTGAAAAATCCCCCTCCCGTCGACGGTGAAACCGCTGACTCCTTCAGTGAAACTGACGCATTAGATGCACTTCTCGGCCGGACAGCAGGTACACTCCTTGCCGTGTTGACAGTAGGAAACTCAGGTTTCTTCACTTCGGTATCGTCCACCTCAGGTAACTCACTCTTCACTCCACTTTCTGCCAACTCACTCGTCACCCGCGAGTCCCTCAAAAACCAATCAATATCATTCTCCGAAAATCGATGGTACGTCGAGTTTTGTTGCTCGGCAATCTCCTTAACTGCCCCCAAGTCAAACTCTTTCTCCTTAGGCTGCAGCATATGTGTTATTTGTTTTGATTACCCCTGGTGATGTTGATTATCCTGAAATAAACTAAACTTAATGATTATCACGCAGCAAATCCAGCAAAAAAAATGTCGCATGTCTTTGTGAATTATACATGACAGTTGTGGTGCTTTGTACACCAAAAAAGATAAGCCGTGTTCTACCTGGTTCTATGAAGAGATGTAAAAATATATCGACAACTGCAGGATTCGAACCTGCGCGGGCAAAGCCCAAAAGATTTCTAATCTTTCTCCTTAACCACTCGGACAAGTTGCCTCGATGGTTTTTTTTGACCGAGATTGTGGGGATCAGGAGATGGTTATGAGTTAGGCACAGAACGTTCCGAAAATTACGAACATTACTCACATTACGAACGAAGTGAATAATGTGAGTAATGTAAGTACTATGAGTAATGTAAGTATTTGAGTATATGAGTAGTTTGAATAATATGAATAATTTGAGTTATGTCAGTAACGACTGTTCCTATGCATTCGAATCATACCCGTATATTTCAACTCGTTCTTACAAACTATTTTAGTTTTGCAACTGGAAGAGATAATTGAAAAGATTTTATTGGCTTAATAAAAGTTGAAGAGTTGCATAGACTCTTATGAATATTTATGCTTTTCTGTTATTGAAGTATAGTTCCGCTGTTATTAAATATACTTCTACCACTATTATACTTTCATTATTAACAAACTTTTACTCATTATTAAAACTAACTTTTACTGTTATTGAACGGTCCTTTTATTGTCCCTTTAAAGTTTTACTGAAGTTTAACATTATCGGTTACCCACTTAACCACGATTGCTATTTTTTATGATATTTTTATTTTTATGATCATTGGTTATATTTTCGTGATATTTCAAGGTATTTAATATTTTTATGATCACATTGTATCATTCTTAATTGAATCCAACCACAAAAAAGAATGTTTAAAATCAGAATCATAACTAAATCATTCTAAAGCTCTAAAGTCCTTCTATAAATAAACAATTTTAAAGCATTCTAATTATAAGCCACTCTAAAAACACATTAAATGATTTTAATTGTTTCACCATATTTACTTTTTTGGGTGCAAAATACCACATCGAAATCACACATCAAAATCACACACTAAAATCATACATTCAATCACAAAGCAAAATCACACATTTAAAAATCACACATTTCATAAATCACACATTATGAAAGACATTTGGATAAAATCCTAAAGTTGAAAATATGAGTGAAAGAACAGCACAAATGAGTAGAGGAATTGAAGCAATAAATAGTCAGATATCCAATAATAAAACGCTCTTTGATATCCACCGGTGCTACCAAGTAGAGCTGGTGGTGGGTGAGGGCGCTTATGGGGTGGTGGGGGTGGCCAGACACACATTGACTGGGGACTTGATAGCCATAAAAAAGATCAAGTTGTACGAGAACACGATGCATGCGTTGCGGACGCTCCGGGAGATTACGCTTTTGAACAAGTTCAAGGGCCAGCCGAACATCGTTCGCATGCTTCAGGTGCAGCAGCCCAAGCACCGCGTCAAGTTCAACGAGATCTATATTTACCAAGAGTACATGCCGTTTGACTTGGATCGCATCATCCGCTCGCACGTTCTTCTGGATGACATATGCAAGAGCATCACGTACCAGATACTCACGGGAATCAAGGTGCTTCACGACGCCAACATAATCCATCGAGACATCAAGCCGTCCAATGTGTTGGTGGACTACAACTGGAACGTCAAAATTGGGGACTTTGGCCTTGCACGGTACGACAGCTCGAAGCAGGTTGACCCGTTCTTTGAAACCTCGCTGCTTACTGAGTATGTTGCAACCAGATGGTACCGTGCTCCAGAAATCATGTTTTTTGGCAAGTACTCTTCTGCCATGGACATATGGTCGGTGGGTTGCATTCTTGGTGAGTTGTTTGCGTACGCTCCCATGTTTCCGGGTTCCAACTACAACGACCAGTTGCTCAAGATTTTTGCGCTTATGGGTACACCTTCGGGCTCAGGTCTCAACTTTATTAAGCTGAAGCGTGCGAAAAGCTACCTTGAGACTCTTCCCAAATTGCCTAAAAGGAACTTGGAAGATGTGATTGTTCGGAGTAGCTATCGGCTTCATAGGTTAGGCACTCATGTTCCGCTTAATTCTATAGGTATTAAACTTTTGCAGTCGATGCTTGTGTATGATCCGGAAAATAGGATCACTGCACTGATGGCTTTGAAGCATCCGTATCTTCGGGCCTATCATTCTCCGAAGCTGGGGTCTCCGCTTCAGACTTCCATTGAGGAGTTTGGGTATGATTTACCTCGGAATAAGTTGAATTTAGTTGAGTTGAAGGTGTGTATTTATGAGACTATTCGGGGGTTGGATGTGGATTTTTATTAATTCCACCACAGACGAAGTTAGTGGGTTTACCTACACTCATTTCACAAAAAGAAGTGAATTCGATGACGTGGTGTGGTGGGAATTCACTCTCATTTCGCCGCCTACGAAGTGAATCGAAGTGAATCGAAGTGAATTGTCATATGAGTTCACATTTTAATTTGAACACATACAAAATAATAATCTAAAATTCACATAAAATTCTAAACACACTCACACCCTATAGTTTCTCCTTATCAGTGTTTTTTATCGTAAAATCTAGCATTCCAAAATGGTACAATTAATTTGGCTGCAAAAAATGACTAAAAAATGATTTTGTAATCAATAAAGGTAGTTTTGGTGATTATTTTGGACCTCGTCATATAATGAACCGTATTTATTCATTATTCTACCAATTCTAAGCCGTTTTTTAGAAAGCTTTGTTTTTTAACAGAACAAAACCGTAACTGTTTAAAAGAAAATACGGGTAGAGCTAATGGTGAATATCTGATGCTTCTTTACTGTAGTAAACTTTCTCTTATAATTTGCTTATATATTTTAATCTAGTCTTTTGGGATTTGTGCTTTCATAGAGTTTTGTCTTTTGAAAAATCTTCATCGTTTGATAGAAAACTCGCTTCTTTATCTTCTCTCATAAGTAAAATTCAACAAAAACAAATACCCCAAAGTCACAAAAATAACAATCAACCCCCCAAGATAACTAACATCATTCCAAAATGCAGAAACAGTAAACCCAAAAGTACTCAATATAACTGCACCAGGCACTTCTATAGACAAACCAAACTTTTTCTCCTTCAAAATCAAATCCTTCACCTCATTGATCGCAAGAGCTTCGTAAGCATAGTGAAAGACAGAAATCCATTCAAGCCATTTCACCTGGATCTTCAAGTCCTGGCTGTTGATAAACAAACCGGCAAACAAAAGAGAGAAGAGCAATACAAGAACTGCAACCATGGTGGAAGTCCCGGCATCTTTGATTAAAATCCCAATGATCAACATTTCAATGGCCACAGCTAAGTTGAAGAGAATCAACACGAGAGCAGCCTTTAAAAATCCGGAGTGTTCCATGGTCAAGCCAACCAAAGGGTAGGCAATGGTGATCAAGATGATTGGAGGCAAAACACGCAAAGGAATGACGTCGCACACGATCTTGGAAATGTAGTAGGAAACGGGATGGTAGTAGTTGTTTGCTCTTTCTCTAATGAAGATGATTCTTTCAGAAGCAAACGAAGGCAATCCGGTCAAGGAGGAAAAGCCAAAGAAGGTTAAGATGAAGAAGAATAAACCAAGTCTATTTTGGAAGCCGCTGATGTCATTGCTAACATTGTAGTAGAGGTAGCCGCAAAAACACCCAATCAAAAGGGATAATGCGTACTGGGTCAATAACAATTTAGGGTTTCTGTACAAGTTTTTGAAGGTTCTCAGAGATAACACAAGAATCTGAGTCCATATGCTTGCTCTTTTCAAGTTTTGGCTCAGTAGATCAAGCGGCAGAACAGGCAACTCTGAAATTTCACGCTGGACCTCCAACGCGATGTGGGACTCCGCGTAGAGCGAGGAAAGTTGTTGTTTGACCCTATTAAAGGAGTCGTTTTCCTGGTATTCGTCTCTGTGGATGGCATAGTGTTCCCACTCTCTGGTGGTGTCGTTTTCGGAGGTAGCAAAGTGGTTGTGGGGATCGCCCACCTCCAAAGCAGTCAGTTCGGTGGCCTTCTTCTGGTCCACGGTCAAGTCAATCAAGTAGTCGGCAATGTTGTAGCCCAATGGGCACTGGAACCCGTTCAGCGCAAAGAAGTCGTTTGTTTTGATCATATCACCGGAGTAGATTAAGTCACCTTCGCTTAAGAGAAGTAACTTGTCGAAGAGAGCAACGATGTTGGATCTTGGCTGGTGGATGGTGAAAACAACGGTTCTGTTGAATTCACGCGACAACTTGACCAAGGACTCCACCACGTTGTGTGCGTTGTACGAGTCCAAGCCCGAAGTTGGTTCATCCAAAAACAAGATAGAAGGCGAGGTGACCAATTCACACGCAATGGAAACCCGTCTCTTTTCACCTCCGGAAATCCCACGGTTAAAGTCGGACCCAATGATACTATCCTTGATGTGTAAAATACGCAATTCAGTCAAAACCTCAATCACGCGTGCTTCTTTCTGTTGCACGCTCATGATACGTGGCAATCTGAGCAACGCGCTGTTCAAAACAGTCTCATACACAGTCAACGTCGGAATCAAGTGGTCTTCTTGATCCACAAACCCAACTATCTTCTTGTAATCAGCCTTGGACAATACATTTCCATTGACTTTGATATCGCCAGAAACATTTCCGGTTTTGTCCTTTGCAGCCAAAATATCCAAAAGGGTAGTTTTACCGGCCCCCGAGCCTCCCATGATGGCAAGACACTCGCGAGGACGCACCACCCCAAACACATTGTTTAATATCCGTTTTTCTCCCACTGTAAACGCAACGTTATCGAAGGAAAGAGTTGCGGGCGTAAAGTTCTTGTTGAGCGCGCTATTATCCGAGTCAAAGTCTCCGCCAGAATAGCCTTTGAATAATGGCGACTTGTTGATGTTGTGCACCCAGGTAATCACCAACGCCGTACACAACACAATGACACCCGCAATCAAAAGCTTGTCAGCCAAAGAGTAGATGGAGTGGTCGGGCAACTCGTACCCAGGAATTTCCGAGTAGTGGATACACTCCCCAGATGCACACTGTAAGGTGATGTAGGGGTCGCCAAACACCGACGAAATCAAGTCGTTCATACTAGGCTCCAGGAACCGGCACGACTGTTTATTGACATCGCATGTGAAATCCCCAGGGCCCCTAATGGTTTCGGTTAAAAACTCGGAGATATCAATGGAGCCGGCTTCCCCACAAAGCATCCGATCTGGTAAACACTGGCACGCCACCGTCTCACAATTATAATGCGTGGTGTTCTTACCCAAATCATAGTCTAACGCACACTCATTCAACTTACAGTAAAACGACTCCTTCTGGTCAATCCAGAATTGAAAGTTACATTCACTGGTTGCCTTGTTACAACTGAACGTAGCCTGTGGTTTTGCTCCCTTCAATATCAGGAGAATCTTCTTATTGGTAACATCACACATCTGATGGAATTTGTTAACAATAATACCTTGTTTGTAGCAAGTACCCTGGAGTCCTTCTGGCACAAACGCATCACACACACTGTCCAGCGTGCACATGTTACAATTGATACCTCCCCAGCCGTCCTCACACTTGCACTGGTCATCTGCACGCACCGGCCGGCGAGAGTTGCCATCGGCAAGCGAGCCACAGAGTGGTTCCGAACAGTCGGCTCCTCCGTACCCGTCAATACAGTCACACTGTCCGGTGAACGTATTACACTCCGAGAACTGCGTACACTCGAAGTTTGGAAGATTACAATTGAAGCATTGCGGACAATCCTCGGGAGTTTTGTCCTTGAGAAGTGCTTGCTTGATATCAAACACATCATTGATCACTGCCCCACGTTTAATTCTATCAAATGAAGCCTGTAAATGCTCCACGTCTCGGATTTGCATCTGCTCTGCCGCTCCTGCTACCACCAGAACGGCAAGCACTATCTGTTTAAAGAGCATAGTCTGGGGTTTTTATTTTTATCACGTGGAGCAAAAACAAACATGAAGACATATAACCAGGCCAAGTTCCGGAAGGTTCTTGAGGGGTTAACTGATGGGAAGTTGAAGAAGGATCATTCTGATTTGTTGGTTTATTTGATATATGTTAGTTATATGAATGAGTTGGTTGGTGAGGAGTTTGGTGAGGAAGATTTGGATAAGGTACATGAGAGGTTGGTTAAGAAGTATAGTGGTTAACACGAACACTGCGAACACTGTGAACACTGTGAACACTGCGAGCGAAGTGAGAAGTGTGAGCAATTTGAGCAAGTGTGAACAGGGTGAACAGTGTGAACACCCAGAGCACTACAATATTGTACACACTGCAAGCTCAATCTGTAAATAAAAAGTGCAATTAATTCGGATAAACACAAAGGCTAAACAGGTACCAAGCTAGTAAAATACTTCATAGGAAGTATAATTCACTACAAAGAATCACAATGGAAGAAATATTTCGTGGTGAAACCCACAAACGGAGAATACAAGGTTAAGATTTATGACAATTTATATGTTTATGTAATGTTTTTTTTTTATAATGTTTTTATAATGTCTTTATAAAGTCCTCTGTGATCATCTAAAAGTTATTCATTTCGAATTGTTAAATTTCTTAATAATTTCTATAATTTTGGAAAATATATGCAAATATTTACAAGATTCACAAAAATTTGTGAAATAGCTAGTGTATGTAAAAACAAACACTGTAACTGTTTTTCTAAGTTAAAGTGTAACATCTCAATTGAGTGTGTTTGCAATTTGATGACACAATTGTTCATAATGTGTTAATGACAGACTCTTGTCTAGTTTCCATCATAATCATTTGTTTGTAGTTTGTAGTGTCATAATTATCACTATCTCCAATCATTGTTTGCCATTTCCTACTCACACAACTCACCCACTCTCACTACTCACTTCGTTCGTAGTGAGAGTAGGGTTCGTAGTGAAAGTAGGATTTGTAGCATTCGCAACCAATGTTTCCACCATCTCAATCGCCCCCTTAGGATCCCTCTTATTATAAACAAACAACCCCTGCAATTGTGCAGTCGATACACCCCTCAACCCCAACTCCTCATACCTCTTCATAAACTCATCGCAATACTCCTCATCATAAAACCTCAAAAACATCTCCCGAACCTGATGTGCACTAGCATTATCTATCAAAACCTTAAAATCCACTCTCCCAGGACGCAACAATGCAGGGTCCAATTTCTCCGGATGATTTGTTGTCATAAACGTAATGCACTCCTCAGCACTGGCAACACCATCCAAAGCATTAAGCAAGCCAGAAAAAGTCACACCCGAAGTATAACCCTGATCTTTTGTCTGTTCTCTCTTATTAAAAGCCGCATCGATATCCTCCAACAACAAAATCAGTCTCTCTGGGATATGGTTCATTAAATGGTTCAACCGGTCATCAGTCAAATTATTCTCCGAAAGGTTCAAGATACAGATATTGTAATCCAACTCGCCCGCCAAAGCTTGGATAAACGAGGTTTTGCCACTTCCAGGAGGCCCGTAAAGTAAGTAGCCCCGTCTGTATGGAATTCCCCTGCTGTGGTACCAATCACCACTCACCAAGAAGTCCTTGACGTCGGCCAAAATGCGCTGGGAGACACCCTCGGCGAGAATAACGGAGCCAAGCTGTCTTTTCTTCCGAGGCTGGCCGAACGGACGCCAATCTGGACCCCATGACGTGAACACCACCGTCTTACCCTCCCTAGCCTTCAAGGCCAACTTCTTGGCATCATCCAACAACTCGTGGAACAAGAACCGGTCGCGGTACAACGTGGTCAACCGCACTGTTTCAAACGGCGTGCCGCTTGTCATGTCCAACAACTTGCCCAGTCTCTCTCTATTCACCAACATGTAGGCACCTTTGTAGCGAATCAAGTGCTTGCCTGGGCCAGGAACCAACAGAAACGTCGTGGAGACCGCGCCATTGTCGTGCTGGATGAAGTTGGTCTCCACAGACATGTGCCGCGAACTCCGGTGCTTATACTGCGACATCCACTCCAAAAACCATAAATACGATTTGTCCTTACTAGGAATCTCCAAATCAACCAACATCTGCCTGTACACAAACCCCGAGGCCTTGGTGATCCCCAGACGAGCGAGTGCGAGCGACGTCCCCAACAACATCAACCCTCCACCAGCAGCAAAATATGGGTTGTTGACTACGACCTCCTGAAAACCAGTACGGATCATTCCGCCAAGAGTTCCGTCACTTGACTCTCGAATCTTGTTGAGGTCAATCTGCTGTGTGGTCATTTTTTACAGCCTCAAATTTTTTTCTGGATAAAAATTAACATGGAAGAGAGTGGGATGAAATCCAACAATCCATTTCTTGATTATCGAACGGCAGCAGGTGCTACGGAGGGGGCGGCTGGTGGGAGGGTGCCATCCAATGAAGATGGATCATCCAGCGAATCTAGTTCGCAATCAAAATATAATGATTATGAATCAAAATATGATGAATATGAATCTAATGATTCTTCGAAATCGAATGAATCAAAGGACAGTTCTAAGACCGATATAGCAAATACAAAACTTCCCCCAGTTAAGGGCGCCTACAAAACCCTCAACCGGATCTTAGACGATATACTCTGGACTCCTCTTATGGCCAACATAGCTCCAAATCGCTCAATCATCCGTTCAAAACCTATAGAATATTCCCATGAGTTAAGAAAATGCATAGGCAAACGCCCAGCCGAATACAAAATGTTGACCCTTAACAACTACCTAGCATATCTGCCGAGCTCAGAAGAATCAATCAAGGAGAACTTGATTTCAGTGGTGGTTAGAGGATTGATTGTTAATCTGTACAACGAAATCTTTCATTTCAGGTTAATTCATCTTCATGCGGGCTCCAAAGTGGACAAACATCACTTTCATTTGGTGTCCCCAGACTCAATCTCGCAGGCCGAGTTGGACAGTTTGAGCTACTGCGCCTCCGAAAACACCCTCAACCAGTTTCTAGACGATGGTTTCTTCCGCACTCAATCGTCCGTCCTCAGGGTCTCTGTGTTTAAGCCCGAGTTCCTGCAGGCGGACCTCGCGCCGATGACGGACGAGGCCTTGATCCGCGCCCGCTACATCGAGGCTGCCGAAAAGCATTCGTTGCCGGTTGATGATGTTCCCAATGCTATGAAGTGTTTCCGCACCATGATCAAGGTTTTGCGCGGACCCGTCACCTTGAAGCCCGAGGATTCCATCAAAACAATCAACTTGGACTCCACCACCTTGGATGCGCATGTTGACATTAACTACTTGCTCCACAACCTCAACTTTCTGTTGAACGGGCCCGAGTTGGTGCCTCCCAATTTGAACGCCATGCCCGAGTTGAAAGAACTGTATATTCGCAAAATCCAGGAACTTCAGTATTTGGGCCGTATCCGTGCGTTGGCTTCCGCAGCTCACAACGATGACTTTGTGACTGGCTTCTCGTACCTGGAAAATCTCTCATTGGTGTTTTCAAAGATCCCAGAGTACGATAAAGCTTTGAATATTTTGCACTTTTCTCAAGATTATAGAAATTCAGACTTGAACTTGATCAACTTGAGTGTTTGCAAGTACTTTCTGGATGATTTGATTGTCAAGTGTTTTGAAAATACCGTTTTATCTGATATGAAGAACAAAATGCATTATGTGGATTCTCTCAAGCGGATAAACATCAACCGTCCCAGATTGGCCAAGTATATCAACAATCTTGAGCTTAACGGCGATATGGTGGGGTATCAGGAGTACATCGATGCATTGAGGATTATTGGTATAGATCTTTCCAATCAAGGCATCTCCGACCCTGCTCTCATCACAGATGATGCCATTTCCTTGGTCTACACAAACTCAGTCAAGCTGGATCTCGCAAATTATTCATATTTCAGTAAGCATTTACTTGTGATCGCCAAGGCCAGGGAATCCACTGAATTGAAGGAGTTTATCGATACAGAGGTGTTGCCGTATGAATTTGCTATGGATAAAATCGGAATTGAAAATATCACTGAAGATGAGGTGGTGATCACGGCTTATGAATTCAAATTGGATGAATTATTACAATCCAATGGGTTTAACACTAACGCTTCCGATATTAAAACAGTCCACAAGTGTTTTGTCTCCATAGCCGTTGCTCGTAAGAGTTACATCTTGCTTAATTATATCGAATCGAAATTGCCTCACTTGCTTCATATTCCTGGAAAACGTGAAATAAACTATCACCGTGCTTTGGAAATCTTGGAATCTTCAGATGCCTCCTCTGACTTGGAAATTTGCTTGAACTTTCAAAGACTCTTCATTTCAAGTGATACCGATATCCGTACTTTACGTTACAGTCTTAAGAAAATCGGGGATCATCGTAACTCCGTCATTTTACTTCAGTTCTTGAAAACCGGCAAAAACGACCCCAATTTGCTTCCTGCTTCGGAATGGCCCACCGGCTTGGATAACATCGGTAATACCTGTTATTTGAATTCTCTTTTGCAATATTACTTTTGTCTTAAACCTTTACGTGAGCTTATTTTGAACTTTGAAGAAAATGAAGATTTATCGAATCATACTCAAAGAAAGATTGGTGGTAGAAAGGTTGAAGCTTTGGAAATCAAAAGATCAAACCAATTCATGTATCATTTACAAGATTTATTCCGTGAAATGATTGAAAGCAGTGAACGTCGTGTTCAACCACTGAAGGAGTTGGCTTATTTATCATTTTTACCTTTATCTCAGCCTGTTGATTTTGCTAATCTGAGTCTGAATTTAGTTTCTCTTGCTGATATGGAGATTGATCATGAAGAGAATTCAAATCATATTGAGAATTTAGATCATATTGAGAATTTAGATCATCTTGAGAATTTAAATGATAAAGAGAATTTAATTGATCTTACTAATGAGGGTGATTTAGAGGATAAGGGTTTAATTAATGTTGATGAAAATACTGAAAATCAAAAAAACGAAATCATTGATCTCACCGATGATAATGAAATGGAAATCATTGAAGTAAGTTCCGTTGATCATGAAATGATTGAAGATATCGAAAAAGAACCAAGACTCTTACCAATTAGTGCAGATCAAATCGAAAGTACCATCGAAGTTGGACGTCAACAAGATGTGACCGAGTGCATTGAAAACGTGATTTTTCTGATTGAAACCGCATTGGTACCTGAGAAGTTGGATGGAGATGGAGAACAGTATGATGTGATCAAAAAACTCTTTTACGGTAAAACAAAACAAACCATCACTCCATTGGCACCCAAGAACCCGCAACAAAAAGAGCGTGTTTCGTACGAACGGTTTTTCAGTTTGATCATCAACGTTAGTGACCACCCCAAGAACATCTACGATGCGTTGGACAACTATTTCAGTGATGACGTGATGCACTTGGACGAGGGAATGGTCAAGAAATCCATCACAATTAGCGAATTACCTGAAATTTTGCAATTCCATGTTCAAAGAGTAATGTTTGACCGGGAACGCCTTGTTCCATACAAATCCTTGGAACACATTCCTCTTGGCGAAACAATCTATGTTGATCGGTACTTGGACACAGAGGATCCAGAGATCTTGCAAAAGAGAAATGAAGTTTTCAAGTGGAAGCTGGAGATCTCGCAATTAACCAACCGTAAAGAAGATATCTTGAAGAAGGATCCAACTAGCGGTTTGAATATAGTTGATTCCTTGGCAACATCCAAGAAATATTTGGAACTGCAACTTAACCATGAAACCTTGTATGTTGACCCTAACACCATTCTCAAGATCGGAGAACAAGAAAAGAAGCTTCGTGAAGAGCTCGGTAGCATGGATGCTAAACTCGACGGATTGCGTGAGTTGGTAAGAAACCAATTCAACAACTATAAACAGGTTGGATATCTGATATTTGCCTTATTTATTCATCGTGGAGAAGCTAGTTATGGTCATTATTGGATTTATATTAAAGATCCTCACAGTAAGATGTACAGAAAGTATAATGATGAGATTGTTACAGAAGTTCCCGAATCAGAGGTATTTAATTTTATTGAGGGAAATACGGCAACTCCATACTATATTGTTTATGTGAAGGATGTACTTGAGGAATCTTATATAGAACCATTGAAGAGAGTAATTAAGCAATAGACAATGAACAATGAAACACGCGATACAAAAATAGATAATTTACCAGATCGAGAAGAATAATTAAGATCAGCTAATTTTTGTGACCCGACGAAGCTTTAAACTGTAGAGCCGCTTATTAGATACTGATCTGATATTTAAAGTTTAATGGAACGGCGATGGTTTTCTTGGCATGGTTATGATATTATGGGCCGGACCGATCCCGAAGGAGTTTTCTATTTCGGTAACTTCACGAGCTGATTTTGTATAATTTGCAGCGTATTTTCCGAAATTAGCAATCATATGAAATTATCATAGTGTGGGGGTGATGATCATTTCAGTTTAAACTTTGAGAGTGTATATAATTTATGGCTGCGAAATGAGAATGTTTTATGTTTATTAACCGTTACCTTATTATACATTGTAATACAAAAATTGCTCTATACAAGCTTTCTCAATTTTCTTTCATCGTCTGCGTCTGGCGTGATTGATGCGCTTCTTTTGATGGATTTATCGAGTTCCACCACTGATGGTAACTGCATTGTGCGGCCTTCTGTGGGTGAAGCTTTTGGGAGAGGTGTTGAAGCTGGAGAAATTGTTTGTTTTTCCGAGAAGGGAGTTTTATTGATTGGAGGAAGGGTTGGTTGAGTTTGGATGGGTTGTTGTTGATGAGGTTGTTGTTGGTGAGGTTGTTGTTGATGAGGTTGTTGTTGATGAGGTTGTTGTTGATGAGGTTGTTGATGATGAGGTTGTTGATGATGAGGTGGTTGATGATGATGTGGAGGTGGTAGTTGTTGAAGAGGTGGTGGATGTTGATGCGGTGGTACTTGCTGATGTGGTGGTACTTGCTGATGTGGTGGGACTTGCTGATGAATTGATTGTGGCTGAGGATGCTGAGACGACTGAGGTTGCAGAACCTGCAGAACTTGCGGAATTGAATGAATTCCAACATGCCCATGAGGTCCAGTCACCATCTGATTCTTCTGTAAATGATGAACATGTATAGGCTTATACAACAGAGTAAACAGATTTCTCTGAGGATAATTCGATTGATTCAAATCAGGCGTGTAAACAGGACGATCCATCACAGGTAACGAATTGGTCCTTGTAGACAGAGTTCTATGCTCTGGAGAATTCGCAGGATCAACACTACTTGTTCTTGTGGGATAAGCCAGCTTCACCGGACTGTTGTCTAAAAGTTTCAGCGCCGAAGTCGGGATTGGCTGTAAAGGATCCATCAACACAGACATGTGTCTCGTAGGCCCCTCTTCCTTGATTAACTTATTTGCAGCATTGTAGATAGTATAGTGAGGATTCAATGGATAATGTTGAGGAACAATATTAATATTGGAAGAGTTCCTGGAGGACCCATTAAGATGGTAGGAAGAGGGAGAAGGAGCAGGAGGAGGGTTATTCATTCTCTGGAGAAGTACAGCCTTAAAGTTGGAGAGTTCTGCACGCAACGGACGACTGGACGGCGATGCTATTTTCAACCCACGCAGCATGGGCGACGTCTCCACATCTTGAATGGGTGTTTTGTTGTGTTTACTTCTCTCGTCATCCATACACTTTTCAAGCATATTCAAGAGGTGAAGGGTATCAGCCTGATTACGTTTGAGCTCACTTGCAGCCAGGTCGCAACGTTCTTTAACAGCAGCCAACTCAGCTCTCACCGAGCTAAGCTGCGAGGACATTTCTGCAAATTTCAGAGTCCAAACATCGTCCATTGGTGGCGGGGTGGGTGCTGGAGCAACAGCCGGCGCATGCTGGTATCGTACATGTGGCGGCGGAGTTTGCAGGACATGTTGATAACGAGGCGTATGTGATAGCACCAGGGAAGGGGACCCAGGAACGGGCGTCGGAATAGACAATTGTGCTCTAGGAGGTTGCTGTTGCACCACCACGACCGGCGGAGGGTACGCATGGAGAGGCGTGGCCGGAGTGGTTGCATATAAACTATCAGTCAGATTATGTCTTGAACGGGATTCATCATACTCATAATAAGGAGGAGCCAAATCAGCATGAGGCAACGAAGTCGGAGGAAGTGACTTCAAGTTAACCACCTCTTTATGCGAGTTGATATTCTTGGACAGCCTACGTTTAATATGTTTCAATGATTCCACGTCGCCCTTGCGGAATTGATTTGTCGAATGACGGAACTCCCATTTGTTCGACGACGTTGTAGAAGAACCTCCGGCAACAGTGGCACCTTCGTCATGTTGATTTTGAAAAGTATCATTAACTTTATGGAAGCCGTACATGTTCAATTGACGGATGAACGAAGCAATATTCGTATGTTTGAAGTATTGAGCCAACACCTTTGAAAAGTCCTCGCCCGGTAGCAAGCAGAACGAATCATTCAGAGGCGCCCACCATATCAAATGTGATATCGATGGATCATGTAACATATCATATAATTTATGAATGAACACCGTCTGTGTCTTTCCCGTCGATGCTGAGGTCGGTTCGGTATTCTCGGTTACACCTCCACTCACTCCACTCACACCACCTTCAACCACCTCGTTTTCAACTCTCTGGTAGTCCAACGTCAGACTCATGGATACGGGGGTTCGGAGACTTTTTGCTTTTCTAAAAAAAAAAAAAAAAGGAAGAGGAATAAAAAAAAGTCATCACGTGTGTGGACTAACCTACACATACATTCACACTACGAAAGCCTATTCTGGAGATTTACGATATTTTTGTTTCTTTTCGTGGGGCACTTTCGCAACGGTCATCGTGACCAATTCCGGCATTGTGTCCACGCAACGCACGTGAGTCGGCCGGTGGCCGGCCAAATATGCAAGGATTCGATCATGTTGGAGATCATCGTAACCCGCCTGGCAGAGCCTACTAACCGTCTGTCGTTGTCATTTTTCTTTCTTTTTTTTTTTCTTTTTTTCGTCACTGTGACCTATATTTTTTTGCCATTCTAAAGGAATTTCATCACATTTCCTTTGTTCTTATCCACTTTTTTTTTTCTTATATAATCCAACAACAAGCGGTAGCAAGGAAAAATTATCCTTTTATTACTAACACACGATGAACTCCCAGCTAAATAACAAGGATAATCTAGAACATGCAGTCGAACCACACGTAGAAAGTGACAAGGGACTGGTGGCAACAAGCCTGCCTGTGATAGTTGGCGGGAGCTTGGCCGATAGCACCCCCCTGAGTGGGGGTATTGCTGGAAGTAGCCAGGAAACAAACGAGACAGCACGGCAGTTCCGTAAGGTCTGCTTTAATAAGAGCCCGGCTGTACGCCACCATACTCTGCAGAGGGTATCAGTTGTTCTGCCTAGACAAGATGCTTCAGAGCCTACGTTGTTATCAACAAAGAGAAATCTGCAACTGCTGCAACTGCTGCTGCCTCACCTGAAAATAGTGTTGACCAATACACTGGAAGTGAAACGGGCCAGAATCGATCCGGGCATTCAACTTGAACAGCAGAAGAAGAAGATGCCCAACTTTATTAGCCGTTACCGGCTGCGGTCTCTTCCGATCATTAGTTACAACCAAAGGCTGTTTCACCACCACCCACATCATCATCATCATCACCATCACCACCATGCGCTTCCGCAGCTAGGTGCACAGATCCCTCAGCTTCTCCAGCCTCAGGTGATCCAGGCGTCATCGTCGGCGTCGTCTTCGTCATCATCATCGCATAAACTGAGCATCCCTCCTCTTCCCCCTATCAACTTGCAGCTGCTCAAGGAAATTGACTTGTATGAAATCTTAAAGAACCCACAGTTGAGACATGATATATTGTTTGACCCCCAGTTACAGTTCCGTCCAAACTTGGATGGCGAGCGGGGCAAACGTAAGAAGAGTATTATAGATAAGTATTGGTTGGAGATTCAAAAGGAGTGTCTGCAGTTTTTCAAACCAGAAAAGGCCATCAAGATTAATAGGTTGCCTATTTTGTTCACAACTCTTCGGGATATTTTGCTTCTGCTTTTGCCAGCCAAAGACCGTCAAAAGGTTAATGAGATTATGGATATTGATTTGTTGGTGCAACAACTCAATCATGGACTGTTTGATTTTGTTGAAATGCTGGAATGGTTGGCCAACGTGTTCAAACTGCACTGCGCTCCGATGCGTGACCAGTGGGTGGTGGAAATGCACCAGAAATTTATGGATGCATATGCTCAGAACCTGGTGGAGCATTTGGTTGCAGGCTTGCGTTTGATTTTCCAGATCCTCGAAGCAATGAAGTTGGATGTCGCCAACCACCAGATTCGTGTCCTCAGACCGGTGCTCATTGAAACCGCAGAGGATTTCGAACGTGACTACTTCCAAACTCTAATCTCTCACCAAAAAATTAACATAACAGACTCTCTTAACTGGCTCTACAAAAAATTCATCAAAAAATCAAACCTCTTGTTGGAAGAGGAAAACGAAGATATGGTTCTTAATGATACCGTGTTGAAACCTATTATTATCAGCCTGATAATCGACCTTCTTTCGTGCCGCCAGATGGCCACCGAGTTTCCTCTGGCATTGGCTTTTGATCATACCCGTTTGGTCTTGCTCCGTGCAGACGTCAGGCAGTTGGTTTGTGTCCAACTATGCGTTGTCTTGTATAAACAATTGGTTATCAACGCTAGAAAAACAAACCCTGCCATTCCTGTCGCTCGTTTGTTGCTGCAAGAAAACATCACCAAGGTCCAGCAGGAAATCTTGGCCATAGTTACTGACGATAACGGAAACGTCAAATGGACCAAGAACATCTCCGCCATCTCGCTTCAGCTCGTCAAAAATGTCATCTTGGATCCTTCCGAATTGTTCTCCACCCTGGGCGCAGTTTCTTTACCCCAAGATATGATCGAATTCAGCTACAACTGGTTGATCAAACATATCCAGCCCAACTCGGACGTGTATGGCTTGATGGAATCAAAGATTTTCAAAGATTTGATTTCTGAAATAACTTCCATTTTTGCTGATGAAGCGTCTGCAAAACAATCCCCTAATACCTCCTCACCCTCTGCATTCTCAACTCCTTCGGGCGGAGCCACTGAACTCAAATCAATTGCATCTAGAATCGCCACTCTTGTGAAATTACATTGGAGTGTGTTTCGTACTTATTATGTGGATTATATTCGGACTCAACATCATAAAATTCAGCAAGATAAATTGAATAAGAGAAGTGTGATTTGTACTGAAAATATTTTATCAGTTACTACTAATCCTTTACCAAAGAGTGAGGAAACTTCGAATCAAACTTCTGGAAAGGGCAGTGTTACTGCGGTATTGTCTATTTAGGTTTATAGAGGGTTAATGACAATTGTTTATGAAAAAAAAAAACACCACTACGAACGAAGTGAGTATTTGTAGTGTTTGTAGTGTTTGTAGTGTTTGTAGTGTTCTTATTGTTCGTAATATTCCTAGTGTTTTTATTGTTCGTAGTAAACATTTTAATCACAAATGAAAATCATTTGCAACCAATATATCATCCTAAAAAGTTATTTATTTGATATGCTATAAAACTATTACAAACTTTGTTCTGCTATCTGTGAATCATCGATTCTTACGTAATTAGAATTATAAAAGTTTCACTATGTTCTTTGTGAGATTATTAACAATAGCAACAAAATCACAGGCAAATTACTTGTTCCTTGTTTTCGAAAAATAAAGAACAAGTATTCTGTGTTTCATTTGTGAGGTCAAACTGGAAACTCACTCGTGAGAAATGAAAATCCTGTAATTGTTCCAGAATTATAGTGCATGCACTTGCAGAGTGAAATTAGAAGGTTGGAATTACCTGTGTAAATTATTTAGTTTAAGAACTAGACGTCCAATACACTTTCATTACCAGTAATCTGCATTATTCATAGGTAACTACATTCTTTGCGCGACCTCCACGGCGCCTCCACATATTACTCTGGCGTAGCAATTATAATTGCAAAATCGCAATATCACCACAAGTACCAAGAATTAATGAGATTGCTATTTCAAGGTTATCGGGCTTAGTATGAAAGCTTAGTAATTGGTTATGATGGTTATGCTGAGGTGTTAATAGTTTTTTGTTCGACTGAATAATTGCTGATTTAAATTTATTAGTATACTGATTTTATTAAGACTGATTTAATACTGATTTAATACTAATTTATTAATCCTGATTCATTAATACTCTTATTAACGCTAATTTATTAACAGACTGTTATATGTACACTTTATCTCTAATTGCTTTCCTCATCTGAAGAAAAAATACACCAGACCAGTTATGTACAACTGGACAATCCTGGTTTGTACCTTCTTCATCTATAACTTCTTCTTGAAGCCAATTCAGTTGTTCCTAGACATAGCCATCTACACGCCATTACTAAGAATCCCGTTGAAGCCAATCAAGTACCTTCTCAAGTTGGAGGATTCGTATGAGACTACATGGGTCATGGAACAGGCCAGGCTATTAGTGATAACCGGGGCCCAGTTCCTTATTGCGAGCTCGCTCGTAGGGCTCACTGTCGGGTTGGTGGCGGGCGTCCAATTGAGAATCATTCTGTTCGTGTTTGGCTTTCTCATTCCAAGTAAACCAAAGAAAACCCCTACCGTGCACATCAAGAATGTAACCGTGGGGTATGGAGATCCCGTCAAGTACTCAAAGACAGTCTCGCCGTCTGCTGGAACAGACTCGGATGTGCTTTCTGAAACATTACAAGATTCCTTCACTACAGGAAGTTCCATGAACACTACTGAGTTGCGAAAACGTTTAGCAACGGTTTCAACCAAGAATCTGAGTGTATTTTCGGATGTTGGTGCTGCTCAGACCCCTGAAACCACCTTGGGAACGCACTCCAAACCGTAGTGAAACACGGTCCAATATATAAGCTTTCTTCGCGTATGTGTAGATCCCATGTCCAGCATTTCTTCCCTTTTGAACGAGGACACGACAGAGGTAGTGTTTGTGCACGAGACCCTCTTGAGCGCCCCGCACATGTACGCGGGAGCGCCAAACACTCCGCCTGGTCTGTCTGGAAACGAGGTGTTTACGAAGGAAATCACCTTCAGCAAAAACGGCGTGCCTACAACCGTCCCCATGTCTATTACTTCCGATTATCCGTCCAAGGCCAGCCGTCTCGAGCACGGCTTACTTGCCCGGTTGGCTGCTTTGGGTTTGTCTGCTCCGCCTGATTTGCAGCCACTAGGTAAAAAATACTTTTGTCGTTTTGAGTTGGACTTGCGCAGTTCTCAGAGTTTCAGTGTAGTGATTGATTTAGTGTATCAGTTTAGGACTGCTGTGTGGAATCGACATCCAAGGGATACTGTCACTCGAGAGGAGTTTGTTGATTTTATTACCAGTGTGTTGGTTGGGATGGAGGTGGATGGGACAGTTGACAGGAGGGTTAAGAGTTTGATTGTATTGAGTAGTGTTGATTGTTGTGTGAGGGGTATGTAGAAGGATTTGTTATGTCTGTAAGGATAATGACTTTCTATGGATATCTATATAAAATCTGTATATCTAAATGAATTTAATATCTGTTTGAACATAAAATCTGTATGTAATAATCTATTTTATAAATAATCCTCGTGGCGTTCTTAAGTTGTGATTCGTATTACGGTTTTTACTGCTATTCTGCAAATGTTAACTGATATGTTCGTAGTTGTAATTTCCATCAAGAAAGTTCGTAGTTTTCTGTAACCTTCACTACTCAATACGTTCGTAGTCATCAACGATCGTAATGTCCCCAAGAAGGAGGAATATCCCCAGTATCCCACGAAACAGCAACCAGACCAAGCTCAAACTCCATTGTACCCCCATTCTTAAAAAGAGTATCATGATCAACCCAATTTTGACTCCAAGAAGTTCCATTAATCTTAAGCGATTGAACATAAAAACTACTCTCCGAAAGACCATTTGCAATAATCTCCAACTTCTTACCGTTTTCCAAATTAATAGACATATAAGGGAAGAAAGGAGAAGAAATAAGATAAGTGGTTGTACCAGCCACGGGATAAAACCCCATAAGTGCAAAAATAAGCCAAGATTGCATGGCACCAGCATCCGAATTTCCAGGTAAACCCTTGGTACCAACAGTGTAGTATTTGTTGACAATCCATCTAATCAATTCCACCGACTTGGACTGCTCATTAACAAAGTTGTACAAATAAGGAGTCAAGAAAGAAGGTTCATTTCCAACATCCACAACTTGTTCTTTCCCGTGCAAAGCAAACATATCATCCAATCTCTTGGTAAAGTTTTGCTTACCACCCATCAATGAAACCAACTTTTCGATGTCATAGGGAACGGAAAACATGTACTCCACAGGCTTACCCTCGTACTCATCATCACCCCAGTAACACCCACCACAAGAAAATGGGTCAAAGTTCTTGGTAGCAAACTCGCCATCACTTTCCTTCGGCTGGATATACCCATGGTATTCTGGGTGCTTGGTATCGTAGTAGTCTGGGTTCCAGAGGTTTTGCCAGCCCGAAGATCTCTTGTGGTACTTTTCCTTGTCTTCTTCCTTGCCAAGGGCATCGGCCATGACAAACAAGGCAAAGTCGTTGTAGGAATAGTCGACTGTTCTACTGACGGATCTGGTGTGATGGCGAGTGATGTAGCCATGTTCCAACCAGTCATCCAAAGCACCACGGCCTTCGAAGTTGTCTGAGTCTGTTGCGTAATGATCTGGAGCTCTCGATCCCAATACCGGCTTCACTTCAGCATTTTTGAGCATGGCTGAGTAGGCGTCCGTCCAATTGACACCTTGAATACCCTTGAGATACGCATCTGCCATCACAATATCGGAGTTGGACCCACCTTGCGTTCTTCCGTTTTGATTGGCACTCCTCCCATCAGGCGTAAAGCCGTCTCTCCGAAATATCTCAATCAACGAGTTGACCAACTCGGAACTTCTAGTGGGGTTGATAATATTTAAAAGCGGGTTAAGCGACCGGAAGGTGTCCCAAAGCGTATACCAATCATCATAGTACACGCTTTTCGAGTCCTCCCAACCTGGGTTGGGGTTTTCTCCAGATTTGTTGGTGGGCATCAAATGGGCACCGTACAACGACGTATACAAAAGACCAGCCAAGGTTTCGTTATAATGTGTCACAGATATCTTGTTGAAAACTTGGGCGTCCCACTTCTTTTGGGCGCTTGCAGCTAGTTTACGTACGTCAAAGTGCTTGAGCTCGGACTTAAGGTGCGCACAAGCCTTTTCCTGGGAGATGTGCGAAATGGCAAGCTTCGACACCACCGGTTTCTTCGTACTAAAGTCGAAAAGAAGCCCGAAGCTCTTGTTTCCAGAAACAGTGCTGGACGCCAAGTCTTCAAGCTTTCCGTTGGAAAACTCCAGAATTTTGCTAGCCTTGGTGTTGAACTTGGAACAAAAGTGGATTGGCCAATCGGTGTGTTCTGCCCACCCGCCGTTGAAGTAAGCCGTGCCCTGGTACCCTTTGTTGTCGGAATGCGGAGTGATAGAGCCGTTCACAAAGTTTTGTGTAATGTCGGGCCGAAGTGAGGCCACCAAGTGGTGCGAAACGTCCACAAGAACTTGCGGCGAGCTCCCTTGCGGAAATGTATACTTGAGCAACCCAGACTTGTCCAGTGCAGCCATTTCCGCCACAATTCCGTTGGTGGTGGAAAACAGGTAGTAGCCCGGCTTGGCAATATCCTTGCCCGTGCGCTCAAGCAGATATGGTTTGGACGGATCAAAGTCAATGTACGGAAGTTGGGCCACCACCCCATACTGAGGCGATCCCCCGGTTCCTGACTCGTGCATCATCGAAATGGCACTTACATTTCCTTTGGCACTATATCCAGAAAACACTTCCTGTGAGCCGTCGTAGATGGTGTCTATTCCGATTTTGGCCATTCCAAACGGACATGATGCACCTGGGAACATGTTTCCTCCTCCTTCGGTCCCATAAAACAAGTCGATGTGTGTGTCTGAAGGTTTGATGGTCTTATGCTTGGGCTTGTGTGCTGCTTCCACAGCAGCTATTAACACAAGAAATATCCCTCTCATCGTTGCTTTCATTTTTAAAGCGATGATTGCTTTATATATTGACCATTGCAGCAAAAGAAATTTTTGTGTCAATCTCGGTATAACCTCGTAAATAGTGAGGTGCAGGTGCAGATTTCGCGTAGCTTCAGCCGACCTTTCATCTCCGAGCTGCACTTTCTTTTCAATAGGGAAGTCACCAACTGATGACAATGTCAATGGCTTTGTATTTCCATCATCATCCATCTTCATAACCAAGAACATCAGTGTTTCATAATAATTTTGGGTTTGAAGATTTTATCATATATAAAGTGGAATAGCCAAGGAAATAACCACTACAATGTGAATTTTGAGCACGTTGTAACATTTACTGTCATGTCCAATAACCTATCCGGTACGGGATTACTGGGTAACCAAGTAGATAATTGGTATATATTGAAAATGTAATAGTTTGTGTAACAATGTAATAAAAAAGGGTGTTATAAAAATAGGAATATATGATTTGATATTGTGAATTATTGTTTTAGTGTATTGGTGTGTGTTTTTAGTGTGTTGGTGTGTTTTTGGTGTCTATATTTTAGTGTCTATATTTTAGTGTATATATTCTAGTGTATATAGTTTAGTGTATATATTTTAGTGTATATAGTTTAGTGTATATATTTTAGTACATATGTTTTAGTGCATAGTGTTTGTCTTAGTACATATCGTTCTTAGTATATTACTGTGTACCCTGTATTTTTTTCAAACCATACTTCTCTGTAATTCTTATCTAGTAGACTTGTTTCGCTGTTGATTGTTCGATTGTTCGATTGTTCTCCATGTAGCGATGCGCCGCGATGGGGCTGACCATGCGCTGACGTAAGCTATTATTGCGTTGTTTCCATGCGCAAAAGAAATCCCGCAAATCGCGAGGAACTTTAACAAGTAGCATCTTATTATCAGATAGTTTCAGCCCATATAAAGGATTATCATTAAATACAATACATAAATGATTCGATTACAAGTTACAGTGTAAATTTTAGTTAATTATGATACAATTATGTTACTAAAAAGTTACTAAGAAATGATGTTACTAAAATGTTAATATGATGTTACTTGAAGTGCAACTATAAACTAAAATATTTTGCAATCATCAGATACTAGGTATCAACAGTAAACTAAGCTAACACAACAGTAAACACAACAGTTAAAATACAGTTAACAATTCTTAACGCAGCAGTAAACAACACTTAACATACAATTATCACACTCATCACCCTTAACACAACTCTACATTAACCTATTTAAAATAATAGTCGTCTAATATGACAAGAAAACTTCTGAACAAGATGGAACAATCATGCAAAAGAAAGGAAACATCACGCTGAAGCATTCGAAACATAGAAATTTAATTCACATGTCTAAAAACCACCCCCACTTTGAAGGCGATGTCAAAGGTCTAAGGACAAGACATTTATATGTGCAGAAGTGCCTGTCTACAATGATCCCTGCGCCTCCCGTGAACAGTATACATAGCGAGAAAATTTAGAGGTAGAAAAATTTTTCTTTCTTTTTGGTGTTATATAAATATCTGAGATCCACTGAAATTTTAACAATAAACATGGGGATTTCACGATTGGGGCGATTTTTAGGAATTCTGAGTAACGGAGAGCTGGAGGAGGAGCTTCCGCTGCCGAAGAAGGAGGAAGAGGAGAAGGTGCGAAAACAGCCACCACAGAAAGGATGGGGTGACGGGCCAGTTGCCAGTGAAACAGCCGAAGAAGTGAAAGAGAAAGTGGAGAAATTAGTAATTTCAAGTGAAGAGAGCATCAGAAAGAGCTCAGAGAAAGTTATGGAAAGTCCTAAAGTCAAGACCAAATCCGAGTCAACAACGACAAGTCCACGTATCAAGACAATAGAAGAAAATACGTCACCTGCGCTGTTTTCGCTGACCGAAGGGTCCAACCAATATATAATGTTTGGGAAAACCGTAAATGAAAGCAATTTACCCAAGATTGACAGCTCACTCATGAATGGTAAAACAGCGCGGGTTGTGACCAGTCAGTCGAGAAAAGGATCGCCTTCGGTGCTGAGATCGTCTTCGCAAGTTGCGCGGAAGCCGTCGAATGCCAGCACACAGCTCAAAACGTCGACGTCGCATCTGTCGACCACCAATCTAACCCAACCACAGCGGAATCGGTTCAAGTTGCATGAAGACGGTCTGCATGACCACTACTTGAGGTCGGCCAAAAGACAAGAAAAGTTATCGAACATGTTGAAGGACTTGCTCGGAGCCAAGAAGCTTCGGGATGAAGCTAAAAGTGCCATGCCCAACATCATGCAAGGGCTGATCGGAAATAAGCCACCAACGTTGTTCGCCGGGTTGGTGAACCACGTTAAGAATAATACGTCTCCCTACGACGGGAATGCGCTAGACGCAGAGAGCCCTGTTGCGCAGGACTCACGGTCGTTTGTGGAGAAGTACGGGCGGTGTAACGAGGTGATTGGGCGCGGGTCTTTTGGAGTGGTGCGCATTGCGCACAAGAAGATCTCGGGTCCTCAGTCCAATTCATCTTCTTCAACGTCGGTTTCGTCCAAGAGCGCCGCTGCAGGCCAGCAGCCAGATGAAATCCTCTTTGCAGTCAAGGAGTTCAGACGCAAGCCCAATGAAAGCGATAAAAAGTATAACCGCAGACTTACCTCGGAATTTTGCATATCTTCATCCCTTAAACATGTCAATATTATTGAAACTTTGGATTTGTTGAAGGATGCGAAGGGTGATTATTGCGAAGTCATGGAGTACTGTTCTGGAGGAGATTTGTACACTTTGATTATTGCGCTGGGTAAGTTGGAGTATGCCGAAGCCGATTGTTTCTTTAAACAATTGATTCGTGGGGTCAACTACATGCACGACATGGGTGTAAGTCACCGCGACTTGAAACCCGAAAACATCATCTTAACGCAGAATGGTACTATCAAAATCACCGATTTTGGGAATGGTGAGTGTTTCAAGATGGCTTGGGAGACTGACATCCAACTTAGTGAGGGTGTGGCCGGCTCCTCGCCCTACATTGCTCCGGAGGAGTTTACCCAAGCCTCATTCGACCCCCGTTGCGTTGACATCTGGGCATGTGGTGTGATTTATATGGCCATGAGAACTGGTCGGCAATTATGGAGAGTGGCCGATCCACAGAAGGATGAATTTTTTGAGGAGTATTTGATCAAGAGAAAGGATGCCACTGGCTATGAGCCGATCGAGGCTTTGAAGAGGGCTCGTTGCCGTAATGTTATTTATTCGATTTTGGATCCTAAGCCTGATAGACGGATTACTGGCAAGCAGATTTTGAATAGTGAATGGGGGCGGGAGATAAAGGTTTGTGAAGCTGGTGAGGGAAGACCAACTAATGAATGAGCGACAAGACGAAGGAGTGTATTAATACAACGAATTAATATAAAGAATTAATACAAAGAATACAACGAATTCATGTAAAAAATTAATACGAAGTATCACTAGTTTGTTGTGTGTCATCTAATTATCACTGTTCATAATGTAATAATATCAAAGTTATGAACATTTGATCAGCGAAGGAATCAACGAGATCACGAAAAAATGTCATTAACAAATAAGAGATGTAAACACATTGTTGATTATCATATGATATCAGATTCTATATCTATAATATCAGATTCTATATCTATAATATCAGATATCAATAATATCAATCAATGGATCAGAATTCTATAAAAGTCAAATATCAGTAGTCTAAATATAAACCAATAAGCCATTCCTAAATCAATGTAAAGTAAATGAAACACGGGTTCTTTCAGTAATGCATGTTGTGGAATGTGGACCGATTCTTTAAATTAAACACGTCCAAGTATTAACCTTGGACAACCTTTATAGGTTTATCATAAACCTTTGAATACTTATCATGACACCATAAACCTTTAAATACTTAGCACGAACATCATAAACATCATAAACCTTCAACTTCCTAGACCCCAAACAAGACATATTCAGAGTACACAAATCTACATGAAATTGTTTACATTTGTTTTTAAACACGAATTTTTTACCTCCTTTTTTATCATGGTTGAGTTGTCAGATTACCAACGTCAAGAGAAGGTTGGGGAAGGAACGTACGGAGTTGTTTACAAGGCACTCGACACCAGAAACAACAATCGTGTGGTTGCACTCAAAAAGATCAGGTTGGAGTCAGAAGATGAAGGAGTGCCATCGACCGCGATCCGGGAGATTTCGCTCTTGAAAGAGATGAAAGATGACAATATTGTGAGGTTATACGATATAATACACTCGGACTCGCACAAGTTGTACTTGGTGTTTGAGTTTTTGGACTTGGACTTGAAGAAGTACATGGAGTCGATTCCCCAGGGTGTAGGGCTCGGAGCCAACATGGTGAAGCGTTTCATGAACCAGTTGGTCAAGGGGATCAAGCATTGTCACAGCCACCGTGTGTTGCATCGAGATTTGAAGCCTCAGAACTTGTTGATTGACAAGGAAGGTAACTTGAAGTTGGCGGACTTTGGTTTGGCGCGTGCGTTCGGTGTTCCCTTACGCGCATACACCCACGAGGTGGTCACCTTATGGTACAGAGCTCCAGAAATCTTATTGGGTGGTAAACAGTACTCCACCGGAGTTGATATGTGGTCCGTAGGGTGTATTTTCGCGGAGATGTGCAATAGAAAGCCTTTGTTCCCTGGTGATTCGGAAATTGACGAGATCTTCAGAATCTTTAGAATTTTGGGAACTCCTACTGAAGAAACATGGCCGGATGTTCTGTACTTGCCTGACTTCAAGCCTACATTTCCAAAGTGGGCCAAGAAGAACTTGGCTGAGTTTGTTCCTTCCTTAGAGCCTGAAGGTATTGATTTGTTGGAGCAGATGTTGGTTTATGATCCAAGCGGGAGAATCAGTGCGAAGAGGGCTTTGGTTCATCCCTACTTTCAAGAGGAGGATAACGATAATTATGATTATAATTCTCGGTCGGTTAATATGGAGTAGACGAACCGAACACTGCGACCGTAGTGAGTGTATCATATGGTTGTGGCGATTACCAATATCACGAACGTAGTGAGTGAAATCACTACGTTCGTGGATGTCACCACGTAACGGTACTTTATAGTAAGTGGGAATGATAAGTTTTAAAAGTGTAATTATCTAATGACACAATTGAGTAAGGATATACTGAACTTTTGTAAGTCACATTTGTTGTGAATAGAATTTGTATCAACCATGTTAAGCTCAATTCTATAAGAAGTATTAAGAAACCACTTCTAGAACTACTAATATATTCTATGGTAAAATTCGTATAAAGTATATGATCTAACTATTCACTGGATTTGTTCATTATTCATGGTATATGATAAAATATCAACTCACTTTGTAATTCGTGGTTTGCATAAAAATTATCTCAACTTGTTCATTATTTGTGGTATTCACTTTGTGTTGTTTGTAAAATGTTTGGTGGTTTGATTATTCATATCAATGGTTTATTCATTAGTTATTCGTTTCAATGGTTTTTCAGTGGTATATTCATTGAGTATTCATTGGTATATTCATTGGTATATTCATTGGTATACTCATTGGTATACTCATTGGTATATTCATTGGTATACTCATTGGTATACTCATTGGCATATTTCATTATTCATGTCCCCCAAAATTCATTATTCATGTTCCCACTTCATTCATCACTCAACTAATCAGATACTCTGGTATATATAAATGCAAAAAGAAAGAAACCCAAACTAGCTATAATAATTCGCTGGTTTTGAGTATTGTGTTTTTCAACCTGAACACCAACATCTTGAGTCAATACAGACTCAGTCTGAACGGCTTGAGACACCAGAGCAATGGTGACAGGCAGCGCCAGCGCAACCTCGTGCAATTGAACGGAATAATGCATGAGCTCGGAACGCATTGACTCCAAGCGCTGTTCGGTTTTGCCATTTTTGTGAGAGAGATCCAATAGATTCTGGAAATCAGCATTGTTCTGGAAGCGGAGCTGGTTGATATCGTCTTCAAACTGTTCAAACTTGATGGAAAGGTCGTGGTAGAAGGACTCCAACTCCTGGAGACACTTTTTAAGCTCAAAGGAGTCGGGAATGGGTTTGGACTTGATGGATAAGAGGTCGTCTGTGCCCATTTCGGCAGAGTGAATGGTCATGGGCAGGGCCATGTGAGCAGGGCGCGAGTCAATGGAGCTGAAGGTGGTGGTGTCGTCGGAATCATACTCACTGTCCGTGTCCCGAATCATCAAATCATGCAAATATTCCTCTTCTGTGTCGTGATCAAAAGAACCGTAAATTTTTAATGTTGTGTAGTCGAAAAGTTTGAATTCCAGTAGTAAGTTTTCCACCAAGGCAAACATGTCCTGTTTGACGATCAAGATTTCTCTGGCACTTTTGCCGAAGTACAGTTCCACCTCCGCAACCAACCCCTGGGCCTCTGTGTTCAAGTCCTTCTCCCCAACCAACCGCGTATTCATCCCCATCATCTCCACCTTTATGTGTCTCAAAAGCTCAAATATATCATAAAGCGGTAAGCTATCACAATCACCATCTGCATAGTCTAACCGGCCCCATGCAATATTAAAAATCGAATCCTCCTGGATTTGTATTCCACTACTTTTCCTATACATTTTCTTCGTTCGTTTTTTTGCTTCCATCTCAATCTACTTATGCTTTGCTTCCTTTATTTATTGTTGCAATATTCGTTCCGTTTTAGGTTGTCTTATGATTGTTTTTTCATTTCCTTTTGCGGATCGTTAAATTGGGTGATACAAAAATCGCACAAGCATTTTGAACACTGTGATTTTGTTGTCTGATTGTTTATGAAATTGGAATAATTGTTGGAACTAAAGTGGCTATTGTGGGTATTGTGATGGGGTATTGTGACGGGGTGTTGAGACTTATGGTGATTGGTTGTTTGGGGTATGTATTGTGTTTTACACTTTATGTCATGTATTTTACTGGTTATGTGTAATTAAGACCAAAAAGCTGTCATTTGAAATGTAACGTGGAGGCGTATTTCACTTGGATTAGAGTTGTTTCATAAATGGAAATAGAAGTTAAGCCAGATATTCTTTTACATGTCAGCAGATTTGTTTTTCTTTAGAGGTTATACTTTCTACAGGTACCTCCCTTGCAGATTACGTTTTGCAGGTTACCCGTTTACAATTTAACCAATCTTACAGTTTACAAGTCTTTACAGTTTACCTAAATTCTACAGTTTACATGTCTTTACAGTTTAACCTTACTGTTTATAAATCTTTACAGTTTATTTTCAACATGTCAGAAGAGTACTATAAATCAAACGATAGATATCCTAACGAACGGGATAGAGGGTACAATGAAAGGTTCGAAGATGGACGTGGTGGGTATAGAGGCCGTGGACGCGGTGGTTACAGGGGTCGGGGTGGTAGATACAAGCTGTATGATTATGACAGGTACGATGGCTATGAAGCTCGTGAAAGATATGATTATAGAAATGATGGTAGGTATAGGGATGATCAATATCGCGAAAATAGGGATTATCAAAGAGATTATAGAGATCCAAGGGATTATCGTGAACAGAGAGATCGGGAATATCGAGATTATCGTGATGGGAGGGAGAGAGAAAACCATCAAAGAGATCCTCGTGATGGGAGGGAGAGAGAAAACCATCAAAGAGATCCTCGTGAGAGGGAAAGAGAAAACCATCAAAGAGATCCTCGTGAGAGGGAGAGAGAAAACCATCAAAGAGATCCTCGTGAGAGGGAAAGAGAAAACCATCAAAGAGATCCTCGTGAGAGGGAGAGAGAAAACCATCAAAGAGATCCTCGTGAGAGGGAGAGAGAAAACCATCAAAGAGATCCTCGTGAGAGGGAGAGAGAAAACCATCAAAGAGATCCTCGTGAGAGGGAAAGAGAAAACCATCAAAGGGATCTTCGTGAAGGAAGGGACCACCAAAGAGACCCCCGCGAACAAAGAGACCAAAGAGACCGTGACCACCGCTTCAAAAGAGAAAAATCTAAACCTAAAACTTTCGAAAACCCTTGGATTAAAATCCTAGACATTAAAGATGAAAAAACTCAGGAAACTTTGGAATCAAGATATAAAGAACTTGAATCTGCAAACAAAGAAATCATTGACTTGCAGATCAGTAGACAAAGACTTATTTCTTCATTTAAAACACTTGAGAACCAGGCTGCTCGTGAGGCGGTGCATGTCCAGGTGGCCAGTGAAAAGTTGGATGAGTTTACGTATATTTAAGAGTGTTTGGTGTTTTATGATCGTTAATTAAACTCACGACAAAACAAGCAAACAAGTGCTAATTTACAAAGAATATACAAAGAACTTTCAATTCACTTCGTTCGGTACTTTGCGGCTTATTGTCGATCATCGCCGTTCTTTAGTAAACACACAAAACACAACCACTCGTGCGCGTTGTTTATAAGGAATTTTTCGCAAAAAAACCCAACATGTCTTCCATCATTGATATTGTTGAGTCGTTCAGCTCATCCAAACTTGGCCAAGGTGTCATCTACGGGCTCCTCTTAATCGGCGCGTTCAAAGCAACCACCTTTGCGTTAAGCTTTGCCGCATTGCTCGCGGATATCTTCATCTTGCCAGCTACCAACTACAAAAAGTACGGAGCCAAGAGTGGGAAGTGGGCAGTTATCACCGGAGCATCGGACGGTATCGGTAAAGAATACGCCTTGCAATTGGCAGCCAAGGGCTTCAACATTGTGTTGGTGTCAAGAACACAGTCCAAGTTGGAGTTGATGGCCACGGAAATCGAAACCAAGTACAAGGTGTCCACCAAAGTGGTTGCGTTCGACGCAAGCACCGATGTCCCAGACAACTACATTTTGCTTGCGGACGCCATCACCGGCTTGCCTGTGACGGTGTTGATCAACAACGTTGGTCAGTCTCACTCCATTCCTGTTCCTTTCATCGAGACTGAGGAGCAAGAGTTGAGGGACATTGTCACCATCAACAACCTCGCCACCTTGAAGATCACCCAGACCGTTGCTCCTGTTATTTTGTCCACCGTTGCCGAAAACAACAAGAAGGTTCGTGGGTTGATTTTGACCATGGGCTCCTTCGGAGGTTTGCTTCCAACTCCGTACTTGGCCACCTACTCTGGTTCCAAGTCTTTCTTACAAGCGTGGTCCGGTGCACTTTCTGGGGAATTGAAGTCTCAGGGTGTTGATGTTGAGTTTGTGATTTCCTACTTGGTCACCTCTGCCATGTCCAAGATTAGAAGAACCTCGTTACTGATTCCAAACCCAAAGACCTTTGTGAGAGCCACTTTGTCTTCCATTGGTCGTCGTTCGGGTGCTCAAGAGAGATTTGCTACCGTTACTCCTTATTGGGTTCATGCTTTGATGCATTTTGGTATTGAAAATACCGTTGGTTTGTATTCGAAGGCTGCCAATGATATTAATTTGAGTATGCATAAGAGTATTCGTGGTAGAGCTTTGAAGAAGGCTGCTAGATTAGCCAAACAGCAATAGTGGTGTCAGTGGAGTGTTAATACTTTTATAATAATGTGAATGTATTTGAAGAGTATCAGATAAACCCAAGTTTTCTAATTTTCTTCATGAGGAATTGTAATTGTTTATGTACAATTAAGTAATATTTTCAAAAATATCTTGGTGTTTATAATTATTCGTAGCACTTTCTTGGTGAATATTGTCGTGGCACCTTCTTCGTGAATGATCATACATTGACACGTCATTCATAGCACGTTCTTAAAAATACCATTTATATCTCATTTCATCCATTCTCACTTCGTTCAATTGGATTCTCGTCACTCGATTCGCTTGGATCAATTCCATTTATCCTGCATATCACACAAAACCATCGCTTGCTCGATCGTTACCTAAGCGCTTATCAATCCCGTTTTTCACATCCGCCCACTCAAACAGTATGTCCCCACCAACCACCAAAATCACCCATCAGAGCCACCTATCAGAACCTCTTAGTGCACCCACCAATTGCATCCATTACACCAAAACCACCCAACCAACTACAAACCTTCGTATTCGCAACAATCGTCATTCGACACTCACGTGCCAGAATATTCTAGAAGTAGCTGGAAAATCGAATTCCAATATATATGTATCGCTCCGTTTTTCTCAGAAAAAATTAAACAGCAATGGTGAAAGAAACAAAGCTTTATGATTTATTAGGAGTGGCACCTTCAGCCTCCGAAACCGAGATCAAGAAGGCATACAGAAAAACAGCGCTCAAGTACCATCCAGACAAGCCTACTGGAGATACGGAAAAGTTCAAAGAGATCTCAGAAGCGTTTGATATTTTGTCCAATGCAGACAAGAGACAAGTGTATGATGACTATGGACTTGAAGCTGCCAGAGGCAATGCTCCAGCAGGAGGTAATCCGTTTGGAGGAGCAGGAGGCCACGGCGGATTCGGTGGCATGGGCGGCGGCCATGGAGGCTTTGGCGGAGGGTTCTCGCAAGCAGATGCATTCAACATTTTCTCGCAGATGGGAGGATTCGGCATGGGAGGCGACGACTTTGGCGGCGGCTCGCGTTTCGGCGGCGGTGGTTTCGGCGGCCATGGTGGTTTCGGTGGAATGCCAGGTGGTTTCGGCGGCCAGAGCCAACGTCGTCCTGAACCTGATACTGTCACAATGAACTTGCCTGTGTCGTTGGAGGAATTGCACAACGGAGGTGTCAAGAAAATGAAATTGAATAGAAAGGGCCCAGACGGATCCAAGGAAAGTAAGGTGTTGGAAATCACCATCAAGCCCGGTTGGAAGGCTGGAACAAAGATCAACTTTGTCAATGAAGGTGACTACCAAGCTGAGTGCCAGGCCAGACAAACGATCCAGTTTGTCATCGAGGAAAAACCACATCCAGTGTTCAAGAGAGACGGTAATAACTTGGTTCTCAACTTGCCATTGTCATTTAAGGAATCGTTGATTGGCTTTGACAAGCAGATTACAACCATGGATGGTAGAACTCTTCCTTTGTACAGATCGAGTCCTGTGCAACCAAACACATCCACAACTTATCCTTCTTTGGGTATGCCTATTAGTAAGACCCCTGGTCAGAAGGGTGATTTGGTGGTATTTTTCAAGGTTGATTATCCTATACTGTTGACTCAGGAGCAAAAGCAGTTGATTAACAACAATTTTTAATGACGTTATAGATATGTATATAAGTTGAATGATAATACGAATAAGATTCTACGAAGCACTATGAACGAAGTGTGAGTGAATAATTGTAATTATGAACCAACACAAAGAACATTACGACTGCAAATACTAATGAAGCCAAACACCTAAAATTATAATTATAACCACCATAACAAATACTACATTCAAACATCAAGCGTATAAATATAAGTAGTTTGTAGAATAACAGAATTAAAAGTAATTTAGACATACCCTGCAAAAATGTGTAAAGCAAGCAGTATAGTACATCATAATGATATTTACTAGTTTCTTTGGAAAGCTAGAATTTTAAACTATTCACGAATTATACTCGTGCGTAATGTTCATCTTGTGGATACTCACGGGCTTCACTCACAGCTCACTTTCATTGTTGCTCGCTCTCTATGAGAATATCAGTGAAAAAGACTAGCCATCATTATTTACAAACTGACTCTATAAATGAAACAAACGCTGATATTTAGGTGAAGTGGGGTTACTGTTACATTCAGCCCAATTCCCAGACTCATCCTGCACACGTTTCATCTTCTTTGCGAATACATCTATAATATGAATGAAGCCCTCGAGACCAACGGTCAACAATTAATCATTCCCGAACTCCTCATATCCCCGCTCTTTCCAAATGGCAATGGCTTCTAGTTCAAGACGTAAGAATTTAAAAACTTTGGGATCAATCTCGAATAGTGGATCCCAAGTACGACTCAACCCAGAATTTCTAAAATTAGGTAACTGAATGTGTTCAAGGTTTGATTGTTTCGTAAGCAGCAGAAACTTTGGAGTCGACAAACATCGAGGGTATGTTTTTTCTTGTATTTATACTAATCGATTTTGCAACCATCTGTTTTCAGAGGTACAATTCCAGCTGGTACTGTACTCAGTAGTGAATTAACAACTAATGTTTTTGTTGAGCCTTCCATTGTATTCAGCAGCTCGCTCGTATATAGAGAAAACAGTAAAACCACTTAGGAAATAGTGCAATCCAAAGATCATTCTACACAGAAGCTTAAAAAGTATACATCAATTGAGAATACAAGACACAATTGCAAATTGACCAATTTAGCTTAAACTGTATCCGTAAGAGCAAATGAAACAATCCTTAACAGTGAATGGGTTAAAGATTTAGAAAGAAGAAAGTCCTGGACAAAGTACATATAAATGTACAATTTTAGAAGGTAAATACATCTATTAATTGATTAGCTTTGTATATTGTGTTGTTAATTGACACAGTGATAAATCAAGCTATTCAATGATCTAGTTGAAAGTTTCTGTCTTTGATAGAGGATGCAGATATTTGAAAATACCTATCATAAGAAAGTCTTTTTAAACACCAACTCACAAACCCTATTTATTAGCACCAAGTCACCAACTCTATTTATTAACACCTCGTCCCTGAATTGCTAGAAGCATTGCATTAAATAAACTCTGGCTCTGTACAAAGTTCGTGAGAAGTCATTACATAATCAGAAATAATGTCAGTCATCTTAGCATCAGCAGGATACGATCACACCATCCGGTTCTGGGACGCATTGACCGGGGTATGCTCTAGAACCATCCAACATACAGACTCACAAGTCAACCGATTAGAAATCACCTCGGACAAGCGGTTCCTCGCGGCCGCAGGCAACTTGTATGTTAGACTCTACGATATTAGACAGACAGGCAGTTCAGGCAACAACACAGCGCAGGCGTCGGCCACGAACAACGGCAACCAGAGCAGTGCGGTGAACGGCAATGGGGCGATCAACAGTGGGAGCAACAACGGAAACAACAACCCTGTGATGACGTTTGAAGGGCACACCAACAACGTTACGTCGCTTGCGTTTCAGGTGGAGAACAAGTGGATGGTCACGTCGCTGGAAGACGGGATGGTCAAGGTGTGGGATGTGCGCGCGCCGCTGGTGCAGCGCAGCTACAAGCACTACTGTCCGGTGAACGAGGTGGTGATCCACCCCAACCAGGGCGAGCTCATCAGCTGCGACCAGGATGGCAACATCAGAATATGGGACTTGGGTGAGAACCAGTGTACACACCACTTAATTCCCGAGGACGACGTGCCCATCAACTCCTTGCTGGTGGCCCTGGACGGCCTGATGTTGGTGGCCGGTAACAACAAAGGTAACTGTTATGTGTGGAAGATGCAGAACCAACGTGACGTCACGAGCTTGACCCCGGTGACTAAGTTTAGATCCCACCTGAAGTATATTACGAGGGTGTTGTTGCTGACGGATATGAAGCACCTTGCTACGTGCTCTGCTGACCACACTGCAAGAATTTGGTCGACTGAGCAGAACTTTAGCATGGAGACTACTTTGCAGGGCCACCAGCGCTGGGTGTGGGATTGTGCGTTTAGTGCGGATAGTGCTTATTTGGTGACTGCATGTTCGGATCATTATGTTCGGTTGTGGGATTTGTCGAATAGTGAGACTGTTCGTCAGTATAATGGGCATCATAAGGGTGCGGTGTGTGTTGCGCTTAATGATGTGTAGGGACGAAAAACGAAACACGAGGAACGAGCTGTGTGTTGTTTGAAAATTGAAACCAACAACAATCAACTTAGTGCGTGAAAGATAGACTGAAGAGAGTTGATAGTCAATTAAGATTTTAATCGAAAGTTATTACTCGTCCCTGCACTGCTATACAATTATCTTGATGGTTTATATCTTTGTATAAATAAATTAACCAACTGGTTGTTCCAAGTTTACAAGTTTACCCCACGTTACTTCTAAGATTTACAGTATTTCTATATATTTGTCAACATCAGAGACCCGTTATGCTATAAATGAGACAGACGCCTATTTAGGTAAATTCTCCTTGGTAAACCACTGTCTTTTTTAATGCCTTTAGTTATCAAAACTCCCTATGAATAAACTCGACAACTCATTATAGCTTTCGATAGCTGTGAATTTTTTATTATTGATATTCTGGTGAAGTTTTCTGTTTCTGACAAGTTTAATGCACAATGTCTCAAGAGCACTGGAGTCAACTCTGAAGAGAGCATCCAAGCTGTGAACGACCTCTGGAGCATTGAAATCAAGTGACAAGTGAATTTTAGAGGCATGCTTAAGTACTTTTAATGCAAGGCTAATTCACTATTAGTATGCATAATTCCTAGTACTCTCGATATTCTCATATTTACAGTGGAGTTAGGCCAAAGTTGCACTAACCTAAGCATATGATGCAAAACTAACAAAGTTAAAGAAGACCATTAAGAAAGGAATAAGTTTGGAGGGTTCGTACGTGTCAATATAGGATAAACATGCATTTCAACTACTTCCATTTATTCATTTTTTACTACATTTTCTTGTTTCAATGTGTATTTAATACTTTTCAATTTCAACTCAAGAAGAGCAGGACAACCCGTAATCTTTAAATACACTAGATCACGAGACCAACATCTACCTACCATCCGACGAGGAATCACTTTCGGGTTCGTGGGTATCCTGATACTCAATGTTCGTGACAGTGGCAAGCGTCAAAATAAACAAATAACACTCAATATCAACCATCCTTATGTGTTCATTATTCGGTTTAAGATGATGAATTCCTTTTTTGAGGATTCTCGCAAAGAAAGTAGTCAACCTTAAAAGAACACTGAGATGTATTGTGCTTAGATCGACGAAACTATCTGTGTATTCGTCACTATCTCTGTCTAAATCGTAGAGTTCCAGACAACGTTTAATCTTATAGAACGCATCATCTTCATCGTGGTTGTCAAACATGATTACAAAAGTTGGTGATTTTGGAAAAAAAAATTTGCAGCCATTTGGCGATTAGCTTCGAATAGCTATTTTAGGTTTCGAATAATACTTTGGGAAAATCTTGGAGCATTACTTTAATGCAATGGAATATTAACCAGAGTTATTGCTCAAAACTTGGAACATCTTCATGCAGAAAGGTACATGGCAATGTAATTCTGTTTGTTACAGTTGCACTAATTCTATATCATCTGACGATGCTTATGCTCTTTCAACTATTGACAATTGACATATATAAAAGAAGAATCCCTCAAATTTCATTATTCTCTAAAATCATCAGATGTTTGTCGACTCCAAAGTTTCTGCCGCTTACGAAACAATCAAACCTTGTATTGAATGCATTCAGTCACCTAATTTTAGATATTCTGAGTTGAGTCGTACTTGTGATCCAATATTCGACATAAATCGGAAAGTTCTTGAAATGTTACATCTTGAACTAGAAAGTATTGTCCTTTTCAAAGAGGGGGGACTAGGTGAGTTAGCAAATGAAAAATTGTTGACTATTGTTCTCAACCGCTTTAATTGTATTATAGATATATTCTTATTGAATCGGGAGAAGATGAAACGCGTGAACGATGAGTCTGAGAATGGTCCTAAATCTGAGAGTAGCTCATCTATAAGTTCTTTATCTAAAGATTAGGTGATAGAAACTTGAGGTTTGTAATACTTCATATCAGATACAATGTTCACTTCGGACAATACTAGTTATTTGACGCCCTTCAGGAGTTGTAGTATCCACGGAAGTATTGATACACTTGTATTTTACACTTTCGTGCAGGAGGCTATTCGTTTGTCTCTTAAATTTTAATTCTGTGAGTATCTAATATAAGTATGTGCTGTAGTTGAAGTAATAGTAATTAAATGTAATCATTGATGAGCAAATCAACAAACAGTAGTAACAACATAATTGCTGAATACGTCATGTTTGTTTTTGTTGTGACTGCAAAATTGTTAGTTTTGAACAGTGGGATCTATTTACCGTCATGAAGACACTTTTAGGAATATACAAATACTAAAAGTTCCTCTGTATACTACTGTATCTTTAGACAAAAATACAACTAAAGATATATACATTATTTCGGCTTCGAATAACACTTTGGGAAGAAAAGCAGGTGAGTTGTTTGAGGGACCTCTATGTTGAAGTAACATCACTTTCAAAGGTATTGAGAAGTTTTCAAACCATACATCAATAGATGGCTTCGTTCGGATGTCGAACTCAGGATTTTTATCCACGAACTAATTTCAACTTCACGGTGACTTTTACATTTTATACAATTTGTTTTATTAATGAATAGAAGAGTTCTATATATGTAAAATGATAAAGAAAAGGGGGATGTCACAAAGAGAGAAACGGTTATACTAATAAGTCACAATCAATTTTCAAATGTTACTGTCAAGCAATAATGGTTCTTAACAAGAAAAGATAGATTTGTGGTCCAGAAATCACCACTCACTTCGTTCGTGGTTCGTCTCCCCATAGCCCATCAGAGAATCACCATAGGAACCATCCAACAAATCTACAGAACCCATTGCAGTAACCATGTAACTATCCTTCGCGACAGCCACCAAGTCCACCTTGTCCTGATTCGATTGGAACTCTGAATGAAGAATTCCACCTAACTCAAAAGACCAGGAAAGAAACTCGTCGATCCAACAACGAAGAATCCACCAGGCACCGAAGCCCTGGCCACTGGCCAAGCTAATTTCCCTCAAACATGTGGTTAAAAGATTGCTGGTGAGCAAGATGAATAAACGCGGATTGACATCGGCAAAACGACCAGGCAACTCCGTAATGTAGTATGCAATGGTGACCATGAGGTCAGAGTGAGGAGATCTAAAGGATCCGTTCAAAATTGCCAAAAGGTCGTCATTCAAAATATTCACCAACACATCCAAGTTCTTGTCGGCACAGGGAATTTCTCTCAGGATGATTTCAGGGATATCCAAGCTAAGCCAATCGTCAGCCATGGACTTCTTTTCGGAAGCGTCAGCCAAAATACGAGACGCAGACAGGCCAGTCTCAATAATCCTAATCAAGCGGTTCAATAGATTAACAAAGTTCTTTGCAAGTTTCAACTTCATAATGATAAAGTTCTTGCTAACCTTGTTATTCAAGAGATTGTTGGAGAGAGTTTTGACGTAGCCAGAAGCAATCTGTTTCAATTGTAGGAGAACGTCTGGAGGAACCATGAATTGGAGCTGCAACTTGCTGAGCATTCTAATCATTCGTTTGTACATTATGAAATCACACTGCTTGATCCATTCCACGATTGTGTCACTGGTGTACAACTTGAACACCGGAGCAGTCAATGTACTATTAAAGTTGTTGAAGCTGCAAAACAATTTCTTCAATTGGAGGAAACGCAACGACTCAAATAACGAGTTGATGTGAACTTTGTACAAAGAGTAGAGGGTATCTGCGATGTCGTAATCGGTATCTCTGGGGATATAAGGGTAGATGGAAGGCAACTGGAGAGGGATGTTTGGGTTGGAGAACGTGGGTGTGTTTGCATTCAAGAGGTTCAACAAGTCAGGCACGTACCGCAAGTGGGACACCAGAGGCAACTGGTCCGACAACAGGTTGGAGTTGCCGATGGACGGCGAGTTGATTGGGGTATAGGAAGGTGTGTGGATGTGCGAGACCGGGGAGTCCTCATACGACACCGACGAGTTGGTGGACGAGATGGGCGACTGCACCTGCTGGGCCGGGAAGGTACCCGAGATTCCCAAGCCGCTTAACTGCGACGAAGGGTGGGGACGAGGGTGGTGCGGCTGTTTTTGCTGCTGGATGTGCTGCTGCTGCTGGATGTTCTGGTCGCCATTCAACTTGATCCCGCAGTAATGGTACTTGGACTGCCCACGCATGCCAAGCCGGCGCGTGGTGAGCCCCGGGAATAGAATCTTCACAAGCTTGCCGAAACTTGCAGGCAGCAAGGGCGACAAACTATTGTCGGCGCAAACCTGGACATACCGAGCGTAAATACGATTACGTGGAACCACGGCGGTAGGCGATGCTTCGCACGAATTCAATAACCACACCATCCCAAACAACTGCCGTTGTCTTTCTTTATTCTCTCTCAGTTTGTAGTCGTGATCCTCCTTCTGATCCGGCAGCTCGTCATTTTCCAAGATCTTAATGCGAGAAGCCAACTCCGTTAAGGGCACGTCTGTGGCCTTGAGTGCCAAAAGCTTAAGCTCTGTATCATTGTCATCCCCAGGAATTGAGTGATCCGACCGCCTAACCCTCTTTCTCTTCTGAAGCGACGTCACCTGCTCCGCATTGGGGGTTCGGCCTGGAATCAGGCCATGCATGATTTCCGCCGCCGGGGGCGTGTTATTACGAGGAAACTGTCCATAGAGCCCATATTGGTACTCGGATTGCATCTCCTGCGGCATGTACTGGAACTGTTGGTAAGGAACCTTACTATACGCCTCCGGTTCCGCTTTGACATACGGAAGTGGCTGCATAGGATACTCTCCATGTTCAAGTGTTTCTTGATGCTGAATATGCTGAATGTTTGAATGCGGTAAATGTGTTTGAATATGTGGCATATGAGGTAATGGTATAGGTGGTTCACTACTTTGTCCTGATTGTAATTGTATTGACATTTGTGGATTCTGTAACTGTCCAGGTAACTGACTAGGCATCTGTCCAGGCACCTGTCCGGGAATCTGACTAGGCATCTGTCCAGGCATCTGTCCAGTATGCCCAGAAATAATAGATCCCATATGTCCTGATTGTACCGATTGTGCCGATTGTACTGACTGCACCGACTGCACCGACTGTGAACTCACCTGTCCTGACTGTCCAGAAAGTCCCGACTGTCCAGACTGCATGGGAACAGGCACCTGAGAACCCATTGGAGCCATACTCATATCATGCTGATTTGGCAAATACGAATCGTCTAATTTATGATTCATAATGCGGGGTGGAGGGTTGGCAAAGGGGTGGATGAATGGTTCCCCAATGTAGTACCAAGATCAATAGGCTGAAAAAGAACCAATGCTTCGTAATTTTTTTGGGTGCTCTTTTTTGCAGAAATGCAAAATTATAATTAGGGCTCAATTAATGATATATATATATAAAATTTTGTGTATCCACCAATAGTCAACGTTCGAGGAATCCCGTATTCTTGAGACGGAGAATATCTTTTGTTTTTGTATGCACGATTTTCTAATTTAAGTAATTAAACTGATCGGGCCAAGAAGACGAGTGTTCATACAAACAACCGAGATGAGGCATATAATTTGTGCACGTAATTAGCATGTTTGTGGTGGGAATTATGGATTTGTGGTATCGTTCGGTAATGAAAGACCCTTCTATTAAACTTTTCGCACTGGCTGTTACCTATGCAACCACTGGATAGCCTTGTATTACCTCATAGCGCTAAAACAATCTCCACTTGACTACTGGGGTGATGGCTGCGGAAAAGGTGCGACAATCAGGGCTAGTGATCCGACATTTTCCACGACATCCCGCGCACTTGTTTGATCTTTTTTCAGGTATTTTTCCTCATCTCATCTCATGGCCATCGTAAACTCCAACCCAGAGGTTCTCTTGCGTAAGAGAAAGGACAACGACAGAAAAAGACTCAAGAAGCAACAGGAAGTCAAGGCCAAGCAGCTCCAGGCTGAAAAAGAAAAGAGAAATGCTAAGAAGACTAAGTTCATCAGAGCTGAAATTCTTGTGAAGAACCACAAGGCTAATGAATTAGAGAACAAGAGAATCAGAAACATTCTTTCGAAGCAAGAAAGCGTGTCTCAAGTTAAGGAAACCGATCCAAAGCTTCTCTTTGTTATCAGAATCCCAAACTATAAGAAAGGTTTGAGGGTTCCTCAGCAAGCCCAGCAAATCTTGACTGTGTTGAAGTTGACTGAGGTGAACACCGGTGTGTTTGTCAAGGCTTCTACCAACACCATCAACTTGTTGAATATCATTGCACCTTACATCATCATCGGAAAGCCTTCGTTGGCTTCCATTCGTAAATTGTTCCAGAAGAGAGCCAGAATAATATTGGATGAGGAAGATGTTCAGTTGGATAATAACCAATACGTTGAAGATAAGTTTGGCGATGACTTGGGTTTGGTTTGTATTGAAGATTTAGTCCACGAATTGGTTTCTTTATCTGAGAGCTTTGTTAATGTTACCCTGTGGTTGTTGCCATTTAAGTTGAATGCTCCTATCAATGGATGGGGTCCTCAAGCCAAGTTGGCCAAGTTGTTGTATGCTGAGGAGAATAAGAAGGGCATAAGTTTGAGTAGAGATTTTAAGATTGAGGAGGTTGAGGATATTGATGGGATTATTGATCAGCAAAACTAGGTCATCGTGCGAAGCGAGATGACTAGCAAGTTTGATCATAAAACATCGAATGAAGTAGGTTCCTCACTTTACAGAGACATTTCTGAGTACTTTCTTCATCAATCACATAAACGAATCCAGCCTGTCATGAATAGCTATAGAATATACATTGAGTAATAATTATTGTAGATTTACAAGTTGAGGGAGGGATCATTTGTGAATAATGAAAATTGGATGGATAATATGAAGAATACTGAATTTCCATATAATTTTTAGAAAAGAAAGCTATTCATTTTTGAGCGAAATTTGCAGCCAATGGAGTAGTCTTTGAGTGTAACCATAACAAAGATTAAACTGGATAGCAGTCAATGTAGCGTATCGATGAGCGAGATCACCATTTATAAGCGGGATTACCATTTAATCAAACGTGATATTATCACCATGTAATCAAACGTGATATTATCACCATTTAATCAAACGTGATATTATCACCATTTCATCTCGCTATGCTCGATGATTACGCTCGATGACTCCCATTATAAGTCCACCCACCAAACTGCTCCTGCGCACTCTCACTCAAAAAATCATCCACCACCGAATCCTGCGGCTTCTCATTTGTAAAATCTTGATCAAAATTCAGAGTATCCAGTCCCCCATCAACATCCGGCTTAAACGGAGGAACATATTCCTTCCTTAATAATCTCTCCCAGTCAATTTCCTTAAAAAATGGATGCGCCTTGATCTCCTTGGCATCAGCCATCCTATCTTTAGGATCCTTTTGCAACAACTTGACCAACAAGTCCTGCGCATCAGTTCCCTCCAAAAAGGTAGGAAATATCAACTTGTCCTGCAAAATCTTCCTATACATAGTAGGATCATCCTCGTCGTAGAACGGCGGCAAGCCAGTCAACATTTCAAAAAGAACAATACCCAAAGTCCACCAATCAATGGCCCTGGTATAACCCTGGTTTATGAGCAATTCTGGTGCCAAATACTCCTTTGTTCCGCAAAATGTATTCGTTTTATCCAGCTTCTCCATGTTCAACTTGCTGAGACCAAAATCACACAACGCAATATGGCCCTGGAAATCAAGCAATATGTTTTCGGGCTTCAAGTCCCGGTAGATCACATTCAACGCATGGAGCGACTCCAACGCCGTCAACAACTCCGCGATGTAGAAGCGGGCCCTGTCGACCGGAAACCGGCCCTGTTTCTGGAGGTGCATGAACAACTCGCCTCCGTTGATGAACGACAACACAAGGTAGAGCTTCTCGCGGCTCTGGAACAGGAACTTGAGCGGCACAATGAACGGGTTGTCGATGCGCGCCAACACCGTTCTCTCCGCTAGTGTGTGGGTCACTTCCTGCGTCAGCACAATGTGCTGTTTGCGCAACGTCTTCAATGCGTAGATCTGCTTTGTGTCTTTCTTGACCACCTGCATCACCTTACCAAACGACCCACGCCCAATCACTTTAAGAAGGTCGAAGTCGTCCACGCTAAGCGGCTTTAGCGCTGGCGGCTTAAACTCCACCGTCAACATAACCTCGCCAATCTCCGATTCCTGGCGCTCGCCGCGAAACAGAACGTACTCCTGGTGAAGCTTCTTGCCCTCGCTTTGTAGCACTAGTGCCACTTTTGCTGTCCCCAAAAGTAAGTCTCCGTTTACCCCACAGGATCCCTTTTCGGTCTCTGGTATCAACAACTTGGGTAACCGCATGTACAAGCCAATACTCAAGATCACATGCTCCTTGCGGCCCGCATCAAACAGAACAACCTGGTTCCATGTACTTGCTCCCACCGTTCCTTTGAGCGGCTCAATCGCCAACACATTATTTTCGTACTCAACCGCAACATACACTATCGACTTCACCAACTCCTCCCCTCCTGGAAGCTTGATCGTTGCCGGCAACGAGTTGGCAGCGGCTGCACCACTCAAGATCTCCGAATCCTCGTTATCTATCAAACACTTAAGAAGTTGCTGCGAAACACTCTCGTTATTGGCATTCACTGCTAATGCATTAAGTACCCGTTTGTCATGGTTGATTTTAATAGGTAATTCGATGTTTCTCAGGTTGTAGATCTTCACCGTAAGCACTCCAGGTGCTGACTCCACTTCGGTTTCTTCACTTACTGATACTCTGCTAAGCAGGGTCCGGGGCGTACCTTGTGTTGAAGTGCTTGTAGAGTTGGTTCCTATGCTAGCACTTGTTGAGTTGCTGTCGTTGTCAGTTTTGTTTTCATGGTTCCTTCCGAACTTGAACCGGTTCTTTAGTTTGAACATGATGATTTGATTCTTGGCAATGCTGAGTTTATATATTATGTCATGTGATGAAGCGCGTGGAGGAAGATGGAAAGTACAGAGCGGGTTCTACTTTCTTTACTAAAGACTTAACTACTAAAGAATTATCTACGAATTATCTGACGACGTGTTAACCTACCGATTGGGATCAATGTTACTAACTTTGATGTGGCTTTGCAGAATTATTTGCACCCGATCGAATAAATGAAGCATTATTCACAAACCATCGAACAAAGTAGATATAAAGAAGTCGAACTTTATTTACAGCCGATCGAATGGAGTGTATCAATTTGCAGGCGATAGAATAGCACATTTTTGTAGACAATTGATTCAACTGAAGCATTACGTGCAAACGATGGAATGAGGTAGAGTATTATCAAAGTCACTCTTCTTCCCTCTTTGTACATTACGTCACTCGCCTTTCTTTTCTATTATCTTGTAATTTGAATCATTTGATCTGAACTAAGTGAATTTGAAGTTTAATACTTATAAAAGCTGTATCTACCCTAATAATTCACAAGTGAATTAATACTAAAACGGTAATTGAAAAATTCTATGAATCGTGTTTATTCTTAGTCCATGACGTCGTAAAACTCTTATTATTTACACCAGTTTAAAAGTTTTTAGTCTTTAGAGGTTAGATTGATATCAATTGAGGTGAATTCTTACCAACGAGCGGAATATTATTATTATTCTTGTCATAAACGGTTTATTTTATTATTATGGAAGGTTAAATGAGATACTCAGATAAGTGAAATTAGGTCACCAAAACCAATTGAACACTCAAATAAATAATTTAATAATACAAAAAAGTCTCAATCAACTGAAGTACTCAAACAAATAACCATAATCAGATCATGGTAAATACTCAACTATATCATGGTAAATACTCGTATAAAGGTAAATACACAACTCACCTCGTTCGTTGAAAAAAACTCACGTTATGCACTCCATTTATCAACAAATATCAACATCCCAAGATCATGCATACAAACTACTTCAACTCCCAAGCGAAGTGGTTGAATACATGAAAAGTCACCCTAATAATACCCTCCAAATCAAAAGCTCACTCGCAGAACATCAAGAAAGACACTCAAGTGCAAATAATGAAAGTCACTTGGTCCTCTGTACAGACAACAAATCGTGGAAATTACGTCAAATGAACAAGCTGAGTACTGTCCTTATACTAAACAGCCAACAAAACAACCTCACATATAACAGCAACACCCAAGAAGAGGAAAAACAGGCTGCAAAGTTCATTGGGTTTCTGAAGAATACATATGAGTACGAGCTCACGGCGACCAAAGGGTCGTTGAACCTTCTGCACTTGCCACGGTACTCTGTGGACGGGATAGCGGCCGGGAGCGTGAGGATGAGCGTGGGCGAGTTGATGGACAACTCGCCGTCGTCGCGGGGCGAGTTCTACGCGCTTTGGTGGGAGGGCTGCGGGTGCGATGTAGACGGAACAGCGTGCATCATGACCGAAGCGTATGTCACGGAGTTGTTGACACTCATGCTCGTAGTGTTGATGGGCGGTGAGCTCTCGGAGTTTGACGAGAACCAGGTATATGCATTGATGGTGGCAGAGGCTCCAACCGTCAGCCGCTCGATGGTGGATACCATCGTGAATAAGTTTTGCACGAAAGAGGATAAGTTCACTGTGGATAATTCCAAGGTGGCCAAATGGTATGGAGTGCAACAATTGGTGGAGCATCGTGAGAATGCATTGAACCAGAAGGATTTCTTACTTTACTGGAAACAATCCTTGCCTAGGTTTTATAATACGCCATTGGATGTTGATATGCTTCGGGGGAACTTCTACAGGCCGATGGAGGGGAAGTTGCAGTATTTGGACGAGACCACGCTTCTGAAGCTGAATCTTTCGTTAAGGTTTGGGCAGATGTTTGATTTGTGTAAGAGTTGGGATTATGGGGATTTTATTCCTTTTATTGGGGAGTTTGTTCCAAGGGGGAAGAGTGTTGATCTGTTGATATTGAAGTATGCGAAGAAGAAGAAGGTTGGGGGGAGGGTTGTTGTGGGGCCGCGTTGAGTTAACAAACGAGATTTAACGAACAAAGTGAGGTAATTAAGCTTATGGAAGTAAGACACCTATAGTAAACGGCTTATCGACCGAACTTGATAACTAAGCCTTTTATCGGAGTGAGATAAAGATCCAAAAATAACGCAAGCTAATAATCATCCAAAACTAACATTTCATCGAAAAACCGGATATCAATAATACGTTATCAAGAAGATAATGATCTAATGATTAACAAAGCAAATTAATAAACTATCGGTTTTCGATTTTATGACAGAATTATCACCGTTATTGAGATTCACATTTAATCTGATCATTTAATGCTCCATACAAAAACAACCGTAAATATCAGAACTATTAATATAATACATATTACGACTTCAAACTGTAACTATTTGCATACATAAAAATCTCGTAAGGAATCATTTTTTCAGTGAATCATCTAATTGAGTCATCTGAATCATCGGTGATGGAGATTACTCTATACCGGGAATGATAATATACTCCTAAAGTTCTAGATCCCTATCTTTCTATATTTCTACATCATTAAATCTCTAAATCTCTATCTTTGTATACATCTTTAAATCTCTAAATCTCTACCTTTCCACATTACCACATTTCTACTTTCTACATTTCGACATCTTTACACTTTACTGTACTTACTCATCTTACTCTTTGATGGTAAGATTTACATTGGTAATATTCATGAATATTGTCTACCAATATTAAAAACAGATCAGTATTCTCTCGCTCCGCTCGATAATAACCTCGCTTCCTCACAGGTTTTTACGAAAAAACCATGGACAACCCAACCTTCATCACATCGCTAATAGTAAGTACGCCAACGATTCCAACCCCACTAACCCCCAGAGCGGAGCATGCGCCGGAACGTCCACAGACCTCGTTTTCTTCCCCATTGACACCCTCAAAACCCGACTCCAAGCCAAAGGTGGATTTTTCAAGAATGGAGGCTGGACCGGTATCTACCGTGGATTAGGGTCGTGCGTCGTAGCACTGGCCCCCCTGGCGTCTCTCTTCTTCGTCACGTACGACCTGATGAAAGCCTACACCAAAGACAAGTTCTCATCGCCGGCACAGAGCCATATGCTTTCCGCATCGTGTGGAGAAATCGCAGCATGTATGGTCCGAGTGCCCGCCGAGGTCATCAAGCAGCGTACACAAGCTGGGATTGTTGGAGTAGACGGAACAGCATCTTCCTGGTCCAACTTCAAGTATCTTATCCAAAACAGATCCGGAGAAGGTGTTTTCCGTGGACTCTACAGAGGATGGGGAACGACCATCATGAGAGAAATCCCATTCACAATGATCCAGTTCCCACTCTACGAATACCTCAAGCGTGAATGGCTGACCGGCCCAGACCTCTTCAAAGGTGCCGTGTGCGGCTCTGTTGCCGGAGGGTTTGCCGCTGCCGTGACTACACCACTCGATGTGATCAAAACCCGCATCATGCTTAACGAAAAGAGCATCGGTATATTACCATTAGTAAAAAGTATATATAGAGAAGAAGGACTTAAGAAGTTTTTCAGCGGCATTGGCCCCAGAACGTGCTGGATCAGTGCGGGAGGAGCCATCTTCTTAGGATGCTACGAATTGGTGGGCTCCAGCTTGAAAATCTGACTAATTAAAATTAAGGAAAAATAAAAAAAATCTGTATCATGTTCTCCAAAGGTGTTGTAAGAAACGCCGTGCGTGCTGTATCGCAGTCTGCCAGAGCCGGTTTGGCCAGTGCTGCTTCCGTGCCACACACCCCGCTTAGTCTGCCTCCGCAAGGATCCAGCATCTCGTTAAAGAGCGCCACAAGAGATGAGTCCAAGTTTGGAACTAGACCCATCTACTTGGATGTACAGGCCACCACTCCAACAGACCCTCGTGTCGTTGATAAAATGCTCCAGTTCTTTACTGGTTTGTATGGTAACCCTCACTCTTCCACGCACAGCTACGGTTGGGAGACGGAAGCCGAGGTTGAAAAGGCTAGAGGCTACATTGCTGATGTCATTGGCGCAGACCCTAAGGAAATCATCTTCACCAGTGGTGCTACCGAATCAAACAACATGGCCATCAAAGGTGTGCCTCGTTTCTACAAGAAAACTAAAAACCACATCATTACCCTCCAAACAGAACATAAGTGTGTCTTGGACTCCGCTAGACACTTGCAAGATGAGGGATTCGATGTCACATACTTGCCTGTGAGTGAAAATGGGTTGATCAACTTGGATGACTTGCGTAAAGCCATCCGTAAGGAAACTTGTTTGGTTTCCGTCATGGCGGTGAACAATGAAATCGGCGTGGTGCAACCCTTGGCCGAAATCGGTAAGATTTGTAAGGAAAACAAGATTTTCTTCCACACTGATGCTGCTCAAGCTTATGGTAAGATCAAGATTGATGTTAATGCTATGAATATTGATCTTATGTCTTTGTCTTCCCACAAAATCTATGGTCCTATGGGAATCGGTGCTCTTTACATCAGAAGACGTCCAAGGGTTAGATTGGACCCAATCATCACCGGTGGAGGCCAAGAAAGAGGTTTGAGATCAGGTACTTTGGCTCCTCCTTTGGTGGCTGGTTTTGGTGAAGCCGCAAGATTGATGAAGCAAGAGGAAGATTATGATCTTGCTCATATCACAAGACTTTCCAATAAGTTGAAGCAAGGTTTATTGTCCATTCCACACACCCAGTTGAATGGTAGTGAAGATGAGGCTTCTCTGTATCCGGGATGTGTCAACATTTCTTTTGCTTATGTTGAGGGTGAATCTTTATTGATGGCTTTGAAGGATATTGCTCTTTCTTCAGGTTCCGCTTGTACTTCTGCTTCTTTGGAACCTTCTTATGTTTTGCATGCTTTAGGAGCTGATGATGCTTTGGCTCATTCTTCTATTAGATTTGGTATTGGTAGATTTACTACTGAAGCTGAGGTTGATTATGTTATTGATGCTATTAATGAGAGGGTTGGATTTTTGAGACAATTGTCTCCATTGTGGGAGATGGTTCAAGAGGGTATTGATTTGGATACTATTGAGTGGAGTGGTCATTAAGTGAGTGAGTGATTTACGATGATGACGAATGAGTGAGTATATAGTAATTTAATGAACGAATGAGTGAGTAACGGAGTAGGAACGAACGAACGAACGGAGTAGGAACGAACGGAGTAGGAACGAACGGAGTAGTAACGAACGGAGTAGTAACGAACGAACGAAGTGAGTTAGTTCGTTAGTGAGCTCTTAAACAATTACTAATTTAATAAATGACTTGATAAACTATAATTATTGGGCTACTTCAGTAAATATTAATAAAACAATTATTGACTTACTAAAACAATTCTTGAGTTATTAAACAATTCTTGAGGTTACAATTCACTATTGAAAAGACTAATTTGTGTCCAAAGTATATTTGTTCCCAGTAGGAACTACCGAAATGGTTCGCACTGAAAGATACCGGAATTTGTGATCCCGCCAGCGGCCTAATTCGCCGGGTTGAAAAACTGACTCAGACTTTATATTTGCCGAGACATTAACAGATATTGGCTGTAAATTAGTCACATATTGTAATTGGCGATAGGTATAGTTGAGATTCTATTACACTTCTTATTTCATGAAGTAAATTCGAATATTATTTATCTTTACAGTGGAATCCACATATTTAATCTATCATTATAATGGAAATCCAGATTTTTATTAGAGGAAATCACACACTCGTTCACTCACTCACTAACTGCATTCGCCGTTTGTTCGCTCGTTCCTCCGCTTTCGGCCCGAAAAAACTATATAAACAACAAACTGAAAAATTAAAAACTAACCATGTCCACTAAAACAATCACCATCTTACCAGGAGACCACGTAGGTACCGAGGTCACCAACGAAGCTATCAAAGTCCTCAAGGCCATTGAAAGAGCCACGGACGTCAAGTTTGAATTCAAGCATCACTTGATTGGAGGTGCAGCCATCGATGCTACCGGCGTTCCGCTCCCAGATGAAACCTTGGAGGCTGCCAAAGCTTCCGACGCCGTTTTGCTCGGTGCCGTCGGAGGACCTAAGTGGGGTACTGGTGCTGTCAGACCAGAACAAGGTTTGCTCAAGATCAGAAAGGAGTTGAACTTGTACGCCAACTTGAGACCATGCAACTTTGTGAGCGACTCTCTCTTGGAGTTGTCGCCATTAAAGAGTGAAATCGTCAAGGACACCAACTTCACTGTTGTGCGTGAGTTGGTGGGTGGTATCTACTTTGGTGACAGACAAGAGCAAGAAGAGAGTGCTGACGGCCAAAGTGCCTGGGACACCGAAAAGTACACTGTTGAAGAAGTTACCAGAATCACCAGAATGGCTGCTTTCATGGCCTTGCAACACAACCCTCCATTGCCTGTTTGGTCTTTAGACAAGGCCAACGTCTTGGCGCTGTCCAGATTGTGGAGAAAGACCGTGGATAATGTTATCCAGACCGAATTCCCTCAATTGACCGTTCAGCACCAGTTGATTGACTCGGCCGCCATGATCTTGGTGAAAAACCCTAAGCAATTGAACGGTGTGGTTATCACTTCTAACATGTTTGGTGATATTATTTCCGATGAGGCCTCTGTTATTCCTGGTTCTCTTGGTTTGTTACCTTCTGCTTCTCTTGCTTCTCTCCCAGACACAAACAAGGCTTTTGGTTTGTACGAGCCATGTCACGGTTCTGCTCCAGACTTGCCTGAAAATAAGGTTAACCCAATTGCAACCATTTTGTCTGTGGCAATGATGTTGAGATTGTCTTTAGATATGTTGAAGGAGGCTGAAGCTTTAGAAAAGGCTGTTGGTCAAGTTTTGGATGCTGGCATCAGAACTGCTGATTTGCGTGGTTCGAGTAGTACTAGAGAGGTTGGTGATGCTATTGCTGAAGCTGTTGAGAAGATTTTGAAGAATTAAAATTGTACGAGCGAAGTGAGTGATATACATATACTAGAAAATTATAATACATATATACTGGAAATTATTGTGTAAATTGAAAAGTTAAAACGTATACTAGAAAATTATATACATATTTACAATAAAACATCTTGATATTACACAAATAATCACACCTCTTCAACATCTACAATAATTCTTAAACTTATTTATTAATATTCAATCCAGATTGAATGGTCATCACGAATAAAAGGTGATGCCTGAACTGTTCCAAGCATCGGAGAATCCATAACAGCAAGTCTAAAGACTGCATTAATTAGGTATTTACAAAGGCAAGTTTGGAATTGGCAAGCCAGCTGGAATAAGACCAGTTGGAACAATACCTTCTGGGACGATACCGGTTGGGACAACACCAGATGGAACGATACCTTCTGGGACAACACCAGATGGAACGACACCAGATGGAATGACACCTTCTGGAACAACACCAGATGGAATGACACCTTCTGGAACAACACCAGATGGGACGATACCGGTTGGAACAACTCCAGTTGGCAAGCCACCTAATGGTAATCCACCTAATGGCAATCCACCCAAAGGTAAACCACCTAATGGCAAACCGCCGGTTGGCAATGGCAATCCACCAGTTGGCAATGGCAATCCACCAGTTGGCAACGGCAATCCACCCAATGGCAAACCGCCCAATGGCAAACCGTCAGTTGGTAAACCAGCTGGAATCAACCCAGCAGCAGCGTTGCTAACCAAGAAAGCAGAGATCAAAGCAAAGGTAAAAGACTTCATTGTATATGTGTATGTGTGTGTGAATGATTTAAAAACTGGAGATTCACTCTTCAATTTATACCATTCTGAACTCGCCTTCTTCCTCTGTTGTTGGTGCAATTGCTATGATTCCAGAGCCTACACGATTTTTTGCAACAATGTACGAGTTACAAAAGGGGAAGTCCGCAACAATACGCATGCGTCACAAACTTAAAACAATATATCACGTCCGAAAGGAATTTAAGATTTCCGAAAGAATCTGTACCTGAACAATAAAGCATCTTTACCCCTTTTTCAGCTGACTAAGGTGTGGATGAAAGAGCTGTGGGATTTTCGCTAAAAAATACTTGCAGCCAAAAATGATAACACAACAAATCGTAAAATCGTGAATTAATAACAACTACAAAGCTGTATCAAAACTATTGATATATGAACTGTTTATATAAGAATTATTCACAAACTATTCATACAAAAGTATTCATATGAAAATAAACTACACTGAAATACAGTCTAGGCTCGTAACAAAGGTATTGTTGAAACATCAAATCATTATTGTTCCTGAATTCACGCATGTTCTTGCTCCTAGCAATCTCCACAATACACTATAATTAGATGGACAATAGCTCCTTACATATGCTTGCTCTACAATTACTAAATTAATATTGATTAAAGGTAGGTATACCGAGATCCTAAGGTTGATGAAAGCTAAAATGTTTCTAGTTGAATAGAGCCATTTAATAATTCGGATAAATAGGCAACCAGACTATCACGAGGAATTTCAAACTCTCTTTCTGTAGCAGAACGTTTCATTTGAGAGACCGGAGCATCGTTGGCAATAGTTGCCTCACTTGAAAGCGAGCCCATTCTAGGAGACGCAATGTCGTCCCAGGACCCGGTTTTAGCAGACAGTTTAAAGTCGAATTCATCAGGTGAGTAGAACTCGTCCTCAGAGCTGGATGGACGCATTGTGCCGTGGAATCTTCTTGGTTTTTCGAGTTGCTGGAATGGTTGGACTTCAGCAATGCCTTGAGAGATATCCATGATACCTGCAAGTCTGGAACTGTTGACAGAGTCGATGGTAGTGTTAGCACTGGCTATATGGGTAGCACTTCCGAACTTGATATTCTTTGAAAACTCTTCGATAACCTGTGCAGAACTAAGAGACTGAAGCAGAGGGTCTCTTTTTTGTCTGGAAAAGTAGTTTGTAGGGACTTCGAAAGTCAGCAAGGACTCATATCTTGGCTTAACTATTTCACGGTCATCGCTATCGAATCTTGTAACAAAGTTTTCCACAAGAGAATTAGAAATGTAAGACTTGCTGATCTCACTGCTGTCCTCATCGACGGTGGTGCTAGTGGCCGTTGTTGACGCGCTGCTGTAGCGGTCTGTTGTGCGGGACACTCTTTGAGAGACCCTAGAACGGGTGGATCTCTCAGAACTCGAGAATGGCTGCGAATCAGTGCTTCCAGAACTACTTCTGGTGCTGTTCGTTTGCCTGTTATCTCCTCTGAGTTTCTGGATTTCTTCGTAGAGTGACGAGTTGTCGCGACTAAACATGATCCAGTTAGTTTCACCGTCGCCATAGAACTCACGCAATGGAATATGCTGGAGATCAATGGGAGGAACAGGTGGAAGTGATGCAAATGTAGGGTCTCTCTTAGGGTCGACCTTCTCCAATGCAATGGCATTGATTTCCGAGATGGAAAGTTGACGTCTAGCACGTGGAGTTGGAGATTCAGGATGTTCTCTCTGGCGTGGTAGAACCTCAGACACATCGACTTCTTCCTTCTTTTGCGAAGCCTTTCTGTTGAAAACAACCGTGCCCATGCTGACATCCTTGACCATCGACTCGTGGGGTGATTTACTGCCTGCAGAATCATCGATAGTGGATGCGTCCGATGTCTTGAGTCCTGGGATAGGGCTGTAAACGTTCTCAAACTCATTTTTCTTACCCTTTGGAATGTAGGTATTGGAAATGACTCTTGGTTTCTTGGGGTCCTTAACGCGGACCTCCTTTTTAGGCTCCTCCTTTTTGGGCTCCTCTTCAGGCTTGTCCTTTTTGAAACCTTTGAAGAGCTTATGAATGAATGACTTTTTCTTCTTAAGTTCCGGGGTTTTCTTCTTTTCGGGTGTTTTCCTGTCAGCCTTTGGAGTTTTCTTGAGGTTATCCATACTCTTCATACTCTTCATACGGCTTGGGGTGGCCGGCGTTTGAGGCGCAAGCTTAGGGGTTTGAGTGAGCTTAGGAGTTTGAAGCTTAGGTGTAGGAGGTTGTTCCTCTTGCTTTTCCTTAACATACTCTCCGAATACCCACTGCAAGTCCTCGTTGTATCCCTTACTCATAACTTCAGTAACATCACTGAATGAGCGGAAGAGTAACTTGTAGTTTGTAGCAATGATCTCTTTAATGCACTTTTGGAAGCCAGTCTCAGAAACAACTTCATCATAAATAAAATCGTTGTTCCTGTTGTATGCAACGACATGGATGGACAGCGAGGACGAGTACGACGCCTCGATGATCAAATGCAATGAGGAGTGGGCCTCAAAGTACTTTTCCCGGTCTTCGATGGTTAAATTGAGGAACAACAAGAATGGCGCACGGCTGTGCTCTTGCTCGTACATAGCCACCTGATGTGCAGTGGAGTAGATATTCAAATTAGTGTCCTGTGATTTAAACAAATGGAAGGGTTGCGACTTCTGTAACACCTTTGACTTGTTTACAAGTTCAACAATCTTGTGAGCACTGGCATCACCAAGAACTTCGTAATTCTTGGTAAATACCTTGTCCTGGAGCTTTGTACTGAAGCCATCAAGAGCAAGGAACCTCAAAAACACCTGTTCCTTGTTTTTAGCAAGAGCGTTGTAGCAACTTGGCATGATGGAGCTCATGGCACACCAACCGTCCACGCGCATCTTGGGAAACACATCCAAGCTTGGAAGAGGTTTCTCGTTGACCAACGAATGCATCAAGATATCTGGAACTGAAAGAATCAGCTCCTTGGTATAATAGTTATCATCTTCAATCTTCAAAAACAATAAGTAGTCAGAAAAGATAATCAAGATCTCGGTGCTGTACACCAGTTTTGGCTTGACCGAACGAAGCTCAAAGATACCCACAACCTTACGAGTGAGCCAGTCGTATTGAAGTTCGGCAGGCCAGCCGGCAGCGAGCTCAGCGAGGATTTTACCGGATGGTGTGAAGATTCTCTGAGTCACAACAGACTCATTTGTCTCTTTCCCAAATGCATCAACCACAGAAATGGCTGCATCGTAGTAACTCTGGATCATATCCACTTCTCCGCCCTGTTTCCGCACTGCGTCGTACAAACGACTCAAAATGAGCTTAAGTTTAGGTAATTCAGTCAACAGGCCGGCAATCACCAGGTCGATTTCACGAAGAGAATATGTACCCTTGTTGATTTCAGGATTACCAAAGATCTTGGCGCCGTTCTTCGTGTTAAACTTACTGAGCCGTACTGCAAAGTTCTTGAGGTTGGCTTCATGACGAATAAAAGCTTTGTAGAAGTAAGGAAGAATCATCCCCATAACCTTAAATACTTCGACATATCCATACTTTGTAGCACGGTTCAAGCCTTCGTGCAAAATGCAGTTGATTCTGGTGACCTCATCGATGGTTGGAGGGAAGACCAAGTTGATTTTGGAAATGCCGGAGTTGGGAGCCAGTGCAAGAACATGGATTCTCAAAGGAATCACCAAGTTCTGCAAAATATTGACCATTCCCATGGTATAGTTGGTTTGTACGGTCAAGAGTTCCTGGACGATGGAGTCGATCAACTCGTTATGCTGAAGGCGTGGAGCACTCCACTCGGTGGGCTGAGGTACCACGTACGAGATTCTCATCAGCTCGGGCGAGTACTCGAGCAACGGATCAAACAACTGATCCATTTGCTCTCCCAACAAGAACACTAACCGGTTGTTGGCTTCTACATCCTTCTTCACGTCGTAAACCACATCCAACACTATAGAGCGCACAGTGTGTGGCTGGATGAGTCCCAACTGGAGTAACTTCTCCCCCACTTCCTGAGGAGTCTTGCTGACGATCGGCGTCATGCTGCTTGCCAACGCCCCGGCATCTGTTTCATCCCAGTATTTGTTAAAATTGACCGCGCCCGGGTGGTTAATCAACCGGTTGTAGTTCTTCAAGTTGGTTACCGCCAACGCACGACGCACAGCCGACCCCTGGTGGTGTGCTGCCAAGTTCTCGCAACTCGGCCAAAACCTCGAATTCTCGTCAAGAATGAGGTTTGTGTACGTTGTCACCCCAAACCGAGTAACTGTCTTGGTGCAAAGACTATCTCTGGTCTTGTAAACCATAGTCAATACATGGCCAAAGCATTTGGCGTCGTATCCATGGAAAAATGCTGCGTTGGGAACAGTACTATGGTACCATTCATGAATGTCTAGTTCAGACAAATCCGTGAAATCATTATCGTTCACCTCAAATTGTCCTGAGAGTGGTGTGATAGATATAGGTGCTATGCTTGATCCACTAGTTACCCGGGTATTAAGACTCTGACTAGAGTTATTCATCTTAGCAAGACTGCTTGATGATAATGTGATTGGCTTACTCTTTCGTTTTCTTTGCTTGTTGAAGAATGCTTCATCATGCTCTCTCGAGGCATAACGATGGTAAATGCTCATGCTTTGATTTAATGCTACTTTTTTATTTTAATTATATAACTAGTCTCATCTCGAAACAATAACAAAAAAACGCCAATTATCGTATTCCAAAATATTTACCTTTTGCCTAATCGGGTCATTTTGTTGGTAAATATTGTAGGGGACTATTGTGATCTGTGATTGTACCTGGGGCGGTCATTCACCGTTTCAGTATGCACTCGAGATGGATGTAGCAACAATGTTTGGTTTATGTGGAAATGTTGACATTATGGTAGAAAAAGTGAAGGAATGGAGAAAATGGGAGCAAATATTAGAGAATGAGGAGCAATGACCAGATCATATTTGACAATCTTATTATCTTGTAGATACGGACATTATCATACCATATACCACCATACTAGAAAACACCAAACATTTTTGATTATCCAAATATCTCTTTCAAATATCATTACTCTACATAAATATTTATACGAAACATAGCATCAGGAACATGAAACTTGATGATTCTTCATCCGTAATTCTATATTTCCGATGATCTTGACATCTCCGATCTGAATAAAACCTTGATTTATTATAATATAAAGCATTCTCTAAAAAAACATATTCCCTCTTTATGCACGGAAATCTTGAAAGTTATATCTTCTCAAACAAAAATGTAACGCTGCACAATAGAAATACACAAACATACCAAGGTAGAACTACGTAATTGACATTTCTTCATTTTTTATAATTTGCACCCAAATCTACAATTAATCATGAGATCTACCATCCATGATTTATAATCTAACAAATTTGGGGTCACGTGGTAACCCATCACTGTCTATTCCATTTTGATCCAAGACATCCCGGGTATACTTCAATCTGGCCTCGTCAAATGTAATTCCTTCTTCATGCATCATTCGCTGTATTTCTCGCTTTCCAGCTTCCAGTAATCCCGCTCTTTTATCACCATCCTCGATGTTTCCTGACAAACTAAAGGTGTCGCTGTGCAATCCGCTCTCGAGATCCAGCGCAAAGCTGCCGTCAGCATCCAGTGCCGAGTACCACCCGTTCGAGGAGAGCCTTACCCGTGTTCGGTACCGATCAAGCGCACCAGCAAGCGATTCCCGAAAGTAGTAGCCCGCACCTGCTGCCACCAAGAGAAACACTACGAAATACACCATTGGATGTGTGTCTTCCAATCCGCCACTCAGAATGGAGAACCCGAACCCGAAGCCCCAGCTCTGCGCCCCATTGTCGCCTTCGTCGCTCATGTCCTTGTTCATGATCTTTTTTTCCGACATGTGATGCTTGACAGGGTCTGGTTCCTTTTGGATCACACACTACTTTTGCACCCATCATTGAAATCCTCCGCAATGTCTTAGGCCAATGTGATTGGATTGCCAGACAGTGAATGTTCTGTGGATTTCTATTCCTTCTTTGGAATAGGTTAACTTTTTGCAACCACAAAATGGGATCATCTAGTCTTCGGCTATTGATAACTTTGTAACTATGAGTTTAAAAATCCTTAATTAAAATTACGGAAGTTTATAAAGTTCGAGTTAGTTATTAAAATTATATGTTAGTTTTGGTATGTATTATTTTATGAATTGTTAGTATTTATCTGTTACAAAAATATTTTATGAATTGGTAGTATTTATCTGTTACAAAAATATTTTGCAATCATCTGGAATATCCATCACTCATACATTGTAAATATAAACCCTTCTTTTTCTATCTTCACCATTCGTTTTTTGTCCCAGAAAAGAATGGCTGCAAACTTTATTTATCAACATATATATATTACCAATCGACATCTCAATCTCCATGAAATCTTTCACCGGACAAGAAACACTTGGCTCACTCACCCCAGAACAATACGACTTGGTTGCAGATGACATGCTCCAATTTGACGAGGATTACTCTATAGCACAGTACGCTAAAGCTATCTGCTATTCGGTTTTGTATCCTGTACGAAACGGAAAGACGTATTTGATAAGCTGTGGTGGTGTTGTACATGCGTCCACCAATGTTGCACTTCCTGGGTTACAAGAGGATGATATTTCTTTGTCATTGGCGGAAGCACAAAGCTTGGCTATTAATGATGCTTTGGAAACGGAGGATGATATACAGTTATTGAAGGAAGTTTTTAATGAGTTTATGAGAAGGCTTAATAATGTTGAGTGAATATCGAGCGATATAGAGTTATTCAATAAAACTTGGGGATGTTAAGATATCATTTCAATCAAACTTGTGGATGTTAAGAGATCATTTCTCTCAAACTTGTGGATGTTAAGATATCGCTATTTTTAAGATATCATTATTTTCGATAGCACTTGTGGATACTCAGATTTCTTCATTTAATTGTGAATATTAAAATATCATTTTGAAATTATCATTTTAATAGAACTTGAAATTTTATGTGAAATAGTCATTTTTAATAATTTGCCATATTGGATGATGCAATGGCCTTATATTGTAATACGACATTATACCCACAATTCTCGTAAATATCCATTCAAGTATCTCGTAAATTACCCGTAATTAAGCCAAATAATCATCAATTATTATTAACTCTAAATATCTCGCTAATGCTTGATGAGAAACCTACACTCCCGAAGTATCTAACTTTTACTTATTTTACATCGTACATCTAATTTATAACCTCATCTTGAATAGGAGCATCCTCAATTAGAACATCCACAGGTTCCACTGCAGCAACCTCAGCAACCTCGGCAGGTTCATCAATAGCAATATCCTCAGAAGGAGCATCAGCAGCACCATCAGCAGCACCATCAGCCCTCAAAGCATACAGAATCTTCAAGTTTCTTCCTCCATACAAGTAATTGTCCAAGTTTTGAATGGCATTGTCAGACAATTCGGCCAACTCAAATTGTACCACGGCAGAACCTGCAGGCTTGCCGTTTTCGTTGTACTGTATTTCTGCGTTGGTTGTTCTACCAACGGTCTCGAACAATTCGTATAAATCATCGTTGCTGGTGACAAATGGCAAGTTTGTCACGAAGATGGTGTCAGATCTTGGGCCGCCACCTCTGACGCCTTCTGTGAACTGTGTGTTTTTCTGTTTAATTTCATCGTGTCTTGGCTTGGAGTTGGTGACACGGCCTGGGCGAGTGTCCAATTTACGGCCCTCGATTTCGTAGCCTTGGAACATTTCAACTGCACGCTGAGCATCTTCCTCAGTAGCAAAGAAAACAGTACCAAAACCACGCGATTTACCCCAGTTGTCCAATCTGACATCTGCTCTGGTGACCTCACCTGCTCTTCTCATCAAATCCTTCAATGCTTGCCAGTTGATGGAGAATGGAAGGTTACCAACAAACACCTCGGTACCTTCTGCGCTTGACCCAGAGGATCTTTCAGATCTTCTGTATGAGTCACGGTCACGGATGTCGCGACTGTCACGGTCACGACTGTCACGACTGTCGCGGTTGTCACGGCTGTCACGACTGTCACGGCTGTCACGACTGTCACGGCTGTCACGGCTGTCACGGCTGTCCCGATTGTCACGGTCCCGACTGTCACGACTGTCACGACTGTCACGGTCAAATTTCTTCTTGTCTGGAGGAGGATAATCCTGTCTCACAAAGATTTCTCTCCCACGGAACAGGTAATGGTCATACTTGGAAATGGCCTCACGCACATCGTCCTTGTTGTCAAACTCCACGGTGGCCATACCACGTGAACGTCCACGGTTGGTGACAATGTCAGCACGCACAATCTTAAACTTGCCTTCAAAAATGTCCTCGACATCACGGGGAGTACACTCAAAAGGAATATTTCCAATGAAGATGGAGTTGTCGTAATTACGCTCCGTCTTGGCACGGTACAAGTCGTCATTGTTGGCAGCTGAAGACGAAGACGCAGTGTAGTCTCTTCTCAGACCATAGTCTCTGTCACGGTAACCACCACCTCCACGTCTTCTATCACCCCCACGGTCTCTTTGACGATTACTGTCGTAATCTCTACGACTTCCGTAGTCCTTTCTAGAGTCACGGGAGTACCCATAGTCCCTTCTAGAGTACCCACGGTCACGAGAGCTCTCACGTCTCGCTGGAGAACGAGATCTCTCTCTGACTGGAGAACGGGAACGATCCTATATCAGTTAGCATTTGTTAATAAGCTTGGTCCTAGCATCAATCAGCGGCCACCAGCAAGAAATCACATACTCTCGAGTAATCATCTATATCCATACCGTCCATGTTGTTGAAGTTTTTTTTTTGTGAGATGCACTACTAACGACTCACTAACGAACCAAGTGCGCTAGTGAGACAGTTAGTGAGTAATGATAACTAATTGTTCTTTAGTAACTACAACTAATCGCCCGTTAGTGAGTAATCATAACTATAACTAATCGCTTGTTTGTGATAGTATAATCACATGTTACTAACTCTTACAACCGTGTTACCACTACAGTGGCAATTTACAGAAACTCCCTGATTTAGCGAGAAATTCATGAGAGTTGCGGCAAAAGTTGGCGTTTGTGGATTAAAACACTAGCTACCGAACTAATTAGTCGTAAATCATAATACATCACTTCTCAGGAAATGGTAAAACCAACCTCCTCTCAACTTCAGTCTCCTTATTAACCTCTTCCTCTCCATCAAACTTTAACCTAACCGTTCCATCCTTCTTATGCCCAACTACTAGAGCTGGGTAGAAGGTGGTAGTTTCTGGATACCTAGCCAACACCTTTGTTCCATAAGGATAGTTGGACAAGTCTTTCACCTCCAGAATCGGAGGGATAAGTAATATTTCCTTGTAGTTAGCCTTAAAGACCTGGCCTGGGTTATTATTCTCATCCGGCTCGGGGTCTCTAATCTCAAACTTGATACCGTCGCCAATCACTTTCATCACCTCACACTGGATCCACTCCTCCATGTGTCTGTTTTTGAGTTTGTACGCAACCTCGGAACCAAACACAATAGGCTCCAGCGGGTTGTACTTGGACGTGTACATCAGTCTGCCGACCTTGCGGTTCGTCTTCTTGACCTGGTCGCTGCGCGGCTTCTTGTCTGTCTTGCCGCCCTTGCTGGCGCTCCTGCTCTTTTCGGGGTACGGCGACAGCGGCGTGCTTTTTCCCTCCGCCGCGCTTTCGCGAAGACTGTCGATGATCAACTGAAGGTTTTGTTGCGAGGTATCGATCAACCGCAACGCGGTGCCGATGTTGGACTTGTGGTCCCCAACCTCTTCCTTGATGCGCAGGAGTTCCTCCTCGTCCGTGGGAATCTCTCCCTGCGTATACTCTTTGTAGATGTCATTGAACGAAAGGGACTCGTTGGCATTACAGATATCCTGGAGTGATGTAATCACCATGTCCCAGTTACTATCGATCTCCGTCATGTTTGGTTTTCGCGAAAAAGTATCTTGGTGTGAAGGAAAAACGAGAATGAGAAAAACATGGTGATGAAAGAAAATGTGGTGATAATCATTAGAATGATAACTCCTTCAAAGATCAATTAATTAAATACACCAATTAAATACATCAATTAAGTCCATCAAGTAAGCCCATCAATTACAGCCATCAAGTAAATTTATCAAAGAAAATCTCTTATCTATCACCGTTTATAATTAGAGTTCATAGACCCCATAAAAGAATGAAGATTAAATAAAACTGAATAGTACAAAAACTCATGAATACTTTCTTTACATTCGTGGGGTGTGTTGCAGAAACAACAGCAACCTACAAATACCTCCAGCATTCCAAACACAAGAAGTCTGTGGCGGGAGTATCGGTAGACTCGGCATTTCTCCAGTTGCTCTCAAAGCTCTTTATAGTTGCAAGTACTTTGCTACATTACACAATCAAGGTTTCCGAGCAGTATGGAGCACGAAACCCTGTCCACCCAGACGTCCCTGTCTCGGTCGTTGTGCTAGGGTTTGATGAAGTGCTCCTCCTTTTGTATATTGGGTGTTTTATACAGTTGTATGTGTATGGCGCCACTAAGAACACACACCAGGGGTACTCGGCGACGCTAGCGCTTATTCTTGCTTTGACGTTAGGTCCGTTGGTTTACATCTGTCGCAATGCCTGGTTATACACGTTTCAAGGCTCAAACAACCTTCTCGATGTAGCGGAACTCCTCCGCTTTATTAGCAGGTTCTACAGTTGTGTGGCTTTTATCCCCCAATGTCTGATGAATTCCATTCTGCGCTCATACGGGGGGCCTTCAAATGTCTCAAGGTACTTGTATCTTTTGGCAGTGGCATCGTTTGTGCCTATGAAGTTGACTCTTGATGTTGAATGGTGGGGGGTCCCAATGAATATGGTAACATGGCCTCAGATCGTTACAAATGCCATTTCTCTTTTAATTCTACAACTTCAAAGGACGTTATATCCGAGCGATTTATTACCGGTTGATAGATACCTGAAGGTTTAACTATGAAAATGCTTTTAAATGAACTTTATGATATTAATATTAATAGTCGATATGCTTTGTGTTACAAATCAATGATTTACATATTTACATATTCTAACTAAAATTCACATACTCTAATGCAAGTATAAACATTCACATACTCTAATGGAATATGAACTTTTCATGGAAGAAAAGTGTCACTTGCAAACTCTTCGTTTACGTTGCCTGCTAAATGTCAGAAGTATGTTTATGTGAAAGCCTTTTAAATGTCACAAGGCTAAGTCATTAGAACCCCATTCGTTTAATGGAAACCCATAAACTCATAAACTCATAAACTCTCTTTGTTCGTCCAGAAGTTTATTCGTTTATTCGTTAAAATCTACTCCCAATAAGCTTAACAGCTATCTTCACACCATTCGAAATCTCCCGATCCTCACCCTCAAAATCAGACAACTCCAACTTCGAAGCATTAAGCATTATATTGTCAATCTCCTTCGCCATTTGAGACTTGAGTATCGGATCCTTGGTGATGATCACCGCATTGGACTCCAAGTCCAAAGAATACGATCTCTTTGTGTAGTTGGAAGAACCGATAACAGTAATACTTGGAACCTCCTCATCTGGAACGGTAACCCACAATCCCTTCGCATGATATGACCAACCATCCTTGGTATTGACGATTCCTCTCTGCCACTCATACACACTAATCAAAGAAGACTTTCCAACTGCATGCACCTTGGCAAGAAACTGCTTGGCAAATAAAAGGTAAGCTGAGGGAACGTAGTAGGAAATTCCAGACAGCTTGTAGAAAGAGTTTGCTTTGGGGGATGCGGTGATAACCGTCCCCGTGGCCTTGCTATTGACCAAGCGCTGCTGGATCTCAGGTAACATGTTAAAGTAGCCTGCGGTGAACCACCACTTTATGGCTGGAGAGTCCATGTACAGTAATATACGGAGAACAGCCGGTTTCTCGGTCGAGCTGTCCTGCTGAGATGGGTAGAGAGGAGTGAACTGCGAAACAGGGTACAACAAAGTATCGAAGTCATCCTGGTCAGTGAACTCGTCGAAACTATCAAGATCGTGTTGCTTCAACAAAGGGTCCAACATGTGACGGGCATCACTGATGAAACGCTCGGTGTTCATGTGCGGTTCACACGAAGTGTTTGCAGTGGGCCACGAAAGTCTAAAAGCAGCCTTTTTCGACGGCACTGCTTGATATGAAAGCAGTGAAATCGCACTGTGTAATTTTGAGTAATATTCAGCCACCTTGGCACTCTTGATCAAATAATACCGATCTTGTCTATCAGTGAAATAATCCTGAGACAAATTTGCGCCACTGAGTATTATTTCATCATCAAAACCATAAAGTTTCATGTGTTGCAAGCCGTAAGTCTCATTCAACCTCTTGGGCGTGAGTGCTTTGGCAAGTCCCAGCAATAATGGAGTATGGTACATGCGGATATCGACCCTATGTTTACCAAACCTTTCTACAAGCGGCACCATCAACGAAGCCAGACAATCGCCCTCTGGGGCCTCGCGCGTGCCTCGCAATGCATCCGTCAAGATGCTTACATGCAACTCGGGGTTTTTTTCCAACGCTCCCGCCAAAGCATCCATCAAGTCGGTCTGCAGCTTACCGACGTACAACGAGCTGAGAAAAATGCGCCTCTGCGCACTGGCTATCTTGCTCTTGAGAAGAGTGTAGAACTCGCTGGGCGACGTCAAGATCTCGATGTCCCCGCTGCGCAACGTGAACCGTGGCGCTATCGAGTCCAACTGCTGAAAAATGCTCCGGAGCCGTGGGTGGAATGTTTCTTCCATCTTCTCGCCCATGGGCTTGTTGTTGGTTGTGTACGCTTTCGCTGCATGCGTTTTCTTCCACATGCACCCGAAGACACTACGGATCATACGACTGTTTGGGTTTCGTGTGAGTTGCCTCAGAATTAGCATCACCAATAGCACACCTGTGTAGAAGACTAGAAGGTGAATGTATGTGTTTCCAAATGGAAAAAGAACCTTTTGAATTTGCGCTTTATAAAACCGGTGCTCCATCGAAAAAACTTGTTGACGATTTTTTAATTCGTCTTGTAGGGTATCTGTGTTGTTGTTTTTTTGACTCTTGTTAAGTCTATTGATTTTCTCTTGATTCGTTTCTCTTGATTCTTGACTTTTATATTCTTGTCTTCTTAATGTATTGACTTGTTGTTCTTCTCCAGAAACACTATTTTTTTCAGTGATTTGATGATTGTAGTGTTATTTATGAAGTTCTAGCTATCAAATACGATGTTTTATTAAAGCGTATCGAGTGTTTGTAGGGAGTTCGACCTTTTTATGAAATGACTAAAAGTTTATCTTTATAAATTTGAGCTCATCGTCGCGAAATCAACTACGCGGCTGCGAAATCAATAATACGGCTGTGAAATCAATAACACGGCTGCGAACTCGCAACCAACTGAGATGATGAGGGTAATCATTATTTACTCTCTATATCTCCGTTAGGCTGATATCAATGTCATCTTACTCATCTCGATTTTTTTAAACTTTGTATCTCGTCTATCTCATCTCAAATAAACTGTTATCTCACGAACTCACGCAGTGAGTGAGTGGGAGGGGGAGATATATGGGAGGATGGTATCTTTTGAAGTTTGTCATTATTGCTATTTCATATAGACAACAGTAATCTCATATGAACTGTTATCTCAAATAAACAACTTTATCTCATCACTCTACAATATCACATTATCCATTCTATTAGGTATTATAAAACAAAAGCAAACTTGGACTTTGTTCTTAAACTCTTACCATACTTATAAAAAAGAATAGGTACAGGAAGCATCAATACAGATAAACATCCCAATAATGTACAAGCCCAGTTCAACTTCAAATTAAGGAACATTGGGCGGGCAAACAATGGGAAAGCAGCACCAAAAAGAGATCTTAAAAAGGTGTTACCGGCTAAAGCAGAAGCAGCCAAAACCAAGTAACAATCAATGATATAATTCAAACATGGCAAGAAAATCAAAACCAAACCGACACCGACAAAAGAGGCGGCGATAGTTGGAACAATCCAGTGCACATGTTCTGGGTAGTTACCAGTCCAACCGATCCAGAAAATACCAAGGGTGAAGAAGACACCTCCGACGATCATTGGAGGTAATCTTTCTTCAGGGACTGGTTTACCACCGTTGTTGTCCATGGCCTTACCGTAGCTCTTTTCAAAGTAGAACATGATGGCCCCACCAATCAACACTCCAACAAGCATGGCCAAGTATGGCAACTCGGCCACACCTTGACTCCAACGGTACTTGACCCCAAACACAAGAGGAACCGCAGTCAAGAAAAGATAAAGCATACCATAGATAAAGGCATTGTATAAGGTGATCAAAAGTAAAATTGGCTCCTTGATTAACATAACAATAGGTCTTGTGACGTTGTTTTCGGCGATTTCCTTGATACTGAGACGAACTTCTTCGTGAGGAGCAAAAATACCCCAGTTGCCAGTTCTTCTACGCAAGTTTTCGGCCTTGTCAATCAAAACCAACGCATGATGGGTTTCTTCTAAGAAAAACAAATTCAAGAGGAAAGCAACACCACCAAGCATTCCCAAGATGTAGGCCGTCCATCTCCAACCCATGTCTGGATTCTTGACGATAAAACCTCCAAAGATAGGACCAAGCATTGGACCACCAAACAAAACCATTGCAAAGAGACAGATAGCTTTACCACGCGACTTGGTGGAGAACAAATCCGCCATGATAGCAGGAGCAACAACCAACGGAGCGGCTCCGATAAACCCGGAGAAAAATCTACAGATCATGATGGTCTGAAGGTCCTTTGCGGTGGCCACTGCAAACGTGAAGAGGGTGAAGCCCAAAGTAGAAGGGATTAAAACGGCCTTTCTACCGAACAATTCAGAGAGCGGACCAAAAAGAATTGGTCCGGTTGCAAAACCCAACACAAAAAGTGAGGTTGTCAAAGTCGCAGTGATGGGTCCAACATGGTAGATCATCTCGAGAGGCACCTGCGCCTGCGAGAAAATAGCACTACCGATTGTCAACGAGAGTGCCAGCACAGCTGCGCACCCAGTGCTGACAAGCTTCCTGCGGATAGGATAGTTGTGCGGATGGAGGGGATCATCGGGTCCGTCAAACGAAACAGTGAACGACTCTCTGTCCGGGAGAGCCGGCGGGTACGGACGGCCTCCGCCCATCACCGGCAACGGCTCATCGGTATCGTTGGCTTCATCCAAAATACGGTCTGCACCTGTGATTCTTCTAGAAATAGTCTTGTAACTCGACACATGTGATTCATACCGGGACATCTCATCTCCTCCATGTGGAACGGTATCGTCCAACAAATGGCCCTTTTCGTCGGTTGCGGCTGCGTCGGCCGCGTTGTTGGGACCCTTTTCAAGCGCTCCCCCAGTAAATGATTGAACTTCCCCAAACGAGTCATTGGAATACTCGTCTTGGTGCGAGTCGGGCGATGATTCTTCGTGCGTCATATTTTCCGCTTTTTTTACTACGGCGGTTTGAGCTTATATATACGCAGATGCAATTTCAGTCAGAAAAGGGAAAATAGCAAACAAAAATAAACACTACAATAGACATCATGCTAGCGGGGCTGTTTTTTTTCTCCCTGCTGGCTGCCTCGACGCACCGGTGCCCCTCTACAATATGCTCGAGATTTTTCGCTACTCTAATCGAATACTTGGCGATTCTCCAATTGTCCCAACTTTGGGCGAACCGCTTTTCCTCTTTGGTAACTTTAGCGCCAGCTTGCGTTTGTCACGTGCACGTGCTGACGGATCACTGCCTGGACCAACTACAAGACCCTTAGATTCTTGACACATTGCTTTGTCTTGGCTTGATGTTGCTTCAACCTTGTGTTTCTTAAAAGTGGGAGAATGTCCACATAAAAATGCGCCTTTTTGCTAGACGATTTTGTATATCGGAAATCCCGGCTGGTTATTGTGTAATACGGCTGGGTGAAGACGATAGAAATGAGCCTATATCCATGTAAATCCACAATAAACATTTGTTTTAGTGTCATCATGTCAAATGCGATCGCTACGGTTTTTTAGGCGCCTAGTATATCGTTTACCGAGATCTGCACAAATTTCAAGTTCATTTTGACCAACCTTTATCATGTTACTTTGGCATTGGTTTGAAGTTAGAATTGCAGCAAGAATTTCCAATTTTAGAGAATTTTCAATTTTTGGAGAATTTCACCAATTTCACCAATTTTTCATAATACTCTTTGAATTTTAATATTTTGGAGAAATGTGATTTTTATATTTGTAATCCTTTTGATAATGTGTTTTTTTGTTTCAAATGTTTGATAGTGTGTTTTTATTTTAAAATGCGTCTTTTGTTCAAGAATGGTAATTGCTAAATTATTGGTAGTTCATTCAAGTTGGGAATTTGGAAAATTATTTGAATACTCATATAGACTCAATCAGATAAGAAATCCATAAAAATATCTGTAATATTGAAATAAAATTGCAAAGATCAGGAAAATTTGCATTACATGTCCATTACATAACCACACAGCACATATCAACATCTAAAACATTCAATAGGCAACTCATTTTCCACAATAAAATAATTATTTATGTATGTTAATCACCAGGTCCTTTATATGTGTACTAAGCAATTCTTATAAATCCCTCATTCCAGCCACGCATAACAATAATAATCTCAGCCTATTGGACATATTCTTTGTGGCTCTATTATTGTCTTGGTAATCTCTTATTGGAATAATATGCAAGGGTTACATGATGTGGCTAATTAAAAAGGCCAGTAAGCTGCAGTTCCAGAATGCCTTTCCAATGTACATGTATGATGTATTTGCTTATACCTTTTATCAGGTGGGGCAACAATGCAGACTTGGTTAGCGCTTGATCTAGCGGATTTGACTTGTTCTTAATGTCTGAGACATGATTTTTGTGAATTAAATATGTTTGTGGAAGATGGAAACGGAGAGTGACACCCGTGCATCACCAATTGTAGGGAAATTGGGACTGTTCTTGTGATCTGTAACGTACCTAGTAAATGCACGTAGGGAATCTTGGAGGCAGGATCCCCCAATCATCGTATAGTGGATCTGCGGGCCTATTATCATGTAGTTTAAACAATTCCAGATCAGCGTATCTAAGGTAGACTTTTAGATGTGCTTGTGGCTAACCAGGGCTAGCAGTGGCGTGTTGGTCTGTGTATTTACAGGGGCCAGGTAAGCGAGAGGTACACTACTCTTAGGTGAAGATTTAATAAATAGAGAGATACAATTAACCAATTAACCAATAAACCAGGGGTGACAGGGATCCAGATATCTGTATCTATGCAGATCTTTAAATATGACCGTTTTAATCGTATGTTTTGTCGCGGTACGATGTAGCGGAGTAACCCGAGTATTGTGGCGGGTATACTAGTTAGCGGGTACTGAGATTAAGGGCAGGTGAGAAAATCTGGAAATAGGGTAGGAACTGAAAAATGAAATAGAGCAGCTGGGAAGTGAATTATGAACTGGTGAGAAAAAGATAGGAGCTGGTGGGAAAAAATGGCAACTGGGAAATCGGGAAATTGTGCCGACTGGGAAATTGTGCGACTGAAAATGTGACCCGCTCAGAAAATTTAGCGAGAAACTAGATGAGACAATTGAATAGACGAAAACATAGTAAAAAGAAGAAAAACGTAGTAATAGAAAGGTGGGATACAGTAGAACTACCCAAATTCTTAAATTACCACTCACAAATCCACAAACCTACTAACACGCTTCGAAGTTCGTTGGCATAAAAATGTTGGGTGGGAAGTGAAGATTGGTGAGAAGATTTTCTCAGAAATTCAAGAACAAGATGATACCCGAGCAAATCTACGGATATCTTGATCAAAACAGTCTCATCAACCTCGCATCAACCAACTACAGGTTCTACAAGCCATGTATGAAACAACTCTATAAAAAAGTGCTCATCTCAACAAGCCCAGTGCGTGGGAATAACCAATGGACAAGTATCCTGGGATTCCAACACAGCCCGGGAAAAGTGTACATGAAACAGACACAAGAGCAGTTGGTCCGTGCCAAGATACAGGTGCTTGTAGAGTCCCTTTGCATAAACACAGAACTAGTGGGCTTTATTGAAGAGATAGTGGTGTTAAAAGGAAGCCAATTGAAAAAAGACGATCTAAAACCGTTGATGAAATTGATGGGCGGAGATATCGCGCTGTCACTTAGACGATTGTATATAGGAGACGAACATTTACGTTTGACAACGGCGCCGTTGATCTACGCAGTTGCAGATTCGCCAAATGATTTACACCCTCGCATTGCAGATCTTCGTATTGCAAAGCCATTTGAAATCCCTGCGGCATTTGATTTCCTGACACTAAAGTGCTTGATTTTAACCAATGAGCGTTACTGGGATATTGCGGAACAATTACCGCCGTTGCGTGTCAAGACGTTCAAGTTGCATCTTGAGGAGAGGAGCGGGCCCTTGATCAGCAAGCTAGACTGGGGTCAACTTGAAAACTTGGAAATTCATCTCAGCGATGCACTGCTATTGCACATGATTCCAGTGAATTCTGTACGAAAGCTAAGCATCGTCCAATCACACGGAGGACAACATGCAGACAACGAAAAGTTTGATTTGTGTCTCTTTTCATTTCTCCAGAATTTAAAATTAACCTTCTTATCGATCCGTCACGCGCTACCAGTCTACGGAGAGTTTAAGGATGGGTTTGAAGGCAACTATCTTCGGCGGCTAAAGCTCTACACAAAGATTCTTCCCAGCATCTTAACAGAAAAGGTACACTTGTCCTTACCCAACCTCTTCCAAACGTTTGCTCAATATGAAGCACGGATGAACTCCCTTCTTTGGAATGGATGCAAATGTTCGCACTGTAGAAAATATTTGCTGGATGTAGATAACTACTTGATGCACCATAAATATAACAAAGAAGGAGAATGGAGGGACATGAATACATGTATGCTATTCTCAGCACTTGGATACTACATGAGCATGCGGATTGTCAACGAAGATTTATTACCTGCATTCGAACAATTTCCTCTTCGTGATGTGATCTGGAACATGCATGAGATCCCACATGAAATGCCCTTTCAATGTTACGACCTCCACCACGTTGATCAGAGCGAGTACGAAGAGGAGGTGTTTTTTGAGTCGGAGCATTCCCCACAACTTTGCGCACACAATTCCATTCTAGGCCAGGGATTGAATCGCTGTATCGCACATTTTATAAATACTGAGGCGCTAAGTCCGATGGTGAATTTATACCGCGGAGATGCAGAAGAGGTAGATGTGGCCAATTGGCAGTTCGACGACGATGCACCTTGTTCAATCTCACAATTGCTCATCAATGGAGTGCTCTACAATATCGGCACGGAGCCCAACGGCACAATTCAATATCAGTGTGTTTCTGACTAAATAGGAAAAATAAATATTGTAATGGTGATATCTATTGTACGGAAGAATAGTAATAAAATCTCATCGACTTCTTCACATTCTTTTCTATTACACGTTTCGCCTGCCACATCCTCCACCGAATCTTACGGCAAAGGGCCTAGGGTCCACGGAAGACCGAAACAATCCCATCCATCAAGAGGCATCCATATTTTGTGTTGGTGTTGGGCGCTTAAAAAAGATCGTCAAGATATATGGCATTTGAAACACCGTACAGAACAGGTGATTTGATACCGCAAGATAACGGTACATTCCATGCAGACCACTCATCACTGTACCAGAAATTCCAAATGCAATGCAGCCTACAAAAGTGAGCCCATTCACACAAAAAATTTCAAACGGCACATCTGGTGATGTAACCAGCCTAAACCACGTCCCTGAATAGAAATTCTAGTGTGTAACAATAAAGGAGAAAAAAAGAAACACTGGCTGCATTTAGTACACCCTGCAATTTTATTGTTCAAGCAGATCTTTGTAAAAGAGTATGAACAATAGGAGCTTTGCATCAGTTAGAGCGAAAGACGGCGGCTAGCGATTGGTATGTGTGGGCACCCACACTAACATTTGCCTAGAAAATCTTCAATACTTTCCCCTGGATCCTTTTTCCATCTTTTTGATATAAGACCAGATACATCTACATATACGAGATTGTTTGGCGGAAAATTGCCACATTTCATTCGTTTTGTGTACCGAGTGATTGTTCATTTTGCACCCTAAACAGCACTTTGGAAGATCTTAAGAAGGAGTCGCAGGGATCCGAAAGTCCCCCACCAGGAGCCCTGATATCTAAAGGTTGGAGTATATTGTGCATTTTTGTGGCTATCAGACCCTCGTTGGCGGAGTTCAATGCTCATGATTTTTTTTATAGGAAGGTAGCAATCTTAGGCTTAGGAAATAGAGAACGTGTTGTGGGGGGTGGTGGTGAGGGGGTGTGATTGTAACTTCCAAAAACCCTGATGCCGGGATCTCTGCAAGGTCCACTGGTACGCGGTGCGCCAGTGACGTCTCACCAGGAGGTCACCGAAAAAAACTTCATTGCTTCGCAGGACACCCGCTAAAATATCTCTGATGACAGCAAGACTCCTCGGTACTCTATCCCCGCGATTTTCGGCGAAAAGCCAATCGGCGAATTTATCATTACATTTGTTATCATTATCGTCCCATTAATATACAGTCATAATCTATAATCATTATTATCATCATCAAGCAAACTTTGGATTCTTAAAGCTTAACTTGGATCTTTTGTTTTTTCCGTTTGTATGTGTTTTGTAGTGTTGCATGCAGTTATCTTGTCTAGCGAAGCGAGCATCACAAGTAGGCCATGGACACACATGCTTTCTTTCGCCTGTATGTATTCTGTTATGACGCGCCAAGTGACCAGAAGTTGTGAACGATCTCGTACACACTTTGCACACATGCTTTCTCTTAGAAGAGTCATCACCAGACTTTGGCGAAGGACATGAGCTGGACGAGCTGGTGCTAGCCAGTCTGGTGACGTATGGAGGAGTTGCAATTCTAACAACATCGGGGGTATTCAATTGGTGGACCGAGTGTGGTTGAACTGGGTGCAAGTAATATTGCTGTGGGTGTTGGTATTGGTAGTTGGTTCCAACGCTGGCAACGCTGCTGGAAGAACTAGTTGGGGTGCTCAAGAATGGCGGAGTGTGTGTTTGCAATGGAGGTGTAGCGGTGTTGACTCTCAATTGCGAGTAATATGACGAAGGAGAGTGTGCCTTAGTGAATTCATGAGGCAACGGTATCGAAGTCATCAACTCATTGAATGAAGGCAATGGTGTGTTCACAGATTGAATGGTGGATTGAAGCATACTTGGTTTCAAATTTAATCAGATTCCAATCTTTATATAAGATTTGCATCTCTCGGATATTTTTTACAGATAAAAACACACACACAACGTTTAACACATTGTACATGAAAGGATTAAAAAATACGACCGGGAAAAAATAAAAGGATACCTGGGAAAAACAGAAATAAAAAAAAAAGAAAGAAAAAAGAAAGGTTGATCCGCGATTTTGCACTCCATACCCTAAAAGGGACTCGTCGAGGGTTGTGCCGTTGACACTGGGGCCCCTTTGCCGTGCACATGGCATTTGTACCACCCGGGACGATCCACTTTCATGTGAACATTCTAACATCTGTGTGATACTTTTATATAAGTTCAATTCAAGTACTGCAACGGTTCCAGGGCAAATGATCTTGTACCTCAGGTGCCGTACCAAAAGAAAAAGTTGAGCGAAAGTAGTGCGCAGGCAGAAAAAATGTCGAGAAACCCATCACTAGCCGACCATTACGTCAATACCAAAAAGTGACCACTAGTATATGCACAAACCGATCTCAGGAAAGCGGGGGGCCATTTATGTCATACGGACCGCAGAAACGGTGGTGAAACGAAACATCACAAAACTTCATGAACCCCCGTATCTAAAATAAATAGCGGATAGGGGCTCCTACGGGCCTCCCCTTTGTTCTCTCATCTGGCACAATAAGTGATATGAAAATCTGTATTGTTATTTTCGGTTACAATAATGTTAGTAACCGATTGTCTACTAAAACACACTACAATAGGCTTGACACTTGACACATATATCGTCCGTGGGTCCAGCTGCATTTACGACAGTTTTTAAAGGTTGATAACAACATCACAAAGTGTTAAAAAAGAAATTGTACCTGGAATACCCAATGGTAGATGATGACCATGGTAAAAGTTCTCAGAATTTCCCGCCTTTGGACGGCGTATAAGCTTTTAAGATCACGTCTGCCTCATAACCTTTCATAACCATTTGCCTCGGCCTAACTCACCATCCACATCCTCTTCGTTCTACGCATCGCAGTCACGCTTGGTCCACATGGCCTAGGCATGGAAAATTGCACGGTGACAAAATGCACGCGTCACATGACTATGCCATCTTCAAATGCATGCTGGCAATAGTATTTTATGCACATGACAGGTGATAAGGCGATCAGCAAACGATGTACCCATCCTGACACTCATTTTTTTCTTCTCGTTCTCGGTTTCACAAACTCTCTATCAACCCTTCTGCATTCCTTGTCTATCTAATCTCGGTGAACCCTTGATGCTCGTTTTCGCCCAAAAAAGAAGGCGTCTTCTCAGCATTTTACGAAATAGCAACCGAACATTTTCTAAGCACACCCCATCTCTTGGCAGTGGTCTATCACCGAGACCCTGAATTCATAACTACGGAGAATTACAACATTTTCATGCTCCATTTCTACGCAATATATAACTTGGGTGTAAATTTTTTACAATTTCTACCCTTTTTTATCAAATTCATCCCTATATTTTAAGATTACTATTATACAATCATCATTCTTGTCCAACGTCTCTGGTCTTCAATTATTCTCGAGTTTCATGTTTTCTTCGGTGCATGGTTACGAGGTATTTATTATTCGGTTTTAACTCTTATATCTTAGCAATGCAATAAGGTTTATATCATTCCAACGAACTTTAATTCTTCCGATGTCAAATTAGTAGTTGGTCTGCTGGACCCCTATTCATTTGTTAGCTTGCTAATTATACTTTAAGTATTTTAAAGTCTAATTCTGTTTCTAGAAGTATGCTAAATAGGGTTTCGGTAATGGTTTGGTAACGGTTGATGATTATCCACGGGTTTTCTTGTTTGCTGTTTGGTAGCCATTTGTCTTTTAGTTCTTGATAATTTGGTATGCGGTATTCTGAAGATTTCTATCAATTCTGTGTACATGCTTATGGTTTGCTTATGGTTATAGTTTGTATAGTATTGACTTGCTATATGGGCTCTTGATAACTTATGGGCTCTTGATAACTTATGGGCTCTTGATATACATTGCTGAACATTATGTAAGTAAAGGTCCTTGCTATGTAGGGCTCATGGTTATCTTGCATAAGGCGCTATTTATGGTTTACTGTGCTTTTACGAAAAAAAATCGCTCGAAATGGACGTCTTCAGTTCTCACTGAATAGCACTCATTCGACATCACAAACCTTCTAGAAGCAATTTGGCAATTCTTGCTTCACAAACTTTTTTCTAGAAACCGTTGTTGACACACATTGTTCTCGTGTTCTTCCCTCGCTTGTAGCAACCTGGCATGCTCCGAAATATCTGGGGCATTTCACCGCTTATTTACACCTTCTACAACTTTGTGAAATGTATTGAAAATTGCTCTTGTTTATATGGCCACAAAACTTGGACTTCACAGGGTATTTGGGTAAGATCTCATCAATTGTTATCTGTGGAACACAAAGTGTTATGTGGAACTGTTTAGATTGAAAATGTTATGAATTTCAGACACAGGTGGTTACTGAGGTGATGAATTAATTGGGAGGCTCATTAAGCGAGATGGTCGGTGGGCAGCAACATTACATAAGCTCTTCTGAGCACTTACCTAAGCCGGCCAACGGTATACTTACATAAGCGTCACATGACAACTGCAAATATCATGTTACGATTCGCCAGAAGTATCTCGATTTCAGCCAACACGCTTGAACATGTGTTCACGCCGCCGTTCATTCCGCTTGTTTCAAGCAACGGGTTCCCCGGCGCCATTGGAAACACCCCGCTCTTGAGACTCCCTCGTATCAGTGCTGCTGTGAACAGGAACATCTATGCTAAGGCCGAGTTCATGAATCCTGGAGGGTCCATTAAGGACCGTGCTGCTTTGTATGTGGTTGAGGATGCCGAAAGAAGGGGGTTGATTGCTCCAGGGGGCACTGTTGTTGAGGGTACTGCTGGGAATACTGGGATTGGTTTGGCTCATGTTTGCAGAGCCAAAGGATACAAGTGTGTTATATACATGCCGAACACGCAGCTGAAGTCCAAAATCGACACGTTGAAGTTGTTGGGTGCCGAGGTCCACGCTGTTCCTGCGGTGGCTTTCACCAACCCCGACAACTACAACCATCAAGCCAAACGCCATGCTGAAAGCTTGAAAAATGCTGTCTGGACCAACCAGTTCGACAACATTGCCAACAGACAGGCGCATATCGAGACCACAGGTCCGGAAATATGGGCTCAATTAGACGGCAAAGTGGATGCTTTCACCTGTTCTACAGGAACCGGTGGAACCTTTGCAGGTACCACCCGTTACTTAAAAGACATTTCCAACGGCCGCGTCCAGGCCGTGCTTGCGGATCCACCAGGGTCCGTGCTTTACTCTTACGTTCAATCCGGTGAATTACAGAGAACTGGCGACGGTTCTTTCACAGAGGGTATCGGTCAAGGTAGAGTCACCGACAATTTGCAGCCAGATATTGGACTTGTAGACTACGCTGTTTCGATTCCAGATGCTGACCTGATAGCCATGGTTTACCGTTTACTCCATGAAGAAGGTTTATTTGTTGGTGGAACTGGTGCTTTGAATGTAGCTGCTGCTGTCCAAGTGGCTGCAAAATTACCTGAAGATTCCAATGTTGTTACTATTTTGGCTGATTCTGCACACAAGTATGCTGACCGTGTGTTTTCACGTACATGGTTAGAATCAAAAGGGTTATATGATGCTATTCCTGAAGATTTGAGGAAGTATGTTACTTTAGAGTAGAGTTTTCGATTTTAAAAGTATTCTCATATACTGGAGTTATTTCAATATAAAATATAAAGATTCATATATCTGGAATGAATAGAAATATAAGAAATCATACTGAGAAGTATTCATATAGAATGAATAGAATTATTAGAAATCTTACTGAGAAGTATTCATATACACCGGAATGCCTAGAAATAATAGAAACTTACTGGAGTAATTTCTATGTTCTTAAAAATTAGGTGCAAATAATTGATCGCACAGAAGTCCTTTGTTGATGTAGTATCCTATTATTCCCCAGGAATTCCAGTATTCGGTCCGCGCTTGTTCACAGATTTAGTATTAATACCCGAGGCAAATTGTGCGCACTAGCCCACATTGTTTAACCCTGGTGTCTCACAATAATGGTTCAAGCAATAATGTCTCACAATAATGTGGTATTACCCCCCGTACCTGTGTTATTCATAGAAACCTATGAGGTGTCATTTACCGATGGACAAGCAGATTTGCAGTGTCAAGGTACATTCACTCGCAAACAACAAGGTACATCTCCATCAAGCAGATTTGCAACGCCAAGGTACGTACAATACGAGTACAGACTTGAGGTAAACACGATGCAGACAATCATCTTTGCATCAGTAACCCGGGAGTTGACAATGCACCCTTGGACCCAAGTTTATGCTGTATGAAGTGACGTAGGTCAAGGATCAAATTTCCAACAATCACCCACTCTATATTGCTCTATTAAGCCAACAATTGCTGAATAAACTACAACACAACAATTGGGCCAATGTTTGGCTGCAAACCGTGATAAAAAGAGGACGGAAATTTTTTAAGCATATATTTATTGAAGCCCTTGGATCTGCAAAAGGAATCCGTATTGTTGGAGTGATATTGTGATGTACAGATTCTTACTAGGGGATTATTTTATTGTTTATGGTAGTTTCTTCACAAAACCATTTTATGCGACGAAGACGCATTGACGAAAAATTAATCTATTTTACCGGCCTACTTTTTAGTTAAACTACTTCTTAACAACTTGTTTATGTGTAATTGGTGATTGTTGAGTGTAATTTGATGAAATTGCATTGATACCGGATAATTATAGTTGATGTTTAGATGTTTACAAATTGATTTTTTAATGTTTAGATGTTTTCAGATAAGAATTAATAGTTACAAAAGATGATGATGATGGATGATGAAACTATTCATTTTATGATAACATTGGTGATTGTATTTTGTTAACAAAATAAATTTTATTAACAAATAACTATTTTATTAACAAATAACTATTTAATTTACAAATATCTATTTCATTAACATGCAACTTCTTGAATAACTTGTTGAAAACCATAAAATGGATGATAATCCAAAATCCAAAATCCATGAATAAGTATCACACTATCATATACCAAAACCATAGACGAAAATCATAGACTAAAATCACCACTAAAAATCTCAATTGGGTCATGTGATAAACAGATTATGATAAGATTGTCACCAGTCAACTCAACACTAATTATTCTCTCACCATATTCCCTCGTAAGATAGTGATGCGCGGTGGGAAAAATTAGTGGGCCGCCACCAGGCACAGCGAGAGTCGCAGTAGTGTAGTCGAGTTGAAGAATTTTCAAAAAAAAATAAAGCATCAATGGAACAGCAAATTCTCCAAGCTGTTGAAATTGCACTCAGTCCCAAGAGCGATGCAGAGTTGAAACTACAGGCGTTCAATTTTATCGAGCATATTAAAAGCTCAGAAGAAGGGTTTGAATCGTGTGTCGAGATCTTGACGAAAGCAAGTGGGGAGATCAACAGCGATACCAAGTTCTTCATATACCAAGTAATCGACCAGAGGGTTGAAACACTTTCTATAGAACGAATCTTCGATTTACAGAGTAAACTTTTTGATGTGTTGCGTTTGTACATCAATCAAGACATCACCGATACTAGTTCTTTAAGAAACAAGTTTGCACAAGTCTTTGGCAAGATTTTCTGTGGAGTATACCTTCATTCCAACCGGTTTTTCAAGGATTTGTTTGAGCTTATGAGCAGTTTCAAAGAGCTTGCTATTGATTACTATACTAGGATCATCATTGCGATTCACAGCGAAATCGGAGACAAGTTCATTGCACGTAGTGAAGGGGAATTCGACCGTAACACTTTGTTGAAGGATGCTATCCGTTTGAATGACATGGCGGAGTTGGTAAGCTCATGGTTTAACATTCTCGGTAACCCAGAGCAGTCAAGTGACATCTTGAACAACACTCTCCGCATCATCGGGCAATACATCACGTGGATGGAGATAGGGTTATTCATCACGCCAGACAACATCAGTGTACTTTTGCAATACTTGAGGAGGGCACCACAGCGGAACGAAGCATGCTTGACATTGGTGGAAGTGATTTCGAAGAAGATGAAGGCAGGCAACAAGTTGGAGTTGTTGGGGTTGCTTGATTTGACCAATGTGGTGGAAAGCACAATGAAGGAAGATGCAGATGATATTGAGTTGATGGAGAACGTGACCAAGTTGTTGAACCAGGTGGGTGTGGAGTTGATGATGACTCTTGAGAATAGTGACGAGTCTACTACGGGTGCCACGACCAAGAGTGGCCGTACCACTAACGTGGTCCAGGCTATTATAGCACCGGAAATAGTCAACCTGGTTAACCAACACCTTTACAAGTTATGGCCGTTGGTGCTTAATTCGTTGTCGCACGAATACGATGATGTTTCGCAACAGTGTTTCCCATTCATCCAACAATATCTTCTTCTTTCCAAGCGTGTGCCACAAATCACCTCAATCGAACTTTTGTCACAGTTGCTCAACAAAGTCATTTTGAAAATGAAGTACGATGATGATGACGATGGATTAGCCACTGACGTGGAGTCCGAGCACGACGAGCAGTTCCGCGAGATGCGGAACCGTCTTAAAACTTTCCAAGATAACATTGCCGTGCTCAAGCCAGACTTGTACTTGGAGGCCATTCCTATTGTGGTGAACGAACTGATATTTGCATCCAAGAGTAACGACTGGCGGAAGTTGGAGTTGGGTCTCTACGAGTTGAACAACTTTCTGGAGTCATTGCGTAACAACCTTATTAACGTTCCTAAGGGCCAGATCAACCAAAGTAAACCTCACTTGATTTTCCAAGAGTTTTTGGTTAAACTTATTAACTCGGACTTCATCTTGAGCGTCAATCACCCTAAAATCCAAATTGGTTTTTTTGAAACCATCGTCAACCACTACAATTTCTTGAACAATGCCGATGATGCTTTGGTGAACCGGATGTTGGAGATCTTTGCCAGTCCATATGGTTTACTCAACGAACTTGAAAGGGTTCGTCTTCGTAGTTGGTATCTCTTTTTCCGTTTTGTCAACAAGGTTAAACCTCAGTTGACCAACGAGGCTTTCATCGAGAGCCTTCTCATCAAAATGCAACCTTTACTTGTGATCAAGGCCGAGCTTCCTAACGAAGAGGATGGTGATAACTTCAGCAGTCAGTTATATCTCTTTGAAACCATAGGGTTACTCTTTGCTTTAATTCCTTTCAAATTACATGAAATCAAGTTGCGTTTGATCGATTTAATTTTCCAGCCCTTATTCAATAACTTGGAGAGCTGCATTGCTGTCAACAACCAGGATGACCCATTAATTCCTCTCCAGGCTCATCATTCTTTAATGGCCATCGGGAACTTTGCCAGAGGCTTTGATCACGACCAAAACCAAAACACCCAAGATTTAATTAATAAAATTAACAACGCAGCTCAGGTGGTTATAATAACTTTGGAAAACTTTCCTAAAAATGAAATCATCCGTGATGCCCTGCGTTTTGCATTTGCAAGATTCATTCCTATCGTCAAACACCAAATTAATGTTCACTTGACCAAGTTGGTTACCTTGATTTTGGGTGCCAACAACTTACAATTGACCGAATTGACGGATTTCCTCTCGTTCTTGGGCCAAGTTGTACACAACTTTTCCTCCAACGATAACATCTACCAATTGGTCAACAATTTGTTGACTCCAACCTTCAACAAAACCTTTGAGATGTTGGAAAAGTCTGACAAGAGCGACGTCATCATCCCCGATCTCATCAGAGATAAGGACCAATTGAAAAAGTCGTTTATGAACTTCTTGAACTCCTTAATGTTGAACCACTCTCTGAGTTTGCTCATTACTGAAACCAACAAACCTAAGTTCCCAGAAGTCTTGTCGCGCCTTTTTGACTACGCCTACGATCTTACTGAGACTTCGGTGCTGAAACTCGCCATCACACAATTGATCAACTTTGTCAATGTGTTTGGAAACGGCGGCAAGATCAGCGACCCCAAGGATAAGTACAGCGAGGCATTGCCTCCGGTCGAAGGTATAGAAATGTACCTCATGGACAAGGTCACCCAACTTTCATTCGAGCTTCCTTTCAAGAACCAGGCCTTCAACTTGAAGGACGCTCTGTACCGTATAATTGCACAGGAAATCTCGTTGTTGTTGAAGACCTTCCAGGAGAGAAGAGGTGATGAATATGTTTCTTACTTGTTGAGATACTTGAGTGAAATGGGTTTGTCTCAAGATTTGGTAAATGATTTTGGTCGGAGTTTGGTGGAGCTGGATGGTAGAGCTTTTAAAAAGTACTTCGTTACCTTTGTAACGCAATTGAAGAAAAATTAGCATGCAGATTTGTCTGCGACTTGTATAGATATGACTGTAAGCAGTTAATAGATGTGGATATAATTTCATTATTTGAACTTTTTGAACAAAGTGGTGTAAGTAGTAGTTACAAAGACTATGGACGAAGTGTGAGTAGTATGAGTAGAGTCATTTTTATATTGTTCGTACGCAGTTTTATGATGAATCTTAGAGAAGAATAAAGTGGTTGATTATGTTAAAAGTGTTGAGATGTAGAAAGAAAATTTATGTTTGGCAATTTATAATATAATATGTTATCTACAATGTATATTCGCCGCCTACTAACTTCGTTTGTAGTGTTCGTAGTGTCCGTAGTGTTCGTAGTTCTCATGTGCTCAAGTGCTCGAGTGCTCGTAGCGTATTTTTGCGATGCGCGATGCCTTTACAAAAAAAATCTAAAAGAAAACCATGCCCAAGAACATAGATGGAGATGAGGTTGAAATACCTCCAAAAAGTGAAGAAGAATTCCGCTTGGAGCGTCTTGTATTTGGGGACATAAGTGGATTCGAAGAAAACCTCAAGAAGATCGAGAATTTATACGAATATTCATCCGATGAGGCAGAAGTAGAAGTTTCATCAGATGAAGAAGTGGACGATGATATGTTCTTTATAGATGACAATGGAGACCCAAGTCAAATGGAGGTGGATGAGTCGGAAACTGAGGGCTCTGGAGATGAATACAACGAAGATGCGTGGGAAGACAGTGATGATGAAAGATTAAATATATCGTTAGCAGGAGCTAGAACAAAGAAGTTAAAGCAGTCGGAAAACGATGCAACGATCTCAGGAAAGTCATACATAGCAAGATTGCGTTCTCAATTTGAGAAGATCTACCCAAGGCCCGAATGGATGGAGCGTTTGGAAGATGAACAAAGATTCGGTGGATCGGACGATGAATCGGACATTGAAGTGGACGAAGAGACTTCCAACGTGCAAGACAACGACACCAACGCACTTTTGAAGATCTTGGAGACATCGCAGAAGTTTATACTCAATAGTGAAGTCAAACTTCTTCCTGCACACCGTCTTGCAATCACCAGATTGAAGGACGCCAACTACCAAAAGATGTCCAAGTCTGCAATCATGGCATTGAGCTTCCATCACACGCACCCATTGCTTTTGACCGGTGGGTTTGACAAAACATTGAGAATATACCACATTGACGGCAAAATCAACAACTTGGTTACGTCGTTGCATTTACACAATACACCCATCATGGCCTGTCAGTTCTCGCCATTGAACACCAACGACAAGAACTTGATCTACGCATCTGGTAGAAGACGTTATATGAACAAGTGGGACTTGAACAGCGGCGAAGTCGAGAAGATTTCCAGATTGTATGGTCACGAGCAACACCAGAAGTCGTTTGAATACTTTAAGATCTCCCCACAGGGTAACTTCATCGGGTTGTCCGGTTCTGGGGGCTGGTGCAACATTTTGAGCGGAGCTACAGGCCAGTGGATCAAGGGATTCAAAGTGGAAGGTGCTGTTATGGACTTTGAATTTACTCATGACGAGGCCACTGTGGTGATTATAAATAGACTGGGCGACGTCTGGGAATACTCCTTGAACCAAACAGAAACACTCAACAAGATCCTGAGGCGGTGGAGCGACGAGGGTAGTGTGGGAATCACCAAGCTCGCTTTGGGTGGCCCTAAGGACCGTTGGCTCGCGGTCGGCTCCAACAACGGTGTGGTAAACATCTATGACCGTAATACTTTCGACTCAGTCAAAAGAATCAGGCCTTTCAAGGTGGTTGAAAACTTGGTTTCTGCCATCACCACCATGAAGTTCAGTCCGGATGGCCAGATCTTGTGTATTGCTTCTAAGACAAAGAGAGATGCCATGAGGTTGATTCATTTACCCACAGGAAGTGTGTTTAGCAACTGGCCAACCAGCGGTACTCCTTTGGGTAGAATCACTGCTGTTGATTTCTCTCCAAATAATGAGATGTTGGCGGTTGGAAATGAGGGTGGTAAGGTGACTTTGTGGAGATTGGGTCACTATTAGCATAAACGTGAGTAAATAAGTAAAAGGTGAGTAATTAATCGAATAATCGAGTGATATATGTAGCTCTCATAATAGGGTGCCACCTAAAGTAAATACTGTTTCCAAAGCTTTACAATATCCAATTTCCATTTAATACCTAATCAACTTGGTTTACGAATTCAGGGCCAGGAGATGCATTATCTCGATATGCGAATGCAGCAGATCCAATCGAAATTGTAGCCAGTCCGTACCGCAATATATCTACTCTTAACTATATCCATTCAATATTGCAGCCAGTTAGTCTCGCACTAGTATCCACTCTTAATCATATATCAAGTAATTTCTCGAACGATTAAGTAGCTGTACAAATGAAAAGGTCAAACTTAGTAACCTAACTATAATCAATTATTCTTTAATCTAAAATGAGATCATCTAGTCTCATCTTATTAAAATCATTCTTATAATTCTATCAGACCACGCTTACCTAAGCTCAAACAAAAAAATCAACATCACCATGCCTAGATTTATTGGGGCTCCGTAAGTACTCTACAGCGGACGTTAACCGTACTAACTCATCTAGAAAAGGGCACGAGCGTTACCGTGATCCAGTCACTTTCCAAATGACACCAGCTTTGTACAGAGTCAGAGCACCTTACTTTTGGCGTAACACCATTGGTTTGATTGTCTTTGGTTCTATTCCGCTTGCTGTTTATGCATACACTTGGCACACCTTAAGTAAGGATGACTTTGCTGATATTCCTATTCCACCTATTTCTGATTCCGAGTTGTCTAAGTTGAAGAAGGAATATGAAAGTAAGAAATAACCATGTATATAGTAATAAAGGCTGATTTAAGATTATGGGAGTAAGTTTGGGGAAAATAGAGGAGGAAGAGTAAAGAGTAAAGAGTAAGTAGTAAATAGTAAAGAGTTAAAGAATGAAAGACTTAAAGAGTGAAAATAAATAGAGTTAAAGAATAGAGTTCTGAATACAAAGTCTGAATGTAATACTTATGAATGTAGTATCCATGAATGATATCCATGAACATCCATAAAATATCAATCATATCTACAATCTCATCTACTTTAAAATTACTTCTTATTATCATTACTTATACCCATACATAGAAACACCTCTAACCGGATAAGGAGTTTCATCATCATCCTTTGAAGGAGGATTGTTATGGTTCTGCCCATTTTCATTCTCATTTGATCTTAAATCCAGTACACTGGATTGATTCTTCAACCTTTGGTAATTTGCTTGATTGTTGGGAGTAAGGTTTCTCCACGACAGAGATTCATTAGACCCATTGATACTATGACTGCTGTGGTTAGGATGCGAGGTAGAGCACAGGTTTTGGGTTGGAGGAGCATGATCCGGACGAGAATAAACATCCAACTGTTCACGAGAAGATGAGTATTGATTCAACTGTTCACGGGAAGATGAGTATTGATTCAACTGTTCACGGGAAGAAGAATATTGATTCAACTGTTCATGGGAAGAAGAATATTGAGTTAAGTGATCACGAGAACCTGAAGAGTTATGAGAACCTACAGGAGATACAGAATAACCTGAATCTGAACGAGGTGCAGTATACCCATGAGAATCTGAACGAGGTGCAGCATACCCTTGTGAATCCGAACGAGCAGCATACCCTTGTGAATCCGAACGTGGGGGAGGTCCAGGAGGAGGTAGATAAGGCTCGGCATGATCACGTCTAATGGCTTGAGGATGCTGTAACGTTGCTTCACTAACAAAAGAACCCTGTGTTTCGGATCTAGGAATAAATTCGAATTCTGCAAGAGAGTCGTTTGGATGAGAGTAATGAGCACTATGTTGGGAAGTTTGAGAGTTTGACTCCACACGATGCATTCCATGAGTAACTGTACGATCAGAAAGGTCTGAATGAAACAGAGTAGAAGTTTCAGCCCGACGAGGTGGACCAAAAGAATCGGCCATATTCAGAGGGTTTCTTGATGCAACAGGAGGCTTTCTTGCCATGTTTGCAGTTGACTGGGTAGTACTTGTGACGGCTGAAAATTGAGTACCTGAAGTATGCTGAGTATTCAACAGACCCGCGGATTGTTTACGAGTTCTTCCGACGACAGGAGGCTCTGAAAAACCTTTAGAAAAGGTCAAAGAGCTAAGGGAACCGGACCTATCATTATAATTTTCAAATGGGTTCTTAGGAACAAACGACAGCGAGTCGGAAAAGTTACGCAGAGGATCCTTGAAGGGATCTCTAGCGAGTGTGTAGGAAGAGTTGGAAGTGCTCATACTATTCAACTTGGAATCAAAAGTTTGAGTAGTACCGCTTCTTTGGAATGTCTGCATACTACCACTCTTTGGTAAGTTTGTAAAAGTCGTAGTCTTTTTAGGCTTCTTCTTTCCAAAATACAAATAATCCGATTCCTTCTCTTTCAACTTTTGGTTGTTTTTAAGCACAACAACACGGATGGTATTGTTAATCACCAGGCAGTTGTACTTCTTGATGGAACGGAACAGCCTCTTTCTCAACTTGACCTTAACAAATGGGTAGAAGATCATTCCCAACAAAAACTTGAAAAAGAAGAAGGACCAAATTACCACCGAAAGACACATAAAAGAAAGAATGATGGCCAACGTCAAGTTTCTACTGGTCAACCATTTGATGTTCTCCAAAACGTTACTATTAGGAACACCATCAGTGGCGTAATACTGCAAGGTAAGAAAGTTGATCACTTGTCTTGGAGCATCGGCGATTAGGATTTGGAGAGCGTTGTCCAACTCATTGTAGCAGTAGAAGCTGGCCCAGTCAAAGAAGTTGTTGAGCTCAAACTCAACAAAGAAGCAGTGATAGTTGTAGGAGCGAATAATGTAAAACTGGCGTGTTATACCATTCAAGTAGCCCAAGGCGATGTTCTTGGTACGGTAAATCCGAATGGCCAAAACCAAGTTATACAAGAGGAGCACACACTCGAAGATGATGCATGCAGTGAAGACCCACTTAGCGGTTGAGTATGCGTACGGCTGTACCTGCGAACTGGACCACCGGTGGTATATTAAGATTGTAAGGCATGAATAAACGTCTGTCCCTAACAAAACACACGACAAAATGATAAGTGCCCACTCCCAAAGGTACGACAAAAGCGTCCCGGCGCTGGTGTTATGGAAGGAGTCAACGTTGATAACATCGAACGTGGTGTTGTCCGCCGCGATCCTTCGCATCAGCGACTCCACGTTGAAGTTGGTATCCATGAGATCAGTCGAAGCTTATTTTTGGGATTATGTAATGCTATTTATTAAAAATAGATGTTTCACTTTTGTAAGATGCCAGTTTCTCAAATTCTGTTGTATTCTAGATCAGTCTGTGTATTTATGGTATCTTGAGGTTATTATGATCTTCATCCCTGTCTATTTCTGGGCAGTCAATTACACGACGTTTTAGAATTGTTATATAGAGATGTGGCTCAGCTTATCGAGTGGGCATATGTAGATGTTTATGGAGTATGGAGTATCAAAGGGATTATGAAAGATTGGTTATGATTTCACCAAGCACCTTAATATATTTATAGATTCGTATTTTTGGAAATATTGCAACGCTTCATGTTATGAGATCTGCACACGGCTGCTTTGTTAGGGTTATTGTTGGATGATGGTGGTTACCAGAAATAGTGTAAATGCTTACCAATAATGTGATCAATTGTATCAGGCGGGTCACGTGAATGCTGATCTTTACAGAAGAATGGGTGGAGGGAGGTGCATGTAGAAGATCAGTAAAGAGAATCTTGATATTAATAGAGATGAAATTAGTGGATTATTAAGATATTCAGAGGCAGTTTTTGGAAAGACTTTATGAGATGAATGGAAATGGATATTGTCACCTGAAAGTGATGGAATGATTTGGAAAATGCGATACTAATACTGTAACTTGAAAGTGATGGAATATGCGTAACTTGAAGTGATGGAATATGCGTAACTTGAAGTGATGGAATATGCGTAACTTCAAATTGATCTTGGAATTAGCGAATGGACATCATATTGGGAAGTGGGAATAAACTAAACAAAGAGCATGATATTACATAATACATTACCAATCATGAGATGCATACCAGTCAAGAGATGCAGCATAGCACTAGTCAAAGTAAAATAATAAAGTAATGAAGTATAAGTATAAATACACGTAGTCATAAAGTATAATAGGAATATTTGATATTGTCAGGCAACTCACAAATCACTAAGTGATTTGTTGGTAAATTTGTTTTCCTTAAAAACAAATTTTCATCATGTCGTTCAGTGCAAGCCAAATCATCGAACAGCTTGAAGCTGCTCGTAATCTAGCACTCACCGACAGCAACATGTATCCACTGGTTCTCAAACAAATCCTCCAGTTTCTTCCAAACCCCGAAGCACAAATTGAAGACTGGTGTGTGAGGTTTCTTCGAGAGTCGTTTGTGGACGATACGGGCGACAAAGAAAGAGAAACACAGTACGGATGGTTACCGGTGAACGGGCGGGTAGACCTTGCGATTGACACGTTAGATGCGCTTAACGCGCTCTCTCAACTGCGTAGGATCCATACGCTCCGAGATATCATCAACATCGCAAGTGTTGTTTATAGACTTGTATTCAGGTTCGTAGCTGACAACGACGGGATGAACCACGTCTGGAGTAAGTTGACTGAATTAAAGAACTCTCTCGTAAACAAGTTCCAGCTGAACTTCCCATTAGAGGCATCGGACAACGAGGAGCACGACTTGATGAGAAACGTCGAAACAAAGTTGGAGTTGATTAAGTTCATAATGATAGTGATTGATTACCAATCCAAGTCAACGGTGATTGGGAACTCCACGTCGACTCCGTACAGTCTTTCGAATGTTTCGCCGTCACATTCGTTGATCAAGTATGCCAACATGGAGTATGAGCTGGGAAGTCTCTTGGACATGCTTATTAAAACCCTCAACCAAGATGTGTTGATTTCACCGCTTGTCACAGCCACCATCAATCATTTCATCGTTATCATGAAGCGCAAGCCGCAATACGTCACCAAGGTTCTCAACGTTATCCAAGAGTTTGACACTAATAAAAAACTCCAGTCAAACTATCAAAGCGTGGAACAGTTCAAACTTGCCAAAAAGTATGTAGATCGTGTGTTGAAGGTGTTTATTCAGCATTTACAAAAGAACAACTTGATTCCGGTGAACTACCAGAGCACACTTCATAAGAAAGCGGTGCAGTTGGTGGAGCGTGGGAATGAAGTGCGTAAAAAGAACTTGCTTGCAATCAATGACACCACCATCAAAAAGCGTCGTTTTGAGGGGTTCCTCAACAACTCCAAGCGGTTGAAGACTGACGATGCAACCTACCAAAAACTCTACACGTTGAACGACGTAAACAACGAATTAAACAACTTCGACTTGACTTCTGTGCCCCAGAACATCTTGGCCAGCATGGTGGTGACGGCGTTAAACAGAGCCAGCATTCTGAAGTTGACCAAGGCGTTGGAAATTATTAGTGAGAGATATGTGGGTATTGTGGGAACTGCAGTTGCAGAGCCTGCGGCAGTGAGTGCACCTGCTGAGGTCACCAGACCCAAGGATGAGGAAGACGATGATGACGATGGCCAGGCCTATAACCCAGAAACCGTTTACACACTCCCCCCTCCAAGTGACCTCTCATTCCAAGATAAAAAAGAACATATTGGGATTATCATCCGCAACTTCTTTAAGCTTGCGCACACACCCGCACAGGACGATGTGGGTGAAAACGTTTCCAACACCGATGCGCTGGTTAGCGCGGAGTTGACCAAGATAGCCATCAAGCTGTGGAAGAAGGACAGCTGGGTGGTCTTGTTGTCGAGGCTCGCGACCCGTGGCATGCGTAATACGCTTAACGATACCAGTGAGGACGCTGCTGTCAATGATGCTATGAGTGATATGATCCGGACGGCCATTTTCGACTACTTTTTGGATTCCATCAACTCTCGTATCGATATCATCATCGAATGGCTCAATGAGGAATGGTATTCCGAAAAGGTGTTTAACGAGCTGAAAAATCCTGCTAGTCTGGAAACTCCGGTGTACATTAAATGGACCGGCAAGGTTCTTGATGCTATGATTCCGTTTTTGGAGTTGAGTGACAAGAAGAACTTTATTCGTTTGCTTAGTGATTTACCGTATTTGAATGCTGATTTGGTGAATCGAATAAAATCTTTGGTTTTAGATCCGGTTAGATCTAAAATTGGTTTTTTGTCGTTGCAATTTTTGATTATGTACCGTCCTCCGGTCAAGGTTGTTTGTTTGGATATATTGGAGGAGTTGACCAAGCTGGAGCAGGAGGATTTGAAGGAAGAGGCTGGGAAGTTATTGGCGAAGTATAAATAATATTAAGAACGGTTTAGAGCTACCAATTTAATAAAAATATCACTAGGAATATTGTAATATGAATGACTTTACTAAATGAAATTACCAAGTTATAGTAGAACGGCAGTAAATCCTTGACTTGACTAACAATGTAATTGTAACAAATAGTACTGCTTCAAACGGCTAAATAAATTTCAACAACGGCGCAGTACTTTTGCGAGTGCATGAATGAGTGGACATGCCAGAAATAGTACCACTACAAATGGAGTCAGAAAGTAGTACCACTACGAACGGCCTGCGAATTCAAAAAAAAGTACTACTCCAAACGGCATAAGAAATTAAATACTACAACTGTACAAGATTTACTCACCTCGTTCGCATAGTTTTATTCATTGGTTGCAAGTGATATGTACCGTAGATTAATTTACGAATATCAATGTACTGCACAGTAGAAATCTCCATTAGAGCATCAGAGTATTCCATTAAATATTTGGATTATTCCATTAAATATCAAAGTATTATTAGAGTATTCCATTAAATATCGGAGTACTCCATTATCAGAGTATTCCATCAGATTTATTTCATATTTAAATAGAGAGAAGGCTTATCGGTGAAAATCTAACCTTTGTTCGCAGCTTGCAGTCGCATTCGCAACTCCATCATCACAGTGCGCAGTCAGTCCGCAGTCACCCTTGGTCTTGTGAACAAGATTAGTAACGTAGATTTACAGTCAACTGCAAATAGGGATTGTAGAAGTATTCGTAGTGTGTGTATCCACAAGAGTGTAGTATAACGTGATATCCGTGGATTAGCACTCACACTACTTATGCCGCAACAGAAAGTACCATTTCAAAATCATACAAAAGATAGCAACACCCATAAACACAAAGCGTTCGCGCAAAAATTAAACGGAGGATGAACAACAGTGTATTTGGATCAGATGATCCATGGGAAAATGGCTGGGCCAACGACACCACCAAGTCCACTGAAGCATTAAGCAGTAGCTATTTAAGCTCGTCACAGTTGTTGGATGCCAATCTAACTCAACGACTGGATTCCACATCGTCAGTTGAACAACCCAGAACATACAAACAGCTCTTTGAGATAATTGGGGGTAAGTTAACGACAGCCAATCAGCTTGAGAGTGAATTGTTTGGGAAATTAGTGGAATGGGGGTACTTTACAACATATCAGCGTAATCGGATCTTGAACATCTGTTACGACAATGACATGCTTCCTGCATCACAGGAGAGCAATTTCGAGGAGATCATTGGATTGGTGAGTTTGGAGTTGGAGTCGCCAGGCACGGGGGACTTTGTTTCGTTAAGGTTTCAGAAGAGTCAGTTACCTGAATTGCCACAGGAGTTACTTGAGCGGTTTGGGAAGGAGAACAAGGATCCATTGACGGGGGCGCCCGAGGGGGAGTGGAAGGAGAACTCGGGGTGGAAAGTGGACGAACCTAATGAAAGCGTGCACTACGAGACGTGGAAGGACCAGACGGGGGACGACCCTGCGCCTGCGGTCGACTCCGGCGAAACAAGCAAGTACCTCGCACAGATAAGAAACCGGTTCAAGCCTTTGGTGAATAACACAGAGGTGATCAAAATCAAGGAGGTTCCAGAAAAGGAAGGACTCCTCTTTAAGCATATCAACTACTTCATCACACATGATATCAAGTTGGGCATGAACACACACGCAGGAGTCAAGAAGGTGACCAGACGGTACCTGGACTTTGTGTGGCTCCTTGAGTTTTTATTACAAAAGTACCCATTCAGGGTGATTCCTGGGCTACCGCCCAAGAAGTTTTCAGGTACGTATGACCAATCTTTTTGTTCAAGTGTAAATACTAATCATATATAGTAGGGTCGTCTCAAGACTCGCAATTTTTGCAAAAGCGGCGCCGGGGGCTCCACCGATTTCTTAACCAGTTGATCAAACATCCAGTTCTCAAGGAGGAACCGGTGGTGATCACTTTTCTCAGTGTGCCTACAGACATGCTGAAGTGGAAGAAACAGGCTAAGATTGATTACCTGGTGGAGTTCAAGGGTGTTAAGATTCAAACAGACTTTATTAACCAAGTATGGCCAACCATTGGCAAGGAGTTCCTTGCCAGTTGGGGCAAGGCGGAAATGACCATCACTCGGTTGATTGAGATGTGGACCCGTGTGGTGTTGCTTGTAGAACGGTACGAAAAGAGACAACAGCAGATTAAGTTTGACAACCAAAAGTTTGTGGATGTGTTGGGTGCGTTTAGCATCAACAACACATCATTGTATCCTTCGGGCGACGGCATCTTGGGAGATGCTAACAGAGATGACCTCTCTGTCATCAACGATTCTCTTGGTCGCTTGTCTGATTATTATACAAAGGCAAACCAGCAACTCATCGATGAACTGTATGCTATTAACACTGCTATTTTGGAAAAGTTTAAAAACTACTTGGATTATTTGTATCTGATGCAAGAGTTGTTTGAAAGAACGAAACGTCTTTCTGTGAATAACATTGCTATATTGGAGGCAAGAATTAGTGAGAATCAAGAACGGTTATCTAAGTTGAGTGCAGAGAACCTGGAAATGAAGGCTACTGAGTTGGCCAAGTTGCGCCAGACGATATTTAATGATAAGCAAGACATATTTCGCCAGTTGAATAATGATTGGTTGATAAAGGAGTGTTGTTTGGAGGAGTTTGTTATGTTTCAGGAGACCCAATATTTGATTAGTGAGATGTGGATAGATTGGCTGAGGGGGAGGGTTCGCTTTCAGGAGAAGATGTTTGGTTTGCAGCAGGATTTGGGTGAGCAGATTGAGAGAGAGATGCCGTTGGGGCAGTAAGGAACCAAACAACCAAACAACCAAACAACCAAACAACCAAACAACCAAACCAAACAACCAAACCAAACAACCAAACGAACTAAACTATCCAAACGAACGACTTTGGAGGGTTTTTCAATATCTATGGTCATCAAACGAAATGACTTTGTTTACTATGATCATCAACAAAATGGCTTTGAAGTACGTTTACAGAGCTTGTAAATACTTTTATAACCAAAAAAAAGTGAAATCTCTCATTTCATTTGGTTCATCACAACACTCCATTTCTAACATCCAAACCATTTGAAGGTTCTTCAATATTCCCGAGTTTTAAATCATCTATACAATTAATGAAAATAGTATTAATGCCATTAACGTAGCATTTATATATATACTGCTCGTAGTTAGAGATTGGTACTGCTGAAGCTGTGACTTCAAAAATGTGAATACACTTCATAGAGTTGGTTAATGAAGTTAATGAAGACTGGTAAATGGAATACAGTGTTTGTAAATACAACTTGCAGAGTGGCTGTAAAATCACATCGTTTGTTCGTTTTGCTCGTATGTGTTTAACTTGCTACGCTTGTAATTCTCACTTGCTAACTCACTCCGTTCGTTATGAACCAAATTCTTAATTAACAACTCCCATCCCTCAACCAACCCATGTCCAGACATCTCCAATTCCTCATCAAAAAAGTCCCCCCTCAACACACTTGTAATCCCTAACTCTGTCCTCGCCTTCTTCATCAAATCCGCATCCCCACTTACTAACACACTACTCAAAATTCTCCCCACACGCAACCCCAACTCAGCTCCCGTGGGAAAGGCTGCATCAAAGCCCTGCTGAAGACCTACGTTCTTAGCATTAGTAAGCCCATCCAAGAAACCTTGCTTTTCATGGCTCCTTTTGACATCAGCATTAACCTCGACTTCACCGTCTCCCCATACATCATCGTCTCCATCCATATACCGTCCGTCGTCCTCTACTTCGGCTTTGCAGCAGCTTCCCAGTCCCAGACAAACCATTTCCGACATTTCGTTCGCAGTGTCGTTGTGTCGTGCTCATTTCGGGATTGCGACGGCTTGGAAAAATTTAACAAAAACAACATATACGACGAAGACGCCGTATACACAGATATAGATAAGAGACTTAGGTGCTGGTAACCTAACAATATGGCCGCTAATATTATCACTCAAGTTAGCGAGGAAAACTTCTCGGGAGCATCCTACAATGGTGCGCACAATGACTACCATTCCAACTCCAAAATCTTGTTGAATGTGCGTGGAGCTGAGTTTGTAATTACACGGGATGAGTTGATGCTGCTTCCTGAGAGTATTTTGCTCTGTTTGTTTCCAAACGGGGTGTTTTTGGACATGCACGGCCAAGTCATCACCAACTTGACCGAGGATGATGTGGTGCTGGTGAACTTTGACCAGGAGTGCTTCCAGTACATCATGGACGTGTTTGGCGAAGCACGGCGTGACTTCGAGGCCTTGCCTCCTTCTGCTCACGAGCTGCCTGCCTTGAGCCCCAGCACGAGCCACAGTCTTCATCCTTCCATGCTGCATCCCATCAACTACAAGCCGCCCGTCCAGGATAATGTGCTTCAAAACAAGCCCGCCATCATCGTGTTGCGCGAAGACTTGGACTACTACATAATACCTCCCACCAGCGGCCACACCGCTGAACAGTTTAGACACCTCAAGTTGGAGGTGGCAGAGGAGTTGATTAAAAACAAGTACATCTTTGCTGGCTTGGGTTTCAAGCCTGAGTTGCCTGTCGAGGAAAAACAGGTTTTGGGTTCCGCTGAACAGCACTTGTTTGACATGTTGTGCACTTCAGGGTTCGACCTGCGTGGCAGCTGGGGCAACAGACTGTTGGAGCCTTCCAAGTGTGTTATTTCACTGTTGCTGTTGGTGCGCTTGAAGAACCACGACGCGAAACCTGATACTCCTCCAGAATCTCCTCTGCTTGCTCCAGTGGCCCTGAATGCTTCAGGAAGACTGAGACTGAGACTGAAAATTGCCCTGCTTGCTAGTAGTGCACGTGCTGCGCTGCGTTCTCTTCTGAGGCTGAAGAATAAGCATGCTGACACCAACCCTCTGAAATTATTGTTGTTCTGGCGTAAACCTGCCAGAAAGTGTTGGTGGTCGAACCAGACTTTGGATGTTGAGTTGGCTGGTAGTAAGATGAAAGTGAAGGTTCATGTTCGGAGAGTTTGGACCTTGGAGTTGTCTGTTGTGGGTATTCTCTAACTGCTTACGAAGTGAGCAGTGTATCTGGCTCGATGCTGACGGAGTGACAAGTAATAATATTGCAACTAATTCGTGCAGAACATTCGTCGCAGAAAGTTAGAATATTTCTTTTGCAATTGCAAACTGGGAACGAAGTAGAGTTCGTTATTTTGAAAATATAAGTTAATTAGTATTCAGTGGTGTCAACTATAGAGTGAACTGTAAATCTACCAAGCAGTGAAAGAATATGCTTAGTCATTGATCGAAGTGGAATGTGCTGTTTAAAATGCTAATATGGTCACGCAATTTGGGCTAGATGATTCTCATTATGAGTCGTGACAAAGCAACGTCCTTTAAACTCTTTTATTTTGGGGTTTGGTATAAGTCACGTAATATACCAAATGTACAATCATGTAGAACGAATAATAAACGACGTGTGTTAGAAACATTTAGAAATGACAGATGAGTATTTAATTTTTAATAGAGCGATGGCCCAAACTTAAGATTTAACCAACATTTGAAAAAGTGAAGCAGGATATCTACATTAAAGCACGTCCCTCTTTGTTAATGTTTCATGGTTAGACATATTGCGATTATGGCTGAGGCTACAGTTTTACCTATTGCCATTATCAGAAGGTAAACTATATGAAACTATTTAATCTTTTTGGCTGAAAGAAGAATTTATTATGTGCTCATGCTACAATGATCTACCATGTTAATATGATTATTATGATTTTCAATGTTAATCATGATGTTTATGGTATTGGTAATCTTATGCATGCTTATGGTACGCGAGTTTAAACAACGGTTGTAACATGAAGTTTGGACGTTTAACTCTTGGCTTAATACTTGGAGACTTTAACTAGAATTCCTCACAGCATTTAATTTCTGTTTCTAAGCCTTTCGTTGATCAATATTAATCAAACATTAAATATTTGCGCAAAAAAGTAACATCTATGCTTTTTAGAGAACTTAAACACAATTGGTGTATGTTGATTTTAATATACATAGATTATATATTCTTCTTTGTGAATTTCCAACCAGAAGATCATTCTAATAAGTAACAGATCCGGATCGAGTCAATTATATCCGAATATGTATATAAACATATGGAGATCAATATAATCTTAATATGTTTGAACTTTATTGGTTAATTCCTATTTTCGGATTTATCTTCTACGTTCAAAAGAGAGTTTCTCATGCTCTACTTGAAAAGAAATTAGGTGCTAAACCACCTACCAACTACAGCTATGATGGGTTTTTTGGCTTCAAGACAGGAATGAAAATGTTTAAGGCACATGGTGCTGCAAAAACAATGAATTATTTTAAAGAGCTTTACGAAGAACAAGATCACCCCGACGTTTTAACCGTAAAGCAAAGATTTATCGGCATAGAAGGATTCTTCACTCTGGATCCAGAAAATTATAAGGCAATTTTAAGCACTCAATTTGAGGATTTCGGTCTTGGACTCAGAAACAAAGTTTTCTTTCCATTCTTAGGAAATGGTATCTTCACAGTAGATGGTGATGCCTGGAAACATTCTCGTACTATTTTAAGACCTCTGTTTTTAAGAGAAAAATTACAGCATTTACATTTATTGGAGAAGCATTTCCAGTCACTTATTAAACATATCAACAAGCATAAGGGAGAGAAATTTGATATTCAAGAATTGGTCTTTCGGATGTCACTTGACTACTCTACTGAGTTTTTGTTTGACGTTAGTGTATCTTCTTTGAATGATGGTACTATCGAATATCACTCCAAAGAAGAACGTCCTTCTGGAGTTAGAAAAGAGTTTTTGAAATCTTTCGATTCTTGCCAGGAATATTGTGCTAAAAGGTTCACATTAATTTACTTCTATTGGTTGCTTAATTCAAATGACTTCCAGAAGAAATGTGCTAATGTCAAAGGCTTCATTGATGAATATGTTCACAAGGCTTTAAGTGAAAAGAACAGCCAAAAAGAAAAATACAGCTTCTTAGACGAATTGACTAGTCAAACGAATGATCCTGTTATTATTAGAGATCAATTACTCAATGTTTTAATTGCTGCTAGAGATACTACTGCTGAGTTGATAACATTTTCTATAATGGAACTTTCTCGTAATCCTGAAATATTTAGAAAATTGAAAACTGAAATACTCAACACATTTGGGGATGGTGAAGACCTTAGTGGTATTACTTTTGAATCTCTTAAGAGATGTAAGTACTTGTCAAACTTCATCAATGAAGTGTTGAGATTGCACCCGTCAGTTCCCCAAAACGCACGTAATGCAACAAAGGATACTACATTACCTCGTGGGGGTGGTCCTGATGGAAAGTCTCCAATATTGGTGAAAAAGGGTCAGAATGTTATGTATACAGTCTATACGACCCACAGAAACCCAAAATTCTACGGAGAAGATGCGCATGTTTTTAGACCAGAAAGATGGTCCGAAGAACTTACCAAAAAGTTGGGTTGGGCCTATCTTCCTTTTAACGGTGGTCCCAGAGTTTGTCTTGGTCAACAATTTGCGTTAACTGAAGCTTCTTATGTTTTGGTTAGATTCTTGCAATTGTACGACACTATCAAAGGTGATGACAGCGAAGTTCTTTTTGATTGTAACTTAACTATGTCTATCAGAGGAGAATTAAAGGTTTCCATGGTTTAGTCAAGTGATAGTTTTTGGTGCGATTTGGCTATTGCAGTTATATCAGCACAATCCTGTAACATTTGTCATCAATTCTTTTATATTTTATTCTTTTAGAGAAGTTATTCATAAAAATCTCCCACATTTGGAGGATGGTAGAAATATTTCACAGTTCCTATAATTCCAACTTCGCTCGACATATTCTTGAATAAAATAATCTAAATTGCTAGAATTCTTGTACATATTATTCAATAACGTATTGTTCAAATGAGGCAATTTAATATATACTTCCTTGTATAACTTGTAATGATCTTTAAATCACGAAAACAAAAGAGTAATTGAAGCTCAAAAGTGCACAACAAACTCGCGCAATTTTTTGCAGCCATAATCGAAGATGATTGTCAAGCGCAGCTACAGTAAAATTGAGCAGATTCCTATATACTTTGATTATCTAAACTTGATCAAACTGTGAAACCGCACTACTATGATCATATGCCTTAAGTTAGGTGCTTATAGGGTTTCTGATAAAGTTAGCTTAGTACTTGACGCTGGTATTACCATGTTATCGGTAAAATCAGGGTTACCTCCCTCAATATGAGACTCACGCACATCAGAGAGATTGCTAATGTGCTCCTGAAGAAGAGAGCCATAAAAAGAATATGAGAGACTGATCCAAAGTGACAAAAGTGGTGGGAATTGAATTTGCAGCCAAACCAACGGCTCCAAGTTGTAAACGTACAAATGGGTGATATAGCATGGACCTACAAATACTTTGTTGAGCAAGTCAGTCAGAGGGAATTCATCGACACTACCAACAGTAACTTTTACAGATTGGCAATCGTGTAAGATATTCACCTTTCTAACCTGCAAATAGTCCGAATGACTACCAAACGTGATTTCTTTCGGAGAATACCATGGTGCGTCTTGTAAAAAGAGCAAATAATCACCAACACACTTGAACAGTAGTGAGTCTCCTATTTCGAACGAATGATGTTTTTTTTTATATTATAGTAATAAACTTCAACGGGCATGAAAAGTTCTGAGTACCGAAAACTTTTACTCACGGATGTGTCGATGTGCACTTTAGGAAAACAAGTTTGGATGGCCATGCTTCCAATACATGATCTTGAAAACAATTTGGGAAGACATATGGGGTCGACTCTTTGGAGTATATGCATCAATATTTCATTTGGAAGATCGCAAAACATTGTAGTGAATAAATTTTTGGATAATTGGGCTTTATAAGGTAAAATGGATGGGAAAGAATAGTAACCTGAGCATGAAAGAATATTTCATTGGATAGGAGCATTGATAGCCTGCAACAGTGAGGACACGGGATAGTAGCCGGGATATTCTTGTGCCCGTTTGAATTATGCCAAAAATATACGGAGTACTATTAGTGGTAGCAAATGATACTTGCGATAACTATAACTTGAAGACTGTCACAGCCATACAAGTTTTCTAAACAGCTCATTTCGATTCATACTAATAATGATTTCAAACAGGTGAATCACTACAAGGTTCTGCAGTTTGTGGAATAATTTGACAAAAACTGTTTAGATCAAGGTTGCACATTAGAATTTTATTAAAAGAAAGTACTGAAAGCTTGAGTGTCTACATTGTGGTTCCATTTACAGAATTATTAAATTCAAAAATTTACATCTTTTATATTTTTCATGAATAATTTATAATTTCGCCAGATTTTATATATATGATTTAAAAATTGAAACAACACAGGACAAAAAACGGCATAAAAATGACTTTAATCTGTTGCACTTGGTACAAGGAGTCAATAATCAATGCTCTAGAATGTGAATTTCTATTCGTTGGTATTTTGTGTCGTATGTATATACCCAAGTATTGACTTGTAGCAGTATCATTTTCAATACTTAGCCATCGCTATCGGCTTGTGGAATTATTCACTCTTCATACTTGATTTTCCCATCTACTTTAAAATACTTGAGTCTTAAATGCCGGTGGACCACACTTGGGTTTTACTCGAACTGCTAATTCCTACTGAATTATCATCTCTGGAGTTCAACTCGTTAGGGAACTTCAAATGACCCAAGTCGTTGGTGTTCTTGGATCTTCTCAGAAACAATCTTTCCTCCTTAGAGAGAAGCAACATGCACGAGTTGAAGCATTCAACGTCGCTTCGATTCGTTCAGGATTATCAATAATGTTCTATCATTTCGTCTGATCTCCCGTCATCGCTACGAAGAGTCCACTTTCTGGGCGCAGTATTCTAGCATTCCCATAATATGAGCTTGGAATATATCCAATTGGAAGATGACGTTTTTGATGGTTCACAGTGGAATCTACCTCCATTGAGTCCACGAAACTCTCTCTTTTCATATACCAATACCGGCTGGATAGCTAGTTTGAGTGAGACTTTGCCTTCTATTCCATCATCAGTGGAGCAAACTTTCTCACACAACTACGAATAATTCTCAACTCAAATTTTGCAGCTAAATCTTACAGTGCATTAAATAACCGCACTACATCCAAGAAAACATCGTAGCCTGGAACTGGTTGTATTTATGATATATTGAGATCTAGACTCCTGAGACTTCGTGTATGCTGCCAATTTTCACATCGTGAATATCAATAAGCAATAAAAATGAATTGAAGGATCAAGAGATTTATATATTTTACACTGGGTCCGAACTTGTCTGTGATCAAGATGCATAGTAATTCACCTGAAGCGATGAATACAGCTAATGAGAGTTTGAAGAATTCTAAGTCTGCTCTCAAGTATGTTTCTGGTCCAATCCAAAGGAATTAATTACATTGGCTACGATATGACGACAACTATTCTACTTTCAATTCTTTTTTATGCTGAATTTATAATAACGTAGTTGATATAGAAGAGAATTTTCTTAGCTTACCAACGCCTCCTCCACAAAAAAACTTGTGATTCACATTCCTTTGTTGGTTCAGTATGCTATCATCTCTTCCACATGAAATCATATTTCAAATACTCGGGTTACTAAATCCATATGATCTTCCCCAGTTGTTCTCAAACAAGCTTCTAGGAAAAATAGCATTTCAGCTCCGCTTTCCAATAGTGCATTTATACAACAAATATCATAGTTCATTTGAATACTCAGATCTACTCAAGCCCGGGTATATCAAGCTGAATCATCTGGGAGCGTCAATTGACCCGTTTGACGTGAAAGTCTCACAGTTAGATTTTCACCACCCTGATGACTTTATTCTCTTTTTGGCCGACGTGCCAGGGTATGTCCCCAAACAAATCAAGTTTCATGATGGGGCAAGTTATTTGAAGGTTAAGGAGAGCCGGCCTGATATCCTACGTGAGTGTCCACTAGTAGAAGTTATTCTTGGAGAATATCTGTCTGAATATAGAAGCTCTGTGTTCTCAGAACCATGCTACATCACCCATTTAAGCATGACAAAAACTGATTGGCTGCAAGTTGTATTTCCCACTTCAATTTTGTCGCTCAGTGTTAATTTGAATGGTATGTTTTCGCCGTCGGTGCTTCAGAGTCATCTAGAATCCACACTCTCCGGTTTACGTGAGTGGCGCATTCAACTGGGTAAATTTGGGTGCACACAGAAAGTGTTCTTTCCTCATTCCATTTTTAATCTAATTTTACAAGAAGCCCATTGTGATGCTCAGGTTGGAGATTTCACACATGTATCTATAGTCAGAACGGAGCTTTCCAGATATGATTATGCATTATTGGATAAGTTGGTTTTGAACGAGGGCACTTCTTTCAAATCCTTAAGAGTTAGCCGGTCTTTAAAAGAATTGCACCTTACTAATAAGAGTAATTCCTTAGACCTTCAAGAGTTCAAGGTACTCAAGAAATTGATCATTCACGGTTCCGTGAAACAGCTATACCTACCAACAAATTTACAAATCTTTGAAATTCAAGGTTGTTCTCTAATGTCAGTTACTCTCCCAGACTTAAAGTCATATAGCATGTCATTCTGCCGTGATTACGAAGATCTTGTTCTTCCATCTACTCTTAAACATTTGAGTGTGCAGAACATGTTGTTTGATCACACATTTGATCTCCCCGACCTGGTGGTATCCATTAACATTTCATGCACCCAGATAAAATCATTGGAGAGCTTTAAGTGGCCCAAGTCGTTGGTTTTCTTGGAACTTGTGGAAAACAATATTTCCTCGTTGCAAGGAAGTAACTTACACGAGTTGAAATATTTGACATCTCTTAATTTCCTTCAGTTTGCAACAAAATGCTTTGTCACCTCGAGTGATTTCCCATCATCTCTTCGCAAGCTATCGCTTCGAAATGCTTCATTCATGTATACCAAAAGAATGCGCTTAGATTATATTTGGGTTGAGGAAGGTCAGTTTCATGGTAACCAGTTGAACCTACCCCCTCTTCGCAGATCAGCCAATATCGTATCATTCGATAGCAGTTTAAAGCCAGAGTCTAGTTTGAAAAGACTTTTGCAATCTATTCCTTCATCTATCGAGCATTTTTCTGTACTTTCTTATGACGTAAAAAGTTATAAAGTTCCCACCAAATATAGCCCACCCTTTAGTCGCCTCCTTTCCCTAAAGCTATGCTATGTACCTATGTTTTCTCTTTCAAGATGTTCCATGCTAAGAACGCTCGAAATCAGGTGTACGCCGATTAAAACCATCTGTTGGAGTGTTTTTCCAGCTTCCATAAAAGATATCAGTTTCTTTAGTACAAAAACAACCGCATTAGAAGGTACCATCCCAGAATTGGATCGACTTTCTATCACCGACAACGACCTTTCCTATTATTTTGAAACCAATCCTTTGATTCTTCCCGAATCTCTCCAGACCCTCATCTTGTCTAATAACAAAATCAAGACCTTTTCACGTATATCAGCGGGTCAGAAATTAAGAAGATTCGCGATGGATGGCAATCATCCAAATGCAATTTCCGCTGCTTGTGAAAGTTTAAAGAGCTCGAAATCATTGTTCTAGAATGTTTCTAGAAACATAACAGAAGATGCAACATCATAGTGATCTGCTTTGCAATTTATGACATCTCAATCCTTTAACCGATTCTACATATCATAAAGTATAACTCCTTCTAAGATTAACTAACGTATGATAATTCCTTCGAAACATAAGAACCAGTTATTTCCTTTTAGATTTCAGAAGATTCGTCTTGGCTGATTTTAAGGAGTTCAATAAGTTCATTGTAATCCATAGATTAATAAGAAGACTTAATTGTTTAAAGAAATATCTCTATTTGATATACTGGAAGACTTAGTGTACCTTCAGAATAGCAAATAGAATACAACCGAATTTGGGGTATATAAGGAACTGAGTAAAGCAGAGTACAGGAAGAACTATATTCAGATTTTATATAAAATACTTAGTCATTAGTTCTAGTCAATAACTGTTCTAGTCAATAACTAGTCAATAACTGTTCTAGTCAATAACTAGTCGATATTACTGCTAAAAACGAAAACACTTAATGTTCGATTGAATTTTCATTTTAAAAGACGCGACATGACTTCACTCATCATGAAAAACCCCAAGCTCGCCCAGTACGAGAAGGAAAAGCTCGAGCATACACCATGGGTTGAAAAGTACCGTCCCAAGTCGCTTGACGATGTTGCTTCGCAGGATCACGCAGTCAAAGTGTTGAAGAAAACAGTTGAATCAGCCAACCTTCCACACATGCTCTTCTACGGTCCACCAGGAACAGGTAAAACGTCGACGATTCTCGCGTTGGCCAAGCAGTTATACGGACCCAACCTCTACAAGTCGCGTGTTTTGGAACTCAATGCGTCCGATGAGCGGGGCATCTCCATCGTCAGACAGAAGATCAAGAACTTTGCACGGTTGACTGTGTCCAACCCAACAAGCGAAGACTTGGCACAGTACCCGTGCCCACCATATAAGATCATTATTTTGGATGAGGCGGACTCAATGACCAATGATGCGCAATCAGCGTTGAGAAGAACCATGGAGACGTATGCTGGCGTGACCCGGTTCTGTTTGATTTGTAACTACATCACACGGATCATCGACCCATTGGCCCTGAGATGCTCCAAGTTCCGCTTCAAGCTGTTGAACAACGACAACGCATTGGCCCGTTTGCAGTACATTGCGCAGGAAGAACAAGTTTCCACGCACGAAGCCGTCCTCGAGACCATCTTGAACGTTTCTGGTGGTGACTTGAGAAAGGCAATCACATACTTGCAATCTGCAAGCAAGTTGGATAACATGATAGACTCAAATGGTGTCACTGTGCTGTCAATAAACGAAATTGCAGGTGTGATCCATGATGAAGTCCTTAACGACTTGGTTCTCGCTATTCTGACTTCGCAACTGCAAATAATCTCTCTGGTGCATAATATTGTACTTTCTGGCTATAGTGCACAACAAGTTGTTGATCAATTACATGATAAGTATATATTGAATGATTCTATAAGTGCAGCTACGAAGAATGAAGTTTCGAAGATTTTCTTTGAAGTTGATAGGAGGTTATCTAATGGGACTGATGAGCATGTTCAGTTGTTGAATTTGTGTGTAAAGATTGCTGGGGTTATTTAGTTAAGATGGAGTATATATGACGAAGTTTAAAAGATCAAGTCTGTTTATTATCGATTTTTTAGTATTAACTATTTGGCTCGTTCGTTAATTAGTTGAACTAGGTTTGTAAGTCTACAACTCGTTCATTCCTCGTTGATCAACTATTGTAAAATGACAAGCCCACTTCGTGTTTCATTTGCCTTACTGTAGATTAATATTAAATGTATAACCCTATATTAAATAAACTCATACACCAATACCTAACGACCCTCCTTCTGATTCTGAGCCATCCCAGGAGGATAACCCATATACTGAGGCATGTACTGTTGGCCATTAAACTGAAGAGATTGCATGTGTGGAGGAGGCATACCTTGACGACCAGGAATATAACCTTGAGGAAACATACCCGGCGGAGGAACACCGGGAGGCCCGTTGAATTGAGGGTTTGCTTGGGAGTTGGCTTGTCCTTGAGGAGCCTGTCCTTGTTGGGATCTGCCTGGAGACCCTGGAGGCCCATTCTGGTACATGTGAGGAGGGATCTGGCCATTGAAAGGCGCACCACCCTGCATCTTCATCCATGGTGGAGGCACACCTGGAGGCCCGTTCATCGCTTGTTGTCGCATGAGTTGCTGGAGATGCTGCTGTTGGATATGGGGAGGTAAACTCTGGAACTGAGGAGGCAATTGCTTTTGAATATGTGGAGGGAGCTTGTTCTTAGGTTCATTAATTTCCTCTCCTTCTTTCTTGTTTAACAATGACATGAAGAAGTTATCATTTTGGACACCAGTTCTGGGTTGACCTTGTTGAGGCATTGCGTGTTGGGGAGGGCCCTGAAGATGTTGAGGCTGTTGCGGCTGTTGATGTTGTTGATGTTGTTGATGTTGATGTTGATGTTGTTGATGTTGTTGATGTTGTTGATGTTGATGATGTTGATGATGTTGATGATGTTGTTGAGGTTGTTGAGGTTGTTGAGGTTGTTGAGGTTGTTGAGGTTGTTGAGGTTGTTGAGGTTGTTGAGGCTGTTGAGATTGTTGAGGTTGTTGAGGTTGTTGAGGTTGTTGAGGTTGTTGAGGTTGTTGTCGAGGCTGCTGAGATTGACCGTTTTGAGCTTGAGCTTGCTGAGCTTGCTGCTGAAGTTGATATTGATGTTGAAGTTGCATTTGATACAAATTAGCAGGAATTCCTGGAGGACCTTGAGGTTGGTCTTTGAAAAATCTCGATTGAGAATCCTCATTTGTAGGATTATTCTGTTGATACTGCTGGTAAGGATGTTGACGAGGTTGTGATTGTTGACGGGGTTGGTTGTTTGGCTGTCTGTTTTGGCGAGGGATACCTGGAGGCCCAGAAATGCCTGGAGGCCCGGAAATGCCTGGAGGTCCAGAAAGCCCTGGCGGCCCACTCAATCCGGCAGGAGTGGATACAGGTGTTCCCGAACCAGAAGTGGATACAGAGCCACCCAGTGGAACCCGTTGTGGTTGATTGGCTGGAGACTTTTGAGGAGACAGGAACCGTGGCTGCGGCACAGGAGTTGAACCAAAGAAACTGGAGAATCTGCTACTCTTACTTTCTTGTGGCTGTTGAACAGGTGATTTTGGGGTGTCCATCTGGACAGGCTCTTCCGAAGCCTTGGGCTTGACAAACAGAAAGAAGTCATCGACAGCATTGCCAGCCTTTTCTGCGTAGTCGTCGAAATCATCATCTACAGGCTCTCCCAGACGTTTCTTCTCCTCCTTCTTCATAAGCAGCTTCCACTTTTCAAAGTCCTCCACGGTCTGGCCCATATTCATCAACAGCTCATTGGTGTTGCCTGTGCTGGATTCTGCGAGGTCCGTGGAGTCCCACTCAGGAATAACCTCGTCATTAGGCTCCCCAAGCAACTTGGAGATCTTGTCTGCAGACATCGAATCGATGTCACTTTTAAACGATGCCTGTTTGCGCTCCCACACCTCATTCTGCTGTTGTCTTCTCGATCCCTTTTTGTGTTTGGGCTCACGGGCAGCGGGAAAGTCCATTGCCTTACGCCCCGTGTGTCTCCAGAACAGCTTCTCTGGTAACCGCGACGAATTCTTGAAGTCTTCGTTGTGAGGTGAGTTTTTTAATTGTAAAAGGTAATCAATCGTATAACGAATCTTTTCGTGTGACATCATCAATGAATGTGACTTGGAGTGGGAGGGGCTTGGAGTTCCTGACCGTGGTTCCAATTCAGGCGTGATTTCTTTGGCTGCTTTAGCTATAGCTGAGTCTAATAACTTCGACAATGCATTATCTGTTTTTAACCCCTCTTTTGGTTTATCTTCTTGGTTGTTTTGTAGCGAGCTGAAGAACATGGATTGTTTGTGGGAAGATTGTACATCTCTCTTGTTGTCTACTGCTGAGATCAGAACGATTGAATCGTCGTTGAGCAATGGATTGTTTTCCATGGTGATCTGGCGTTTCTATAGAAAATTTTTTCTGCGAAATCGAACAAACGAACAAATGAACAAACGAACGAACAAACGACGTGAGTTTGTGAGTTGTGACTTTGTAAGTTATTAGTTAGTGAACGTGTATTCGTTAGGGATTTTGAAAAGGTTACACAGATTATTTACAGTAGATTTGTAAAAGCTCATTAATTATTGATATCAATCATTAATTATAGATGAGAGTCATCGGATCATGCAATGTGTGTATATAATGGTTAGAAGATTATTAAGACATGATTCATTATAATATACAAAATAAGAATTAGCTCACTATGTTTAATGATAAAAGGAATGACAGTCATTAAGTAACATTCACTAACTCTACTGACTCAATTACTACTGACTCAGTTACTAACTCACTAACTCACTCACTTTGTTCGTTTGTTCGTTCGTCAACCCCTCAAATAAGGCATATTCAACCTCATTATCTCCCGACACATCATAAACCAATCAATCTCTCGATACGGATCATCCCCATTCTTCACCTTCTCATACTCATCCCACTTAAACAACTCATACATAAATCGAAGATTTGGCTGAATAATAATATTCAACCGTCTCACTCTCACATACAAATAAGCATCAGGAAGCAGAATCTCAAATCTACGCATAACCTCTGCAATAACCACGGTTGCCAGCCTGCTGACACCCACACGACAATGAACCAAAACCTTATTACCCCGTTGATATTCCTCATCCAAGAACTTAAGAATATTGGGAAGCACCAGTGCTAATTCATCTATTCCATCATCCTGAAGGTTATTGATTTTCATGACTGTTTTAACACTAGAGTCTTGGAGACGATATATTTCGAGATCACCATCATCAACCACTTGCTTACGGTATGAAGCATTTTTGAGCCAGTCGAGCGTCTCACCAACAGAGATGATTGTATCGATCTCAAGTTCCTGCAAGAGCGGTAAGCAGTTTGCATGCACAAGGGCGCCAAGATACAAGTACGGAAGGATACGGGACGGTAACGAGCCCTCCACCTTGCTGATCCACAGGTCGGCAGCAGGGGATGGTTCATCATCGTCGTCTTCATCATCCGCAATGTATCCCAACCGCATCGACTTCTTGATTGCACCACCGCCAAGAAGAATCTCATTGATTTCCAGATCAGACAACCGTTCTAGTGTTCCCCACTCGCGAGTTTCTCTCTTTGGACTGTACTTGCGCAAAAATGGTTCAAGCTTCTGGAGAATAATAACGTCGCTGTTGAAGATATAGAACGGCCTTCCATGTGTCTTGTGCACTTGGATCACGGCGTCTTGCACAGAAACATTGCACGCATACACAACAAAGCACAAGAGAAGCAACAGCACCTCTGTGTAGCCGTCCAAGCTGAAAATCAACGTGGACTGGGCGGCCGGCGACCGCGACGCTGAATACGAGTAGATGAGCTTACATGTGTTGACGATCGACGCGAGATTGTGCTTTTGGCAGTCGCCTATTCCAATCAGACCAGATGGAGGAAACTCCAACACTGCATAGTCGATTTCTTCCGTCACCTCTCTAGATGATATCGAATATTTGAAAAGCAAATCCTTCAACACCTCCACTTTCGGAAACAGCGCTCCACTCCGGCAATGCACAAACAACCGCCAGTTACTCTTAGGCTGTGGTAAACTCTCCAGTAAGAGTGTGTCATGTGTCACCACCGAGTTGGCAGGATTGCAGTACATCCCCTGTAGTTTTTCTTTTGGAAAGTGATGTGAATACTCCAAGTTGCTATCATTGAGATATGCCATGATCATGTTATAATCCCACGAGTTACCGCACCACAAGTTTTGCACAGACTGCGAAACCGTGATTGGAGTTGCACTTGACATCTTTGTATTCTCAACCTTTTCGCGAAACTGATAATCATTATTCCACTGCTTATGCTGATTCAAGTAAATCTGTTTAGCGTCTAACTTGATGATTTCCCGCGCTTCGCACACATAGTCCCGCACCTTAAATACATTATACTCACACACCTTGCCCCGTCTTGCGGCCTCGTACCGCTGCGCCAACCACAATAACCGCGCATAACTGTCGATATTGGTATCGTCCTTGAGATTATAAACCACAAAGTCCGAGGATGTGGCAAGTTTTGCAACCTGGATGTGGAAATTTCGGAGCGAGATGCCGGTTTTCGGATCCATGTCCAAGAAAATCGGAAAGAGGTTGGTTTTCAAGCAGTCAGTCACAAGCTGCTCGGTAAGGGCATTTTCTCCCTCGAAAACTACCTTAAACACCATATCTAATATCTCGAGAACTTCGGATTTGAGTACATCTACCTTGCGTAAAACTTCAGTCACTCTTACAGTATTTCTCATAAGCTTGTACGGTGGGTCCTCATCAGCCATGTGGTTGTTTACACACATGAGAAACCGAATACCATCGGGTTTCCCATGGTTCTCGGTGGCTTTCTGGTGAAGAAAGAAGTGTTTCTGCGCAAAGTTGTCATCGCTTAATCCATGAAGCCAGGGAAACATGCTGGACGTGCTTGGGAGGGGCTGTTTAAAGTACCATTCAAACACTTCCTCCACCTCCTGTGCACTAATTGCTTTGATGTCATCTTCCGTCCGTAACTGTTGGAAAAAGGTCGACTTCGGGTCTAATGGTGACATACAACTGCAATTGTTTTTCGCAGCGATAAAATTTTCAAACGTGGGGAATGATGGTGATCGTGGAGTCATCTCCATCGTGTGACTCAATCCATGTCCAACTGGTGTTCGAAGTTCTTTGAAGATTTCATTCCGCCCAACTTTGTCTAATTTCACTGTTTTGAGCTCCCCGCCACACAGCGTGCAGTCCTCCCCAAGATGGTGCCGGGCTAGAAACCGGTCCCGTTCATACATAAAGTCACTCAGCTGTGATGACGCTCGTTTAATACTCCTCACTTGCATTTAGGGAGAATGTGCTACAAGGGTCCTTTTTTATTCTGATAATTTCCACGTGAGAGCAATTTATATTTGCTTATGTAAGATAATAACTCTTATCTGATAAGAGAATATAGATTACATGCTTGTATTACGATTAACTATATTATATTGATTGTATTATTTCTCACATATTTTTTATTAGTGGGAAAATTTGAGAGACATAATCAATCCACTAGATGGCTAAGACTACAAGTTTAGCAATCAAACGTTCTTATCATACCAGAACTCTTCAGTTTTTATATCTCCAGTGTTTGAAATCTGCAGTTTTCAGAAATCTGCAGTTTTCAGAAATCTGCAGTTTTTAGTAATCTTCAGTCTTTAGAAAAAAACCAGTCTTTTGTTTCATATTACATAAGCACAAATAATCAACCATATTAAGCCACACAATTATGGAGCAGGTCTTCAACATAGACCTATTACCCATCAACAGTCCTTATCTATTTTTAAACGATGTCACCTTTATTAACATTTTCAACGCCACTGTGGTCCACGATCCTTGCAAACAATCATAATGTCGGATAACTTATATTTTACCCGTGAGATGCCTTTATTAACAATTTCAGCCTAGTTAATCAGCTAAAAGCAATTCTGATCGTATTCTGAACACAATCAGATCATACTCTAATTATATTCTGATTCTTTTCGATTCTTCTTCCATTGCATTCTTTTCTATTGTGTTGTATTCCATTTTCTTCTATTCCTACCAATTATGTATTTATGACTCTCTGCATTTATCTTCTGATTTGATTCATATGTTTTGATTAAACAGATTCTTTCAAAATCATTTACCCTCGGAAATGTCTTAAGCCACATCTCTATACATGATATGCGCATGATATTTGACTTATTGTACTATAAATTTGATTCCGGTTTTCCCCCACACAAAATAGAGAATTATCTGAAAACTTATAAATAGATACTGGCAATTAATACGTTCTAGATTACCTTCTGATCACCATTAATGGGTGCTAAGTGCATACAAAAAGTCGGCAGTGCATGAAGAAGGTGCTGGAACTTAATCAGTGCCTTCCGTAAATATCAAATTCATAGGGCCGATCTTCACATAAAAGAGAGCACAAGTCTAGGTTTTCAATTAAATGTCATTCAACTCTTACTTTCACAGCGAACGGTTCAGTAGAGCCACCTTTAGATTACTGCCCAATTCATGGATAATAAAATGGCGGTTGTCTGACACTATTCTTTGGGTGCTGCTTACTATAATAGCTGCGCTCACACGTCTGTTACAACCTGCCGAAAGACAATTCTTTGTCAATGACTTATCCATCTCACATCCATTCGCCTTACACCAGCGTGTTACTCCCACAATGTTGGTTGTATATTGTTTGGGGGCGCCTTTTGTCATTATTATCGTGGTTAGTTTGATTATGACTAAGCCGAAGCACAGACTCTACGTTGCTTATGTTGGTGTGACAGGTTTGTTTGTTTCTATGATGGTTACGTCCATTTTAACTGTAGCCATCGATAACTCCATAGGCAGATTGCGTCCCGATTTCTTGAGTAGATGTCAAGTTAAAGAAGGCACACCAATTAATGTCTTGGTTTACGCCAAAGATGTTTGTACATCAAAAGATTTGGACACGTTAACGGATGGGTTCAGAAGCACCCCTTCCGGCCATGCAACCTTGGGATTTGCTGGTATGTTGTACCTTTCCTTGTTTCTTGCGGGACAGCTGGTGGCTACTCATACTTATGTTGGTGCGTGGAGAGAAGTCATTTGTGGAGTTCCTACTCTTGGGGCTGCTTTGATTTCTATCACTCGTATCATAGATTATAGACATCATGTAACTGATGTGTTAAGCGGTGCTATATTAGGTAGTGTAATTGCTGTATGGTCATATTTGAGGATATTCCCATGGTTACATCAGGAGAATACCGAAATTCCAAAGTATTTACTTGCAATTGAAGCCACTAAGGTTGGAGAAAGTGATACTTATACAGAGGTTAGACCAAATGAGACCTATGTTGTTCTGAACTATGCACCAAGCACGATCTATGCACCAAGTACAACTTATGCACCAAACATACCAAATGAATCTTATACACATCAGAGTTTTGCACCAAATCAGAGGTATGCATCACATCAGAGTTATGCACCAAATGACATGCACACACCAAATGAGACTTATATTCCTATGGAAGAACGGGTTTAACTTTTTTATTATACTCCTATGGAAGAACGGGTTTAACTTTATTATTGTATTCCTATGGAAGAGCGGGTTCAGTATTTTTGGTTTTTATAGTAAAACAGATGTAACTTTTGATAATTCCTGTAATATTTTGGAAATCTAAACTGGTAATTTGTTGTTATCCCTATCCTAATTTTTCTTCCAAGCTGCCTGCGCAATAAATAGCTGTGTTCTCAAGATCAAACACAACGTAAGTCTGAAAAACACGTTTCCCAAAATAGATGGATCTTCATCATTACCTGAGTTAATTAAAAAGTATCTTCTGTTGTCGGTATCGCCCCACTCTGTACAGGTCAAGTCCCAGAACGGAATACTAATTTTGGCTTGGCCAAAGTTTAATTCCAAATTCCACGCGGAATTTGGGTACTTTCCACAGTGAACTTTTGACCGTTGATTTGCGAGTTTGGAAAGTATGAAGCATTTTGATCCACTCAGAGTTCATTAATCATGGCCTTGGCGGCTCCACAGTCGAAAACTACTGTTTGCAGTAGGTACTGCACTGGTTGACTGGGGTCAATGTCCCCTATCGTCCAGTCTTTCTCTCCCCTATTTTAATGTATAGCGCCAATTTGACCAGTCTTTTAGTAATTTACCTGACGACTCCTTTCTAATAGTTTCTTCATCTTTTATGGTGTGGAGTGTGAAGGGCTGGCTGCAAAATCCCGCAAAAAATATTTTTGAACAAGCCTCTTTCGATTCATTTGTGCATTATTCGTCGCGGATCATCTTGAATATGTTTATATTGTTTGCGATCATGTCCTTGCCAATAAGCCAAATTAGTGTCCCTGTAGATTTTTGCATTTTTATAGTTGCGGCAGTTGCGATAGTTGCTTGTGATCAAAAAGAGTGATATTGTAGCCGATCATCAGTAACAAAGAATTTCTTGAGATACTTGCAGAAGCAAGACTTATAGAATTAATCTACGAATAGTGGTAAATGATGTTGAAATTGAAGATAACCAGTTTTATTGCGAAGAATAAATACCAAATATATGATCAATATGACAAATTATTAAGAATTATTTTAATAGAGGTATTCCATACGAACTATATATGAAATCTATTTATTCGACATATATACAAAATATCAATATGTTTGGGACTCGGCGTTTGTGATATCTTATGTCAGCTTAACTTTTACATCAGCTCCGACCGAGTATGACGCTGAGTAACAGGGTTTGAGATTACTCACAATCTCCGAACTCTAGCTAGTCACCTGTGTTGGTAGGATTTTGAGTCGACATATATAAAAATACGGGCGTCTTGAACGAATCGAAGAAAGTACTTTTAGTCTAAAGAAGTGTCAAATATAAAGTAAACACTACTATAGTAATACTTCTTCACAGAGTTCAAAATATATCAATACGAAATTTATAATCACAGCCATTCCTTCGGAAATCTCTCCCCGTATCAGCCTCTCTACTCCCACTTTCAAATGAAATAAACTTTGAACGAAGAATGCATCTTCTGAAGAGAAGCACAAAATTGATTATTGTGCCTTGACACGTATTTCTATAAGATAATGTGAGCTAGTCAGGTTATGTTGATTGTTTTGTGTATGCTAGCACATGATAGGCTTCTAGGATATTGGGTGGTGGTTAATAGCTACTAGAATACTACGCTTACTTATTTTTCTACTAATTTCGTCTTTATATACATCCAGCTGGCCGTCGTCCCTAGTGTATTGATTGTGGGGGATCTTTTTAACATCCGGGAGATCTTTTGAACATCCGTTCCGTGTCGATTAATTTATGATTTAATACAAAACGAAATCAACCGAGCTATCAACTAAAAACAACATTGATTATATTTTGAGTATATTTTATTGTGATCCTATAATATTCTGTTCAGATTCTGTTTTAGATCTATTCTTTTCTATACAGATTCTACTAAACTATTGTCAGATTTCTTTCTATCATACTTAGATTGTATTCACACAACACTCAACTTTAAACCTCATAACAGTAATTTACCCCCAGAAATGTATTCAGCCCCATCTCAATGTATTCAGCCCCACGACATGTGCATGATATTTGACTTATTGTACTATTAACTTAACTCCGGTGTTCCTCCGCAAAGAACGGCGGAAGTCAGAATAGATATAAATAGATTTGGGTAATTGCTACACTTTTAGACACTGCCCGATCACCATCAATGAGGATCCTTGCATCCTTTGTATCGGCAGTGCTTGAGAAAGGTGTGAGAATGTAAACACCACCTTCCGTAAATATCAAATACATAAGGTCGATCTTCACATAAAAGAGAGCACAAGTCTAGGTTTTTAATTAAATGTCCTTCCACTCTTACTTTCACAACGAACGGTTCAGTAGAGCCACCTTTAGATTACTGCCGAATTCATGGATGATAAAATGGCGGTTATCTGACGCTATTCTTTGGTTGGTACTCGTTGTAGTAGCCAAATTCATCCGGAGAGTTACACCTGCCGAAAGACAATTCGTTGTCAATGACTTGTCCATCTCACATCCTTTTACTTTACACGAGCGTGTTCCTCCTCCGATTTTAGTCATTTATTCATTAGGTGTACCATTTGTCACTATTATCTTGGTTAGTTTGATTATGACAAAGCCGAAGCACAGACTCTACGTTGCTTATGTTAGTGTAACAGGTTTGTTTGTTTCCATGATGATCACTTCTATCTTAACCGAGGTTATAGACAACACCACAGGTAGATTGCGTCCCGATTTCTTGAGTAGATGTGAAGTCAGGGAAGGAACACCAATTAATGTCTTGGTTTACGCCAAAGATGTTTGTACTACCAAAAATTTGTTCAGGTTAGCAGATGGGTTCAGAAGCACCCCTTCCGGTCATGCAACCTTGGGATTTGCTGGTATGTTGTACCTTTCCTTGTTTCTTGCGGGACAGCTGGTGGCTACTCATACTTATGTTGGTGCGTGGAGAGCAGTCATTTGCGGACTTCCTACTCTTGGGGCTGCTTTGATTTCTATCACTCGTATTTTAGATAACAGACATCATATTACGGATGTGTTAAGCGGTGCTATATTAGGTAGTGTAATTGCTGTATGGTCATATTTGAGGATATTCCCATGGTTACATCAGGAGAATACCGAAATTCCAAAGTATTTACTTTTAACTGAAGTTGAAGGAGATGAACCAAGTGATACTTATACGGGTGCTGTACCAAGCAACACTTATGCAGTAGTTGGACCAAGTACTACTTATGCTCCAAGTGAGATTTATGCTCCAAGTGAGGCTTATGCACCGCACCAGTCTTATGCCCATCAAACTTATTCACCAAATGAGACTTATGTACAGCAAGAAACGTATGCGCCACCGGAGTCTTATGCGCCACCTGAGTCTTATGCAACGCCTGAGTCTTATGCACCACCTGGGTCGTATGCACCACATGAGACTTATACACTCGAAGAAGCTCATGTTTCTCCGGAACAGAGGGTATAACAAACTCGTATACTACTGAAAAACAGTTTATGATAGCATTTGATAATCCTGTAATATTAAATCTACACTGATAACACCATTTTTTATTATCCCTATCCTAATTACTTGTCCAAGCAGCTTGTGCAATAGAAGCTGTGTTATCCTCAAGATCAAATACAACATACGCAAATCTTAAAAATACATCACCCAAGATAGCTGGATCTCCATCACTACCTGGGTTAATCAGAAGCCATCTTCTGTTGTCGGTGTCGCCCCACTTTGTACTAGTCAAGTCCCAGAACGGAATACTAATTTTGGTTTGGCCAAAGTTGAACTCCAAGTTTCCACTAGGAATTTGGGTACTATCTACAGTGTACTTTTTACCGTTGAACTGCGAATTTGGAAAGTAGGAAGCAATTTGATCCACCCAACTTCTCGGCAACATCGCCTTTGTGGTTCCCGAGTCGAGAACTACTGTTTGCGGTGTGGAAAACGACCCTCCATTCGAGTTGCTGATACTGTCAATCGTAACAAAGAACCCGTTAGACCCTTGATTCTCAAACGGCAACACACTCAACGGCCCAACGAACTTGGAGCTGTCCGTACCACCAAAAATGATACTACCGCTCTTCGCCTTGGGACTGTCCAAGTAGAGTGTGAAGAAGTTCTTGGAAATTAAACCTTGATCTTTCAAAGATTGAGGTAAGTTAGAGTATTGGTTCTGTGCGGCTTCGTTAAAGGAGTACCCGATTCCAAAAACAGGGCTTGTGTTAACCACACTGTCTGCAACTGCAAAGTTAGTTTTAACCGTGGTCCCGCCAATTGTAACTGAGTCAGTGTATACAGACCCAGAGGCACCTGTGCCGTCTAAGTACTGAATCAGGAATTTGTTGTGCGTATCAACTGCACTGGTTGACTGGCTAGGATCAAACCCTCCATCGCCTAGCTGCGAACTAGCAACCCACAAATCTGCACTCCCGGTATCAACCTGCACAACAACCTGCTGTTGGTTTGACCCGAGTCCTAATTGAACAAAATAACCATACCCGTAGTTAGCAATGTCCGCAGAGATGTCTCGTTGAGTGAGACTACGATGGAACTGACTTTTTTCTGGTGTAGCTTTAAGTTTAAAGTCCAATTTAAGCCCCCCATCGTCTCGTCTTTCAAACTGGAAGGCTCCTATTTGAATAGCTAGCGCCAAGTTAATTAATGTTTTAGTAAATTGCATGATGATTCCTTTCTAATGATTTCTTCATCTTTTATATGATGAGTAGAGCTGGCTGCAAAATCCCAGAAAAAATATTTTTTGATCAATGCTCATGCAGATTCATCTGTCAATTGTTCCATGCAGTTGAGGATCATCATCTTTGAAATGATGTATTGTTTGGTTTTATTGTTCGCAATCATGTTCTTGCCATTAAGCCAAATTAGTTTCCATGCAGATTTCTCGTATTGTTAAGATTGCAATAGTTGCTTGAGATCAAACATGAAGACACGATGTAAATTGATATGCGATGGAACGGGAAGTTTTTCGTTATAAAGAATGAGTGAATGAGAATAAGATAATGAATTAGTTTTAGATACGGAATAACCAAGAAGAAATAGAAAGTCCAGTATATGAAATATACAAGATATTTCAATATGATACAAGATATACGAAATTTATCAATATGAAATATGTTATCACACTATATGAAATATGTTAATACACTATGTGAAATTTGTTAATACAGTACATGAAAGATGTTAATTATTTGAAATATATTAATACAATATACGAAATATATGAATTATGTTAATACAAAATGATATACGAAATACCAAAAAACGAAATATGTTAGTAATAAGTATACGAAATATATCTTTACGAGATACAAATCACAACATGAATACGAATTTATTCATGTGTATTTTACTTACAAACGTTAGTTTCATAAATTATGAAATAATCCATTATATACATCACATCCATATACATTTGATTTACGAACACCCCCAAACTAAGCCCTGATGTCTACATCAAAGAAGTTCTACCGCCTATTTCTGTACTTGCACTCCCATCAGGCATATTTCCATCTCTACTACTGACAAACAGACTGTAGACAGCATCCAACTTTCTTCTTTCACTCAAAGAAATGGAAGGCTTTGTCTCCTTCAAAGAGTCTAAGAAGTTTTGATGAGAAATGTAAACCTTTGTATCAGCTTTCTCGCCCTTCTGTTCTTCTTTAACCTCAGAATGGTCCTGGAGAATTTGCTGGATTTCTTGAACAATCTTAACCCTTTCAGCAGGTCTCATTTTAGAGTCGGAAGATTTGACTCTAATGAATTCCACCACCTTTTCACCTGAATTGGTGGTGACGTTTGACATTTTCTCTTCTTGTTCAGCCAATTTGATATGAACAGCCTTCAAGTAAGCGTTATAACCCAAACCTTGCATATCAGCGCCACTGAAGCCGTTTGTGTTTAGAGCGATTTCTTCCAATTTAACGTCATCAGACAAGTCCATTTTGTTTGTGATACCACGCAAAATATCCAATCTGTCTTCGTAGTCAGGCATACCACAGATGACACTTTTATCCAATCTACCCGGTCTCAAAAGAGCAGAATCAATCAAATCCGGTCTACTTGTAGCAGCCAAGACATAAACACCATCCAAACCTTCGGCACCATCCATCTGGGTCAACATCTGGTTGACGACTCTGTCAGTCACACCAGTCAGATCATGACCTCTCTTGGGAGCAATGGAGTCGAATTCATCAAAGAACAAAATGCATGGTTTGGCTGCTTGGGCACGTTCAAACAATTCACGCACACTCTGTTCGGAAGCACCGATATACTTGTTCAAGATTTCAGGACCCTTGATGGAGATAAAGTTAAGGCCGGATTGGCCAGCAACTGCACTTGCAAGTAAAGTTTTACCACAACCAGGATAACCATAAAGCAAGATACCCGAACGTAATCTAAGTGGGCAGTTTGCAAAGATGGGGGCGTACTTGGTTGGCCATTCCAATGTTTCAAGGAGCACGGTTTTAGCGTCCTTTAGCCCACCAATGTCATCCCACTCAACACCCGACTTTTGAAGCTTGACACCACGCAAGTTTGATGGGGTGTAACCCTCCATGGACTTGTCCAAGTGAGCCTTTGTGAGAACGATGTCGGTGGAGTCGGAGCCAAAAATAGCTTCGTGGTACAACCTATCACTAACCACTTTCAAGTCGTTAGGAAGGTAACCTTCTGTGTCGGTAACCATATCCATGAGGTCAAACTTGATTTCACAACCCAACTGAGAGCGGATGTAGCCGTCCAACAACTTGTACCTGGCGTTTTTGTCTGGGGCACTCAAGTGATGGTAGTTTTCCACCAAGTGACATTGGGTAAGGAGTTTGTTGAGGGATTCCTTAGAGGCAGAGGAGATCAAGATCGACACGTTGGAGTTCTTTTGTTTGTATATCTTTTCCAATTGTAACACAAGGAACTCAGTGAGCTGTGTAGATTTGGAAGAGTCGACATTTTCCCTCTCGGCAGTCAAGATTTTATCGAGGTTATCCAAGATAAGAACCGATGGCTTGTGCCATGCACAAGCTTGCAACCACTTCAAGAAGTGATTTTTCAGGAGCGAGGTGAAGTTTTCGTTCATCAATGTTTCACATTTAACATACTTTGTGTAGAAACCCAAGTCGGAACACTTTCTTTTAACCAATTCAAGAAGAAGAGACTTCCCACTACCTGAATTACCGTACACAAGAGACCCCGAATTTTTGGAGTTGACAAAAGAATCGACAATTTCATCCACTTTATCATCCAAACCAATAGCGTTAAGTTCTGGTTCAACAGCTGGTTCTTCCACAAACAGGGCCGCACGTAACAAATCCTCTCCGATCTCAACACGCACTGGTTTCTTCAGTTCAAGCTTGTAAGGCTTAATCCAGGCATTATAATCATCATTCTTTTTAAACTGGAGTAATGCACCATGAGGAAGAACATGAGGGATTCTTGGAATACGACAGAAGTTGGTAACACAAGCACCTGCAATCAGCGAGGATGCAGCGTACAAGTGCTCAGTCACCAGGGCGAGCACGCGGGCCTGCTCCTTCTTATCGTTAAGCACAATCTTTGCTTTGGTTTGGGTCACATATGGGCGAATGACAAATGCAGAAGGACGTTTGGATGCCTTGACTGCAGCGCGAAGAGTCACTATGCTACCAATGACACCCGCACTGCCAAGAGCATGTGCCAATGCCCGTGAGAGACCCACTGTGTTGCGAGGCCCTTGTTCATGCACAACTACCCTTGCAATAATCCGCTTGTTCTCCTTTATATCCTTCTCCTGCGGTTGTGTCTTTAGTGTGCTGCCCAAGATCGAAACGGCAACATAGTCAGCGGTGAAACCAAGCGGTTCACTCACATACACTTCGAACCTTGAAGAGTCCGCCACATCGTAGAGCTTATGTGGAAGCGAGATGCCTCGCTTAAGCACGGATGGCTGCTCGGAATACTCCACCTTCTTAATGACCGCCTTTTCCTGAGGCACAACCTTCTTTTCCTTGGGAGCAATCGCCATCTCGGCGTACGGAGACACCAATGCATATGTGCCCAGCACACCCAAATCCTTAACCACAAACTTAATGCTGGATGTTGGGGTTGGGAACACAACCAACACCTGGTCCAAAGCAACACACCGTGCCTGGTTGATGAGTCTGTCTTCGATGATTTCCGCATGCAACTGCACCAACTCCCAGTCTGCAGTTGTCACAGGGTCCAAGCTGAACTGGTTGGTGGTTTGGTTCTTGATCTTGACGTTCACCACCACAGGCTCATTTTCCAGGAGCCCCAATGCTTGGCCGAACACTGGGTCTATCTCGACCGAGCCTGGTGTCGATGAAACGAGTCCGTCCCAGTTGGTGTACGATTTATGTTTGTTTCTTTGTACAATCTCCAAGATAACTTCTTGGGGTGGGACTCCAGAATTGTTGAGTATTCCGGCCACCAGTGTAGGCAACTTGGCAAGCGAGTTCCGACTGTTGGCGTATTTGATCGTTACTCGGTTGTTTTCCATGTTGTATTACCGAGGGAAAATTTGTGGGGATTTTCGGACTGGAAAGTTAGCGATGATTCTGGGGAAGTCATGTGATACCAAACGAACGAACGAAGTGAGTGAGTTTATATGAGTGGTTGTTAGATTTAATAGTCTATTATAGTTGGATTATTAGAGTTAGTCTATTAGACTATGAGAATCTTCAAACGAATTATATTCAGAAGTTGCTTGTGAGTTTCTTACAGTGAAGATGCACATGACTATGGATTCTTTTGGTAATTGTAAGTAGTAAAGGTGTATTGAATGGTTCATTAGTATTCATGTAAAATTTGATATTTGAATACAACTTGACAGTGAAAGTTGTTCTAAATTCAAAAGAATGAGCAGAGTACTTTCGTTTGAATCACTCTTGTAGTCATTCTTGTAATCTTCATAAAGACGTATAAAGGTAATTTTTGCATCTAATTTGGTTCCTTGTTTTACATTATCACTTCGATTTTGTTTTACAATATCAATAATTGACTCCGCTTCGTTCGTGTTTATATCAATAATTAACTCCGCTTCGTTCGTGCTTACATCAATAATTTAACTCACTTCGTTTGTGTGTACGATGTCAATATTTAACTCACTCGTTCTTGTTTTACAATATCAATAATTGAACTCAAAGCTCACTCGGTTCGTTTTTCGTTCGTTCTACAATATCCAAATTAGCTCAAAACTCACTGCGTTCGTTTTCGTCATGTCCTATTTACAACCTACTTATTATTAAAATCATTAAACTTTTTGTACAGTTCATCACTTGCATCCTTCTCTTCCCACTTCTTCAAATTCTTCTCACTATTTACCTTCTTAGCACGCTCCATCAACTCAAAAGACCGACGTCTCATCAGTCGACATTGTTCCCAACCAACCACGTTACCCAAGAAGAACCCACACACTGACCAATGGATCAGTCTAGTTGGATTCTTATGGATTAAAAACGTCACAGTTCCCAAGACACCCATAGCCTGGAAACCAGTGATCATGGCTTCCCGGAAACATGGCATTCCCACAAAACGTTCGACTGAAAAATCGCTGAGTTGGATGGACTTGGCTGCGTCCACGAGCGTGGGCTCCCGCACAGGCGCCTGTGTTTGTGATTCGTCAAACTTGGGTGGGAGATCTTCCAAGTAGACTTGTTTAGCCTCGGTGACTGTTGATACCTTGGAAGGTGTGCTTCCAAACCAACCCATCTGATTTTTTGTGAAAAAGAGTGAGATGTTGAAGGATGTAGGAATATGTGCAATTGTGAGTTAGAGAAAGTTATAGTAAGTACAGACGTAATGTAGGTTTAGGTGATGCTGTTACGGGGTTAATTCCATTTTTGAATAACTTATCTTAGTGGTGACTTCTAAATGCACGCTGACCTCAATCGCAATTTGATCGCTAATGTGTCGCTAACACATCGCTAATTTTTGTGCGGCGGTAATTTCTCGCCAAGTTTTAACGACGTTTCCACCTCCTTTTTTATCGCTAAATCTCCACCTCAAAATCTCCATTTTTTCCAACTATCGACATGGCCACTCCCGAATTAATTCTCGACGCCAGTCTCAAATACTGGGTGTTGGTGCCGATCTCAATAGCGATGGTGTTTGTCGGGTTGATTAGATCCAACGTGACGTTCCTCATTGAACTGCCCCCCAAATTAGAAGAATACAAGGTTGTTCGTGAAAAACAGTTCTTCAAACGAGCACAAGCATTCAAGGAAAACAGCGGGATCTTGACGGCACGCGAGTTTGAAGACAGACAAGAGTACTATATTAACACGCTCAAGTCCAGCGAGTACTTTGCCAAGCCGCAGGCGGAGGGCGACGCGGACCCACTCGCGGCATTTGCCAGCATGGGCTCCAACGACGCCATCATGAACATGGCCAAGGGTAACATCATGAACTTTGTTCCTCAAACCATCATCATGGCCTGGGTCAACTACTTTTTCAACGGGTTTGTCGTGATGAAATTACCATTTCCTTTGACTCAAGGGTTTAAGGGAATGTTGCAACAGGGAATTGCCACCCCAGATTTAAATGTCAGATATGTGCTGTCTATCTCGTGGTACTTTGTGAATTTGTTTGGTCTTAGGCCTGTTTATTCTTTGATCATGGGTCTGGATGCTGCTGAACAGTTGATTAACCAACAACAGCTGCAAAACCAGGGGATGCCTAATTTTGGTGCACCTGGTGCCCCTGCTGTTGATAAGGTGTTTGTTGCTGAGGCTGAGAATATACAGATTTTGACACATGAGTCTATTTTTGATGGGATTGTTGAGAGGGTTTTGTCAAACTGAGTACGAACTGCAAACGAAGTGAGTAGTGAGTATGCGCTCTAGTTATTTTGACGGTGCCAGAGTATTCACCGAGGTACATGAATGGCTTGTTACTGTAGCAAATTTAACTATAGAATAATGAATCCGTTGAGTAGAACCTTCTGGACTTGTCAGCATTGTCAGTATTTCAGTGATGGCTTAGTCAGCGTAGTCAATATTTCAGTGATGGCTTATTCAGCTAGGACGAGATGAGGGGGGATGACATGAGTAGGTGTGTGTAGAGATAAGTAGGGATGCATAGATATAAGTAGAGATGAATACTACAGTGCGAAACCCAAATCAATGAACATTACCTCTGATATTCATGCTCAGATAATCGTGACATTTTTATAAAAAAATTAGTAATGCCTACAACAATCATCACTATTGGTATGGCCGGGTCTGGTAAGACCACGTTCATGCAAAGATTAAACTCGCACCTTCACGCCAAGAAGAACCCACCATATGTGATAAACCTCGATCCTGCGGTGCTCAAAGTGCCATTTGGCTCGCACATCGACATCAGAGATTCCATCAAGTACAAAAAGGTGATGGAAGAGTATAACTTAGGACCCAACGGGGCTATTGTGACCTCGCTTAACTTGTTCCTGACCAAGATCGATCAAGTGATCCAGCTTGTAGAGAAGAGAGCAGAGTCTGTGGAGAACGTGATTGTTGACACACCAGGGCAAATTGAGTGTTTTATTTGGTCCGCCAGTGGAGCCATTATTACAGAAGCGTTTGCACTGACCTTCCCTACGGTGGTGGCGTACGTCGTGGACACCCCAAGAAACACCTCCCCAACCACATTCATCTCCAACATGCTTTATGCGTGCTCGATTTTGTATAAAACCAAGCTTCCGATGATCATCGTGTTCAACAAGACGGACGTGACAAAGGCGGACTTTGTGAAGGAGTGGATGACGGACTTCGAGGCGTTCCAGGAGGCTTTGAAGAAGGACCAAGAGCTTAACGGCGAGGACGGGACCTCCAGTGGGTACATGAGCTCGCTTGTCAACTCTATGTCGTTGATGTTGGAAGAGTTCTACTCACAATTGGACATTGCGGCTGTCAGCTCGTACACCGGTGAAGGTTTCGATGACTTCTTGGTTGCTGTCGACAACAAGGTTGATGAATACAACCTGCACTACAAGGCGGAAAGAGAGCGTATTTTGAAGAAGAAGGAGGACGACGAGAAGAAGAGACAAGCAAACAACCTTAACAAGTTGATGACCGATATGAACATAGATCAGAAGAATTCCAAGTTGACCGACTCCGAGGTGTTGTCTGATTATGAGGATGATGACACCAACGGAGAGGTTTTAAGAGATGAAGATGAACCTGAAAGAGAATACACTTTTCCTGAGGATAGAGCATCTTCGGAGGCTGATTTGAAAAATGATGCTGCTTTACAGAAGAGATATCAAGATGCTTTTGAGAAGACACTGAAGGTTGTATCACTGGAAACTGCTGAGAATATTGCCAAGTATTTAAGGCTGTAAATGGATGGATTATAGATAAACAAGGTGATTATTGTATATGAATAAAGTTTTTATTAATATATTTGCAATTACATATAGTGAATAAACTTTTTACATATTTACAAATAGTGAAATCACTGAATAAACTCTACTGTACAACTCTTTACTGAATAAACTATTCACTGTAAAAACTCCTTACTGAATAAACTCTTTACATATTTACAATTTCTATATTTACAATTACTCTTTATGAACAATCTTTATTAACTTATTTACAATTACTCTTTATGAATAATCTTTATTAACATATTTACAATTACTCTATGTGAATAATCTTTATTAACATATTTACAATTACTTTTTAAACAACCCATCAATATCATACGCCTTTCTATACTCCTTCTTGAAAATAAGATGAGGCTTATTCTTCGCCAAATATAAAATAGTCTTCCCAAATTCAGAATTACACCAAGCAAACCAATGTCTAGTAAACAGATGACCATTGGGCAGATTCACGTTGACCAGCTCATGCATCAACCCAAGCCCAGCAGTGGTTTCCATAACCATCTTCAAACTATTTTTAATTTCCTCATCATCATTAGTAGTTCTGATACGCATGAGTAAGGACATGGGCCACGCATTGTCCGTTCCAATGTGAGGGCCCCCGATACCTTCAAAAGCACGACCCTTCAAGTAGTATGGATTACCTTCCTTACTCAAAATCATCTTACGAGTAGCTTGGTAGACGGGGTCCTTGACAGGCTTGTAGCCGAGGTCAGGAATGGAAAGAAGCGATGGTACGTTGGCGTCATCCATGAAAATGTTCCCTCCATATCCATCGACTTCATACGCATACACCTTGCCGTACTTGGGGTGGTTGACAATCCCGTACTTTTCAATACCCTCAGTCATAGACTCAATGAGCTCGTCCACACGTGTAACCAACTTGGCGGCTTGCTGGAAATCCGCAAGGTACTTACGAGTACGGCGCAACTCGGTAACCATATGGATGTTGCCTGGGATGAAAAACTGAAGGATAGTGGCATCATCACTAGGTCTAAAAGCACTACGCACCAACCCAGTTCCAAAGTTCACGGGATTCCCCACACCTGCCAAAGCAAGCGTCTCACTTCCAATCTGCGTGTTACGCAAGAACTTGTACATTGGAGGCTTGGCTTGTCCTGTTTTTTCATCAAAGGAAGGAAGCGATTCACGTAACACCACTATGATCAAGTTCTGGAATGCTGCGAGCCAGCCCTCGGTGACAAACGAAGTATCGCCCCCCAGATGTTCGTAGAAATCGTTCGAAAGCGTAAGAAACGATGCAAGCGAGTCGATCTCGTACTTGCACTCGAACACATGGTGCCAGTTTGGCCGTGGGAACACATCGTCTATGGCAGACTCCCCACGACGCACCCCCGAGTTGGCTGGTGGGTGGAACGCATTACAGTACGGTGCCGTCTGCACATACTCGGCCTGCGTGGTGATTGCGTCAAAAATCATCTGCTTCAACTGTGCATCGTGCTTGATAAGCGGCTGGTACACCAGCAATTGTCTTGCTGCGTCTCTGAGCCACTCCGCGTGGATGTCTCCTGTCACAACAAACGTTTGTTGCTTTCCATGGAACAAAATCGTAGTGTCCAACGTATTTGGTAAACAGTTTTCCACCAACCGGGCCAAATCGGGGTCCTCGATCTTATTTTTAAGATCTTCGATCACTTTCTCCACTGCCAGCGAGGTGAATGTACGACATTCAGGCGATGGTCTCATAAATGGATAATTCATTTTGCCTGGACTGAACGGGGCATGTTTACTTTTAGAGTATTCCAAGTAATCTGGGCATGTCGATTCTTTTTCTTTTGGGGAGTCCTGTTCAGGTGCATCCTCCTTTGGTGCGTCCTTCTTGGGTGCGTCCTCCTTGGGTGCGTCCTCCTTGGGTGCGTCCTCCTTGGGTGCGTCCTTCTTTGGTGCGTCCTCCTTGGGTGTGTCCTCCTTTGGTGCGTCCTCCTTTGGTGCGTCCTCCTTTGGCGACTCCACCTTTGGCTCCACCTTTTCTAATTCCTTATCTTTAGATTCCTTATCATTTGATGATTCATCATCCGACGTTTCCTTTCCCTCTCCCATTTCCTTCCCCTTCCCCTTCGCCGTCTCCTCAGTCTTATCAATCTCATCCGTGGAATCGTCCTTCAACACATCCTGGGCTTGCGCCTCTTTAACAAACACTCCACCATTCTTTTCACTCTCATGCTTCACTATATCTCCTTCTCTCACATCACTCCTCAACAAATAATACACCAACACAACCCCCACCAATATCAACCCCAACCGATATAACCTAACCCGGTGTCCAAAGATTAGCATCATAAAGAAAATCTCTTTCGCTTGTAGATCCTGCTATACCAAGATGATTTTTGTGTATGCGACAACGGAAATCACGAGGAAAATATCAACGGATAGTGTTTCTTAGCGAGTTGATAATTTTTTGGATAACTTATGGTGGGCAATCTCAGGTTTAATACTGGTATACTGGTATTATGTAGAAAAGCGGAAGTGGTATACAAATTGAAATCTTACACAAAATATCGGTATACGGATGGTATGTATTACGATCACAAACAAGTAAATCTGTGAGTTTGTCTTTTAAATGATGTTTGTGACTTTATAACAATAATTGAGTGATTAACTTATTGAGTGATTATTGGGTAATTCAAGATGAATGAGATTTGTAATGAGAGGTGAATGAGTATGAGGATTTATAGTTAGGTGCTGGTTTGAAATGTACTCGAATGAGATTTAGGTAGTCGAGTTGGTAGTCGAGAGTCGGCTGTCGAGTCAGTAAACTGATATTCAAGTAGTCCGGAGTCATAATCATAAACAGATGTTCAAGTAGTCCGGAGTCATAATCAACACTAACAGTACTCAATACGCACACACTCACCCTACTCATACACTCACACTACTCACTTCGTTCGCAGGTTCGCAGTGTTGGTAGTGTTCGTACTACTTGTTAAGTAAACAACATCCCCCCCCTCAACATGCACTAAACCCCAACTCCCAAACTTCTCCATCAACTCATACATCCCTCCCTTGTGAGCTCGCGCCAATAACCCTTCATACAGAGTATCAAAATCAGTCTTGAAAAACCCACTCACCAGTTTATCACCCAAAGTTAACCTCACAGCCAACACCTTAAACAAACCATCATCAAGCATCTCCAAAACATCATGACTCCTCTCAATTGAATCCACAGAAAGAAACCCAAAGGTATTATATACAAGATCATAAGGAAACACTTCTTTGAGAGGAGCAACTTTCAAAGCATCCACCAAAACATGATAAGGGTTCTGGGAGATGAAACTCGCAACTTCCGTGTCATCTACACGGGCGCCATCTTTAGTAAAGTAGACATCCTGGGAGGAAGCCAACAAAGGCGCTAGGACATCCGCGGTGGATGCCTTCTGGAGAGCGTTCTGGAATAAATCCACGTAGGGAATCTCGCCCAAGTAGTACGAGCGATGGGGCCCGTGTGCGACCTTGCTCACTGCCGAGTGGAGGGAGGCCCACGCTGGGTTGACCTGATGCATGGAGACGTCATCCAAAAGACGATGCTGCTGCTGAAGAACAATCACCACCGGCGACGAGGCAAGTAGCCTTTCGTACCACGCCTGCGTCTTGGCCAACGTCAGGCTGGCTGTGGCCCGCAACGGCGTGTAGTGTGCACGTAGCGTGGTGATGACCTTGGCTGTGTGATCACTAGTGTGTTTCGGCGTTCGTGCGTAATCCGATGAGATGAAGTCTTGGGCCTTGGCAGTGTGCTCCTCCGCCGCACTGTTGAACAACGGAAGAAGCGCCCGGCCCACCAATGGATCAAAGTCCTTGGGATTGAATCGTCCTTGTCTCAACTTATGATTCACAAACTGAATATACCCGTCCGATGTCTTCCTTAGCACCCCCTGTACATACTCATTACCTATAGCCTTGGCCTTGGCCGTTTCCTTTTCATAAAGACTCACTATACATCGTATTGGCAGCGGAAGTTGTGTTAAAGCTCTTCGTGACATTCAAAAAAAATTAATGTTGCAACGCTTATTACGCTTTAGATACCCTGTTTTCAGAAGCAGGGTCAACTTGTATAGACCGGTTAGTCTTGGGTTTAGATACCACTCGAATACCACGGAGTTCAAGGTGGACAATCCGCAGATGATGATTGCTTTTACATGTAAGAAGTGTGATACTCGGTCATCCCATACCTTTTCCAAGCAATCTTATTATAAGGGTTCGGTACTTATTCAGTGTCCGGGATGTAAGAATAGGCACTTGATTGCTGATAATTTGAAGATCTTTAGGGATAATAATTTCAAGTTGGAGGATGCTATGAAGGCGCAAGGTGAGTCTGTTGCCACTGATACTAATGATTTGGCTTTTGATGATATTCCGGAGAGTTTGAGGGAGACACTTGGGAGGTATGCTAAGGATGGTCCGGCGGTTGAGGAGGGAGATGAGAGGAGGGAGTTACCTGGTAAATAAATAGCCACGAACGAAGTGAGTTGTTCGATGTTTATTTGAAAGACAAAACACGAATAAACAACGAACGAAGTGGATTGTTTACTTGAAAGAAAACACTAACGAATGAAGTTGAAGGACTAGTGAATGAATAGGCAACGAAGTATACTAACAAACGAGATAGTTCACGAATCACAAACGAACGAGATTGTTCTCGAATAACAAACGAGATGGTTCAGCGAATAACAAACGCACTGAGTTTAACGAATGATGTGAGTTTAATGACCATCGATATTTAACACGCAATAAGCTGTTTATCAAACAAATGAAATCAGTTTAATAAGTGAATTTAAGTGAATTCCAAAATTTAAAAATACAAATTCATCAAAACATGCTCAAGCAATCATCAACGCTTTTTAACATTCAAGGACTAATAACCAATCAAAACGAACAATCAAAGGACGATGAAGACAATGAATCATCCACAGTTTCCATTCATTCCCTACTCGTTTTTATAACTACAAACCCCGTTCAAAGTGTGTAAATACATGTATATACCAAATGACCAAAATCATTCAGAGAATTGAACAAATGTAATAATTACTTACACTCCGTATAAAATTTGCAACCTCGCATTTTTCATTTTTCAACTGCATTTTCATCCGTCATCATGCTTCGAACATTGAGACCACTTAGAACAGTTAGAACCATCAGGTTCAACTCAACGGACCCACTCGCCAAATACAGAAACAAGCTTGCTCAAAAAGCTAAAGAAATCGGAGTTAAGGACATCGATGAACTCAAGATTAAGATGAAAGATGAGATCGAAGCCAAGAAGAAGAAATTCAATGCGGTGGATCCGTTGAAGGAACTTGAAGAGTACGAAAAAAGACAGGCGGCGGAGGTGGCACGCGACTCGACTGTGATCAAAGTCAGAGCCCCGGTCGAGAAAGACGCTCCACAACTCCCGTACAAATCACTCAACTCGTACTTGGATGTGGGGAAGCTCGATGGGCTTGGGAGACAAGAATTGGAGTACTTGTGGAAGGCGCGTTTCCAGGCCAAGGAGGGCACGTTGCATGCCAGCATGGACGCCGTGAAGTTTGCACAGATGTACGCCAATGCGTTCAAGAACCCGAGCTTTATTCTTCCGCTTCCTCGTGGGGACGGCTATGAGATGCACTTTGTGCAGTGGTCGTTTGTGGGTCCGCAAACCACACACTGTATGTTGACCACGGTGGCCGAGTACAAGCTCCACAAGGAGTATGCCAAGCCGCACACGACACTTATGTTCCACCAGGAAAAGGCTGCTGATTTGGGGGTAGTGTTGATGAATGGTCAGGTGGAGACGGATGCTAGTTTGAGTATGGATGAGGCTCAGTTGTTGGTTTTGAATATCCAGAGATTTTATGGGCAGATTAGTAGTGATGTTGATGCGAACAAGCGGAGGTTGGAGTTGTTGGGGGGATTTACGAAGGGGGATGATACTTTTGATGTGGATTTGTTGGTGAAGGAGGCTACTAGTTTTGAGTAGCGACACTGCGAACACTGCGAACACTGCGAGCACTGCAAACGAAGTGAGTAGTGTGTGTGTGAATGTGTGTGTGTGAATGTGTGTGTGAATGTGTGTGTGAATGTGAGTGTGTGAATGTGAGTGTTAGTGTGAATGCATGTGTGCAATATATCTAACCATGAACTAATAGAATACACTCGAACCAAGTGTTAACGTGAAACAGTTAAATATCACCTACAACGAATAGAACTTCTCAAAGATGGTTGCATATACATAACCAAATCTATAGTCATTAACTATCACTAAATATGTACAGTAGAAATTTTACCTGAATCACTATGACGCTAAACAGATGTCTTTTGGAGGAATGTGGCTTCTTCACAATCAACAGACTCTGCATTATTGCTTAATGTTCTTGCAAACTACCAATATGAGTTGGTTATTTATACAAAAGACACTCAAACACACTCACAAACTCACCTCTTCATTTGTGATCAGAAATCCATTACCGCATCCCTCAAAGATCTCTTTGACTTTCGAGGAACATAATCCTCTTCTTCGCTCTCAACCACCTCCTTACTCTTAACCCTTCTCAGCTTCACCTTTGCTTGTTTCTTCTCTGGAACCTCGTCATCATACTCATCACTCTCAACCACCTCCTTACTCTTTACCCTTCTAGGCTTCGCCTTTGCCTTTTTCTTCTCTGGTGCCTCCTCCTCATTCTCCTCATGCTGCGCATTTGGAGAATTCAGAGTCGCTCTCGCCTTCTTCACCAACCCCAAGACATGATTAAAAACACCCATGGCATCACCCTCGTTCCCGTGAAACTCATCCTCATCGATATCAATCTTCAACAACATCTCACTCTCATTCTTAATCTCCCTCTTAATAAACGTATCCAAAACATGCTTGTCCTCATTCTCCACAAACTTCTGCACAGCATTGTTCAACCCCGACTCTGGCAACAACGTCAATTCCGCCTGCTGGAGAAACTCGCTCAAAATATCATTCAACTGCACCTCCGCCGTCTTTCTTCCTAAATCAGCAACCTCAGTATCCACAAACTTGGTCTTCTTGACCACCGCTGCAGGCGCACGCTTCTTGTAGAAGTGCACCACGTCGTTTATATTAGCAATCCGGCCCACAAACCTGTTAGAAAAGCGTCTGGCGTTTTCAATTTCGTAGCCACCCGAGTATTCCACCCGAAGTCGCACCAACGGCAACGGAGGCTCTGTACCTGGATTCACCTTGGCGTGTCTGTCATTTGCACTCGCAATCAACGCTTCCACCTCGTCTGCCAAGTACGCCGACACCTCTGCACTCGACACTATGCCCGGAATCAAGTTTGTACTCAGAAGAGACACCTCCTTGAGGACAAAGGGACGCACTGTGGTGAGCGGCACCGGCTCAATTGAGTAGTTCTGTCCTTTAACATTCATAATATACGCACATTTGTCCGCCACCTCGCCTTCGGAGAGGGACGTGGCCACAGACGACCCACCCAAAAGCACCTCGAACCCAGTTTCAGGGTTGTGGGACGGGTACGGAATACACTCGTGCTCGTGGCCCCAGTATATGAAGTCAAGGAAACTCGGGAGAAACGACTCGGGAATCGACGACGTGAACGTGTGCTGGGCGTGGTTCTGGTGGATCACGAACATGTTGAACCAGTCCATTTTCGTGGGTCGCTGGAACTTGACGTTGCCGTCCCGGAAACTACGGTGGAGCCTCTCGTCCCGCACGTTTGACATCCCGTACAAGGCCAAATTCGTGGTTCCCTTGCGGAAGAGCAACGGCGATACCGTGATGTTCTCGTTATCGGTAACCTTGCCGAAATGGTTCACCAACCCCGACATCGCAAGGAGATCCAATGGCGACAAAAACGCGTCGCCTGTAGCGTCGTCGTGGTTGCCGCTGATTGCAAACACCGGCAACCCCACGTTCATATTGGGGTCTTCGTAGTTGACCACCCCAAGCCCGTTGGCCAACACGGTCCCGGGGTCGCTCACTAGCTCCATCTCCACAGGGCGGTCCCCCATGCAATGCTTACGGAGCGACTGCATCACATGGAACACGCTCTTCTTCGTGGGTTTGTTGATGTGGAAGAGATCTCCGCCTTGGACCACCATATCCACGTCTCGATCTTTGGCGATTTGGAGGATTTCGTCAAATGTTTTCCATGCATCGTCTCCTCGTACTGGGTCGTTTTCGTTGTACCCTACGTGGTTGTCTGTAGTGAGGAGAATTGAGATGGTGTTTTCACCTTGGTCGATTTTGGGTATGAGCATACAAACGAACAAACGAACAAACGAACGAAGCGACTTTGTTAGTTTGTGAGTGCGAGTATCTTAGTAAACATATAAATGAACAGGAGTACGTTCGATATGTTTACTTTATTCTTTTACATGTGGGATTCTTCCACGTCTAGTATTGTTCTACATCTGGTCGTCTCTTAATGAATTGGTGAGTACCAAATTTACTTTCATCTATCCATGGTCTATATCCCTCATCCCTCTTCATTTTTGATTACTTACAATAATAGTTTCAATTATAAAGTATTGAACAATACTGCTCATATATACATATATTCACATTAGGATCTGGTATGTCATCTTTTCTAGTACCCACGAATTAGTTTATTGATAGTTACTCTTGTGATATCTTCTTATATATACATTTCTGACCTTACATTGCAATAATCATGAACACACATTACAAACCCTACAGACACTACTCACTTCATTCGCAGTGTTTGCAGTGTTCGTAGTGTTCGTAGTGTTTATTCGCAGTCTCAACTTCAGTGATCAAAAAAACCAAAAGGGTCCATGAACAACGAATTGGAAAATCGCCAACAAGACGAGGTAAACAGTATCGAGTCTATATACGGGGATATCTTCCAAGATGTTCCAAGCAATGGCCCAGTATGGAATCGAAAACCCCCACCCCACTTCAAAATCTTCCTTGAGCTGGACGCCAACCCCGAACGCCCCACAGTTTCAGTGGTTCTAGACATTGAATTCACGCAAACGTACCCTCTTTCGCCTCCAATCGTCAAGATTAAAGAACCCAAGAACTTGTTGAAAGCAAGAGTATCAGCATTGGAGCAAAAGGTACGTGATCTAATAAAAGAGTACAAGGAGGAAGAAGTTGCATTTGCAATCATTTCCGAGGTGAAATTTCTACTTGATGAGTACCAGAGTGTTACCGAAAAGGTGTTATCGTTAGAGGAGGAGCGGGAATTACGGCTCCGTCGTGAAAGAGAACAGTTGGAGCAACATGAACTCGAGCGCAAGCAGCAGCGGGAGCGGGACGAACAGAAGCATAACCAGGAGCTAAACGCGCAGATCTTGCGTATCCAGGGTGAATACAACGAAGGTGACAGCTTCAACTATTCGGTGTCCATGCACAACCAGATGATCCCGGCAGACACCACCGACTACTTTGTGTTTGACAACCCGATAACAGCCGACATTCCAGGAACGAGAGGCCGTTTCACGTTCAGGGCCATTCTGGGATTCATCAGGTATAACAAGCGCGAGCTGCTTTCGCAGATTGGTAGCCAGTACATTGTCAAGCCGTACACGACGGATACTGATGTGTCGTATTTGCTCACGGAAATCGAGTTTCTGAACCCGTACTTTACGACGGACGCAGGAACCCGCGACATCCAGGCCTTGGAGCGTGAGCTCCTGGTGATGGTGGCCATCGACGGCTTCAACAAGTTGTATGGGTTCCAGATCGACCGGTTGGAGGCGGGCTGGAAGGTGCGTCTTCTCAACGAGTTTTCCGTGCTGCTGGAGTCGCTCAAGGATATCCTCCCAACCGCCCAGTTCATCGACTGTGCGGTTGCACGAATCTGGCTTCTCCAGCTTCTTCTGGGCTTGGAGATTCTACATAACCTGGGAATGGTCCATAAATGTATCAGTCCGTTGACGGTTCTCCTCTATCCAGATGGGGACGATATCAAGCATGCTAAATTGGCCCATCCGTCGTATGGTCATCGCCTCATCTCAATGATGCGCTCGCATCCCAACGCTTCTGCCATGGCCCCGGCACTGGTGCCTCGTCTGTGGCTTGCGCCGGAAATCATCAATTCAGAGCCTCTTCTGAATAAGACAGATATTTGGGATCTTGGTGTGCTTTTCATCCAGGTGATGTTTGATTACAACGCATTGGAGGATTATCCAACCCCAAAAGACTTTACTGAGAACTTTGACCCGTCCGAATATGAAGGTGCGGAAGAGTACACCTCGCTTGCCCATGATATGTTGTGTAAGATGTTGGTTGCCAAACCTCTGAAACGGCCTTCAGCGTTGGAGTTGAATGCTGCCAAGTTCTTGCGTGAGGGTCCCGTGCCCATAAAGAAAAAGGTTGAGATTATTGATACAGAACTGGAAACATCTCTGTATCTTTCCGCCCCAACAACCGGCTTTCCCAAGAGAAGGTACTCCAGTAATCGTAGGCCGTATGTTCCTGAGCTAATCCTGAACACCGGGATTGGTCGGTACGAGCGTGATTTCGAGGAGGTTGGCCGTCTTGGTAAAGGTGGGTTTGGGGAGGTCGTCAAGGCCAGAAACAAAATGGAGGGTACCTACTATGCAATCAAACGTATCAAACACAAAGCTAATAAACTAGAGTCGTTGCTTAGTGAGGTTCTTTCGTTGCTGCGTTTGAACCACCAGTATATTGTTCGGTACTATGGGACCTGGGTGGAAGATGACCAGAGTACTTTTGATTCCGACTCCGAGTCGGAATCTGAAGTGGAGTTTTCCGTACCCCAGAGCGCTCCGTTCTTGCTGACAAGAACCAATTCGTTCCAGGTTGACTACGTCTCACACTCCCAGATGGAGTATGATGATAACCCGGATGATGACTATATTGTGTTTGGCTACTCGGATGAACTGGCCAATGCGGTCGAAGAATGGAGCGAGGACTCCGAATCAAGCGTCGCCGTCACTCCCCAAATATCAAACCTCCAGTCCATTCTCTACATCCAAATGGAATTCTGTGAAAACAACACTCTTCTGAATCTCATCGACCAGGGTCTTCCCAAAAACCCAAAGGAGTACTGGAGACTCTTCCGTCAGATCTTGGAAGCTGTGCAATACATCCACGGCGAGGGCTTCCTCCACAGAGACTTGAAGCCTGTCAACATTTTCATTGACAAGTCCAATAACGTCAAGGTTGGTGACTTTGGCTTGGCCAAAAACTCCCAAATCCTGTCTATTCTTCTTGATAACAATCAGGTCACTTCTCATGATGATAAGGATCTTAGCACGGTTGTTGGAACTGCTATTTACACCGCCAAGGAAGTAGCAACTGGGAAATACGACGAAAAGGTTGATATGTACTCCTTGGGTATCATTTTCTTTGAAATGTGTTATCCTTTGTTTACAGGTTCCGAGCGTATCATCACTTTGAACCAATTACGTTTGGAATCCGTCCAGTTCCCTGAAAAGTTCGGTTTGAAGTGCAAGAGTCAACAGAAAATCATCAGACTGCTTTTAGACCACGATCCAACGAAAAGACCAAGTGCTAGAGAGTTGTTGGAAAGCGGGCTACTTCCTTTGGAACACCAGGAATTGGTTATTCAGAAAGCTCTTGAGGCTTTGGCTAACCCAGCTTCTCGTTGGCAAGAACAGGTCCGTGAAACCCTCTTCAACCAGCCCTACCAATTGGCTAATGATACTTTATTTGATCGTTATCAAAATAGCAACTCCCATCTTTTGGACTACTCTGTACACGACTACTTGCTTTTCGGTAAAATCATTCAAGAAGTCTTTAGAATCTTCTCCAACCACGGTGCTATTGAAGATTTTAACAGTAATATTTTACTTCCCAAAGGCCCTACTCAAGGAAACGACATGGTTTATGAACTCTTGGATAAAAGAGGATCCGTGTTGACTTTACCTTACGATCTTGTTTTACCTACAGCCAGACTTCTAGGAAGAGCCAACGTTAGCGTGCCTAAAATCTATCGCCATGAGTTTGTCTATCGTCCAAACAAAAGAGCAACTGGTGCACCTGATAAGTACAGCACTGTTTCATTCGACATCACCGGCCACTCGGCCTTGCAAAGCGCCACGGATGACGCTGAATGTATCAAAATCATCGATGAACTCCTTCAAACTTTTCCATGCTTCAACCACCAGCAAACATTCATCTTAATCAACCATTTTGATATTCTCGACCTGGTTATCTCACATGTTTTCAGAGCTCTGGAAGTTGATGAAAAGAAACGGTTTGAAATCATGGAGATCTTGTCATTGTTAGGAGTCGATAAAAGTAACCAAGAAATCGAAAGCATCTTGAGAAGAGTGCAAGTGCCGCATACCATCATTAAAGAACTTATGACTGTGTTTGGGTTCAGTGCTGAACCAACAAAAGCAAAGTTAAAGTTGCAAAAATTGATGATAGACTCACCTCATCTTGTGAAGATAGAAAGGGCTTTTACTCATATAACAATGGTTTTGAACATGTTGAGGAAGTTGGGAATCACCACTCAAATCCTTCTCAGTCCTCTCAGCAGTTATAATGCAAAGTACTACATACACGGAATTATGTTCCAAGCCGTGGTCAAGTTTGAAAAGAACCGGTCGCAGATCACTCGTATAGCTACTGGAGGGCGGTATGACTCGTTAATATCCGCCTTCACTAGCAGCGGTGGTTTTGTAACAAAGTCAGACACTCCACATGGTGTTGGGTTCCTGTTGACCACCACTGCGTTATTCAAAATGATGAAGGGCTTGGTGGATCGCAAGGTCAAGTCCGCACTCTCCGACTCCAGTTTACAGAAATGGAAGGGGACCCGGTGTGATGTTTTAATAACAAGCTCGAACGTTGAACTATTGCAGGATAGTGGTTTTTACGTTATGAAGATGCTTTGGTCGAAGAACATCAGCTGTGATTTAGTACATACTCCTTTACCCCTTGAAGATGTCGTCCAGCAAGCAAACACCAGTGGTGCCAACTGGGTCATTGTCATTAAACAGGCCCAGCTGAAAAAGAAGAAAACAAACTACAAACCGCTTCGTTTGAAGAACTTGGCGTACGGCAAGGACTCTGATTTGGAGTACGAAAACATCTTGTCAGTTTTGAGAAACGAACTTGACGAGAGAGACCGTGACAATGAGGAGATCGACTCAAATGGCTTGGACCAAATCAAGGAAAATGATCATGAGGACCCTGTTGCTCAGAACCTGCAAATCTCCGACTTGAATCCATTATACCTGGTGGATATAGCACAGAAGGTTGTGATTGTTCCAAATGAGGCTCCTAGAGGACGTAAGAAAGGGAAGAAGGATAAATGGGAATCGGAAAACGACAGTCGGGTGTCTCTGGCAGAGCTCATAAAAAGCTTATCCCAATCAACAATCTTGAGTATGGACATTACTGAGGAAGTCATGGATATGATTTCAATCACCTCCATTCACCAACAAGATGAATGGATCAAGAAAATCTTATTCATTGCTAACAACATTCCAAGAAGCTTTGCATTGAATATATACAATGCTTTACAGAAGGAGTATAGACAAGGTGGGAAATGGGTTGTTTTAACGCTGCCTAGAACAAAGAAGACGATGCTTGTTAATTTAGAAAGATAATTACTGTATATAAAAATGAATACACATTTCTATCATTTATTGAATTTTGATTCAGTCATTTGACAGATGCCTAACTAAAATGCTTATCAATTCATTAAATAGAACTAAAATGCTTATCAACTTTATTGAATTAGAATTAATAACTCCAGCTCAAATAACTAATTCAACTTAAATAACTCAAATAACTTATTTAACTCAAATAATTCCAACAAATAACTTGTTCCAACTCAAATAACTTCAATCATTATTCTAAAGCCTCCAATTTCATTTGAATTCTAACTCAAATAGAATATTCATTCTTCTAACTCAATATTCAAATATCTAACTCACCTAACTCAAATAATTAGCCTTCCAATCCCAATACTCCTGTAACCTCAATTCACCATAATTAGCATAATTAAACTCTATATTTGAAATTTCACTCTGAATCATTGCCCAAATACCCCAGTAAAAACCAGGTAAACCATAGAACAAAGATATTTCATCAATTAAGGTATCAACGTCTTTTTGTGGAGCATCTAAATCACCCAAATAACCTCTGCACCATTTAACCATCACAGGGTTTGAATTTGAAGGAAGAGGGATTGACAGTCTATCACAATTGAAGCCCTGCCACTCTGCCAAGTGGTTTGCGATGTCAAAAGCTCTTGGGGCAGGAAGCATGTACTCATAGTCGATGAACTTGATTGGGTTTTCGTCTATTGGGGGAAGCGAAGAAAAGGACTCGTTGAAACCATCGGGAACAATAATGTTACCAGACAACAAATCACAGTGAGAAGAAACAATTGGTGAGGAACTCGACGATAACACCAGGCGCAACCAGGCAAATTCACTTCTGATGATGTCCTTCAAGTTCTCTTCGGTTACTTCATCCTTCAAGTGGGAAGAAAATGACTTGATTAAGTTGGGGTTTACGGGCACAATATTGATCCAGTCTTCAATGAGCTCATAAATATTAGAAATAAACTTTGGTTTGTTATTATTAGTAGAAGAAGATTTGGAGAGTCTTGCTCTTTTCAATTGGACTGAGTACAGTCTCAACTTCTCAACACCTTGTTCTATAAGTTTATAGTCTATTTTTGAATGCCAATTTCCCAATTGCTGGGCGATAAGAGGGAACAAGTTAGGGTTGCTCAATTCGTTAGGTTCCAACGACCTGCCAGGCAAGAACCCATAGATGACTCCGTTTTTAAATCTCAGGTAAAGTGCTGGGGCCAAGTTGAGCGAGTGTAAATTCATGTGCAGAATGAACTCACGGTGTCTATCGATGATCAAGTTGGTGCCGTGTCCGTACACTCGGACCAAAACACGCGAAAGCTCATCCTCCACAGGATACGTAGCAGAAAGAAGCATGTTAGTAATACCCCCTGTCAATTTCTTGAAGCTGATCTTAGAAGCGTCCTCCCACTTGGGGAATACCCTCGTGAGAAGCGCCCTCAATTCCTGGAACTCGTTCGTCAAATCGTCACTGAGGTTAATCACAAGTTGCGGAAAGTAAACAGCTGCAGACTCATGGCTGACTTCTTCCGCGCTGGGGATCATCGGACTAGGCAGCCTCTCCTTCTGTAAATCCTCCCCTGAGGGGTTGTTCAAGCTATACAACAAGTTCTTGTTTTTCAAGTACAACTTATCAGGGGTGAAATCTGCGTAGTCGTTAGTGGCATTATGGCTGATACTGGGTGTGTTAGATGTCTCATTAGGTATACAATGGAACTTGTTGCCTGAAATGAAACAGTTTGATGATGGCGACTCCATACTGTTCGATCTATAAAGGGTTATATTTCGCTTTGGTATCGTGTGATACTACTGATGTGGGGTACACGTAAACAAGTTCAACTAATTTTGTTAATTTGTCGATTGTCAACGGACTGCAGATAATTGATAGGCTTCTAAACAATAGTTAAAAATAAAAAAATAGCTGATACTCAGGTTCGAACTAAGGACCAACAGATTTGCAATCTGCTGCGCTACCACTGCGCCACATCAGCTTTCTTGTTGACTTTTGGTGTCTCTAATTCTGTGTGAAAATGAACAGTTTGATGATTTGATGACTTTTTGTTTTCAAATTAGGACCATCACGCTAATAACTCTTGGTAATTGCTTATCATGAGAATAACGTAATTATCAAAGTAATAACATGATCATCAAAATATTGACTTGGATTTTGTAGAATCCAAATGGTGTGTTAAGGTGTAACTTTTAATTCAAATAAATGAATTTCTCACCAAGTCTCTTTGTGAATAAATCATTTTGGCAATAATAGAACTTATTATGATGATTCTTAGCTGTTTAGGTCGAAATTATTCTTAACTATTTAGGTTTAGGAAGCTCACAATTTATAGTAATTTCTGTTGATGAGTCAACGAGTCACCTCGAACCACATTCCTCAATAATTCATTCTGGTATGCATGGTGAAATCCTAAGCATATGAAGAATTCTTGGTGTCGCTTATGAAGAAACCTGGAACTTCTATGAGATGCCGGCATCTCGTATCTACGCTTTAAAAATTAAAAGTTGGTTAACTCTCAAGTGTTCTGGAGTATCCATTGTCGGTATGAACAGTGAAAAAAACAAGCTGATACTCAGGTTCGAACTAAGGACCAACAGATTTGCAATCTGCTGCGCTACCACTGCGCCACATCAGCTTGATTGATTTTTTTTTTTGACAGCAATATACACCCTCATTGAATGATCTAGATTATGAACAGGCCCTAGCACACTCAGAGACTGATGAAGCCAACCACGCGGATATCCTAATGCTCCGTATTGTAGGGTTGTAGGCTGTAAGTTCCAGTTTAATACATAGTACAATGCCTATTATAGACTGTTGAGGTTGCTTATTATCAATTGTTTCATTCGTAATAAACATAATAGGTTCTGATTTTGAATCTGCAATGTTTTGTCGCTGGCACTATATCCTTATTCATAACTTCATTTACAAGCTTCAATTGCGAAATCCTAGGTTAACTTCTCAATATGTTAAACCATTATAATTTTGTAGTATAAATAGTGCTTGAACATGTCAACCCACTCGTTTTAGTGTTTACTCTTCTGTGCAGAATTGTACTTCCGTCTACAAATGTTTCAAACGTTTATATTTCAGACTATAAACTACTCAGCAACTCTGTGAAAACATGGTCTCCTCCCAAGTAACTTGATTGGCATGCTTGCTGGCCACTTCCCCGTTTATTGTGGTAATTTCTCGTATTCGTCAGCTTCCTTCTTTTCCCCATAACTCAAACCTAAAATTCCGGTAACTTCGCCAGATCCCAACTTAATACCAGAATACACCTCAGTACCACAGTTGTAGATTCCAATAATAATCATAGTAAGTTAATAGTTAAAGTGTTGATTGAAAGACTGAGTTTCGACCTTTGTGTGTCCAAAAAATTTGAATTTTGGCCTTCTTCTATACACCAAATCTTTATTTATCTCCACCATTTACATCATATCTTATCTTTTTCTCCTCGTGGTTATTTAGAGCCTTACAGAAAATAGACTTTTTGAAGCCGCAGCAATTTTAGGTTAGGGTCCCCTTGCGTTCTCCCAGTGTTCCATAAGCCTCCTCTGCCCCACGGCTTCAAAATGAACTTTACTATAGAACTACTCAGCATGTACTAGTGTAAAGTTGTCATTGCACCAAATCTTATCCCTAATAATGGTTAGATGCAAACGAACTATGTAGGTGCCCAATAAGGTAAGAATTCTTTACTTTTATAGTGAGCCTGTGATATAAATAATTTCCCATACCCGCAAATTGCTTATTCTTCTCCTACAGAAATGTTTTGAAAGTGTAATTCACCATAAAAACTCCTATACTCTCTAAACAATGATGATGTGCCACCATCTTCTCTTCTTAATGGTTCACTGTTTCTCAAGCAATAATTTCTCATCATCCTCCAGCCTTTTGTCAAAGCTAACTCCGATAAAAAGAAAGGCTCTGCCAAATCCTAACTTTAATCCAGAATATTCGTTGGTACCACTGTAGTTTACTCCGATTACAATTGACATATTAATGATCACGATACTTTGTTGACGACTTTCGCTTTGTTCTTCGCTATTCAAAATTGATACTCTTTAATACCAATTCTTTAAAACCGGAGAAGAAATGCTCCCTATTATAACGTTCCATATTTGACGCCACTCTCCGTGCGGCTCCTGTGTTATCTCTTGCCGCGGCTCTAACGCAATTTTAGGTTAGGGCGCTCTTGTCTTTTTCCTGTGTGATTATTAAGAGGCTGCAAATTGATGCCATACAATTGCCTCGTAGAAGTTCCACATTTTCTAATGAATAGTATTTGATAATTCGGCCGTAACATCCATTTAACACCAATGCGGGTAATCTAATGGCACACATCACTCCAGATACTAAATACTGGTTGCGAAATATACCTAGTGATTTAAAGTCGGGATATCATGTTTATTTTCCGGTGAAATCCTTTTCATTATCAATTTCTAATGTTTCACTGAATAACATATTTAATACAAATGTTTGAAATTATGAATCATTTAAAGGCATTACCTTTCTAGAAGAAATATATGATTGGTGTTAAAAAGTCTCGCGTCCTCCATCTAGATAAGCCTGAATTTGCAAGCAAGCATTGCTTTGAATTACAAAGCTATTAGATAACTCAA